>BMAC01000047.1:1708884-1749899 GCA_014905375.1 Phtheirospermum japonicum | reverse complement strand
AACAATTACTTGATATATTTTAAAAGTGAAAAATATAATTGAAATATTCTAAAATAAATATCAAAATAAATTAGATAAGAATATAATAAAATGTGATTAACTTCTAAATAAATATTTCACACATAAAAAAGATGCTCACAAAAAGAGATGTTCACGAAAAGAGATTTTGGGTAAAGAGATTAATTGATAACTTTTGCAAACAAATATACAATGTTATAATACGATAATAAATAAATTCCCAAACTTAGAATCTGAATAAAAAATAATAATCTATTATTTAAAGTTTTAAAATTATTTAATCAATTTTAAAAATAAGAGACTTAAGAAATATATATAATAATAATATAGTCGTTAAAAACTATAAAGTTAGTTAAATAAACATAGAAAAATAAATATTTAAAGATGAATAATAAGTTGAATAATACTTACATAAAAAAAATATAGTAATACCAAATGTCACCACCAATTATTAT
The DNA here is from genome assembly GCA_014905375.1 of Phtheirospermum japonicum. Classification (NCBI taxonomy): domain Eukaryota; kingdom Viridiplantae; phylum Streptophyta; class Magnoliopsida; order Lamiales; family Orobanchaceae; genus Phtheirospermum; species Phtheirospermum japonicum. Next base: position 1,749,426 of record BMAC01000047.1, on the reverse strand, counting down.
CAATTTGTTATTGAAAAAGCAGCATTCTAAATCTTGATGTGAATGAAAAATTCATATTTATCATCACTAAATAAGAATTTAGTGTCAAAATAATATTGTCACTATTTTTATTGAAACAGTGACAAAATATTGTGTTGTCATGAAAAGAAACTTATCGTGAAACTGGATGTCGTCACCATTTTTCATGGATATAATAATTATAAAATATAGTGTTGTCACAAATAGAAACTTATTGTGACCATTAAATGTCGTCACCATTGATTACTAATTTGTCGTTGAAAGGTTCTCTGTTGCCCATTTTTCTCGTCATTCCATTATTGTGATAAATATCATTTAATCGTCATCAAATATACGAATTAGTGACGAAAAACTAGATGGATAATAACAAAAATAAATATTATCGTCAAAATGTATTTTTCAGTGACAAAACTAAAATTCGTCACAATTGATAAACATATTATAACAAAATTTTATGCGTGAAAAAAAAATCGTCATAAACCATGCGATTTCTTGTAGTGGCAGTTTGTAGGCAGTTGGGCCCAATAGTGATTCCCCTAACCAGGGTTGATTCCGATAGATCCAAGGGAGGATCACAAATTTAAACTGGCAACATTCTTGTGTTTTTAAATTTTTCATCTCTTTAACACACAATTCATTAATCATTAATGCACTCTGCATACAAACTTCAATAATTGGTTGCAAAAAACGTAAACGTAAAATATTTTACCCAAACTTTTATGTTTGAACTTAAATTCATGTTTGGCTCAACATGCCAAAAATGAAAATTTTAAATATCAAAATGCTTAAAAAAATTGGAGCCTAAACTGAAATTTTTTGTTTTGGTCTAACTTTTGAAATTAGAACTTGAGTGAAAATCTCTGCGTGAAAAAATTATTGAGCAGCAGAATATTTCCCATATTTTTCTCTTGGAAGTCAAAAGAATTTTACAACATCAAACCTATTCATTTCACGTGGATATTGGATAATAATAAATAAGTAATGCATTAATGAAGGCCAGACTTGAAATTATTATCTAAAAAAGAAGCCAAAAAAATGCAAAACGTCTTATATTTTGCATATAGATTGTAGCCAACTTGAACATCAAATAGATTGAAAAGTCCATGCATTTCATCCACCTCCTCAAAAGTTGCGTATATCGTAGTGCTAATATGTAGACTTGAATGATGTAAGTGGTGTAAGTGATATGATTATACTGCTGGCAGTGATAAAGATTTCGAATTTTTTGAAATTTATTTTCTTCGGGGTTCTAATGTTTGGTTTATTTATCCAATAATTTGGATTTAACTATTTTTCTGATGTATTTTTTTTATATTAATTTATAATATATTTTGAAGTATATACAAAATAATTATTTCATAACACCTACTTTAGTTTAATTTAATCATTTTGCAATATTTATAATACCAATGAATAAGATTAATAAATGTATTTTGAAATAAATATACATCATGACATAAATATATTACTTAATTAATACATTAATATATTAATTTTACCGTTGAGTCACAAAATCAGTCGAAAAAATATAAAAAAATACCTTAAACTTGAAAGGATACCCGTTGATAATTGACCCTCCGCGTGTTGCATGTGAGTATGTGATATAAAAATTAAAATCTAAGGCAATGAAAACTCTATTATATGTAATATTGTCTTATTAATCATTTATTTTTTCTTTATTTAATTTTTTGCATAAGACATTAATTTGTTCATGTTGACATATAATGTGTTTATCAGTGCATTATATTGAGATTAGATTAGGTGGTTTAGAATACATTTAATATTTTTCTTATGTGTAATAATTTATTATCATTTTTATTAGTATTATTAATGGTTGTTGTTGTTGTTCCTCAATTTTTTTTTTCTTCTTTTTTGGCGTAACAATAGCTTTTCATATAAATTTCCAATGTTATTCCCAATGCATTGTATTAGGACTAGATATCCTAATTTATGTATATATTTTTTATATATAATTTCCTTTGTAATAATATTATATAACTCGTATTTTTATTAAATAGAATATTTGAAATTCTAAAATTATAATTATTTCAACTTTTATTACAAATTAAAATTAATTCATCTTGAATAGATTTCTTCTAATTAAATATGACTTATTAATTTTTTTATATTAGTAGAATAAAAGTTAGACATTGAATTAGACAAAAAATGATAATAGCAAATTGAATTATGACACATATAATAAATAAATATAATCTTAAAAAAATAATATGGAAATATTAAATTACCTAAAAAATTATAAAAGGAATATTTTAAATTAGGTAGTTATTAGGTTCTGTGACACCGAACTGCAGGAATTTTTTTCAAAACTAGCGTGGCATGGAATACAATCCCATGCGATAAGAGGATTTTGCATTAATATATAAGGGAGATAACTATGAACAAGTAGTCAAATTGATTTATTATTAAGAATACCAATGAGAACTGAGGGAAGATAATAGTATAATGAGGAAAAAAATAGATACAGATTGCGCCATATGAGATGATTGAGCCGATTTCTTGGGAGATATTGAAGTGACTATTTTTAATGGTTTGAAAATGTATCTACACCCGTATAAAAAAACAATGCTAGTTGACGAGATACGCCATATGATGTCAAGATCGTACGGATATTTGAATTTATATCTAAATCAGCAAAAATTATATGAAGATCATTCGAAATCATTTCTAGAATGGACCGAAAAATAATAAAAAATTGGATGTGAGTATTAAAAATCATTATAATTTATAAATTGATAGGATATGAAAGAGCAAAAAAATTTCCATGTGAGTATTTTATATTATAATTTATATGTAGATAGGATAGGAAAGAGAAAAAAAATTTGACTGTTGTGGGCAGGCCAAAGCCAATACGATTAAAGATCAGAGTTAGGGCCCACATCATGTCCATTGAGACAAGCAGTTTGTAGCCCAATTGGGCCAAATAGTGATTCCCCGGACCAATGGTTGATTCCGATAAGCCCGAGGGAGGATCACAAATTTAAACTGGAAATATTTTTCTTATGAATACGACGTGGGACAAAGTTTTACACAAACAAGCTGTATAATTCCACACTTTTATCAATAACATCCACAAATTAATATATAATTAAATCATCATCAAACAACATACTCAGCCATGCAAGACAGACTCTTAATTTCATGACACAACACTGTCTCTGAGCATTCTTCGATTCTCTTACCCTTTACGTTTTTTAAGCCTTGAGTTTTTCGAAGTCTGGCAAGACTAGAACAGGCTCCTGTTAAACTATTGAGTTGCGATCCGCTTCATGATAAAAAAAATAAGAAAACAGCTCGGTCGTGCCTTTTAATAAAAGTAGCTGGATATTGCGTTACAATGTGGACTGAATTTTACACTGAAATGAGCATAACTTAAATAATGTGTAATCGAGGTTACCATTATTTACAAACCACACACCATCTTACCACATGACAAATCTTTAAAACATAACTTAAATAATGTGTAATCGAGGTTACCATTATTTACAAACCACACACCATCTTACCACATGACAAATCTTTAAAAATTTTACAGAATGATATAAAAATTAGTTATATTAATTCAACAATTCAAAACTCAAAAAGAAAGGAATTCAGATGACATTGTCACACAAGATAACATTCCTTTACAATAGCATATTGCGAACACTACCAAATCCATACACACCCCTAAACATACAAGTTAATGCAACAATCACCACAAGCACAATAAGCACATTGATCACAATAGTTTGTTGTTTCTCTAAATTTTTATTTCGATTCTTGGCAGCTTCAAACTTCGACAGTAGTTCAGCACTTAACGTGGCTTGAATATCCAAGTCTTTCGAAATTCCTGTTTGACACTCTTGCATCCTATGAAGCTCAACATCCTTAAAATCAAGCCTCTCAAAAAGTAATTTCTCCATTACATCCTTGCATTTCAATTGCTCTTGTAGAATGTCTTTTTGTGCCTTCAACTTCACGAAACAACTCCTTTGGAATGGTGACAAATGCAGATCAATTCAAACAAAGTAACCACAATCTTTATTAATCTACGTTAAAAACAATAATCAAATTCAAATGGACAATATTTTGTATTGACAAATAGTACACAAGTTAAACTGAAATAAAATAACAACACAAACACAAGTAAAAACATATTGAATAAGAATATAAATGAAATAGCCACGATATATTGAATAAAAAAATTCAACATAAAAAATGAAAAAAGAAACGCTCAGAATTATATCTACATGACACCTTTCTCAGACTGCATCTGCAAAACCTCATCTTCGGGTGACCATCTGTCATCGAGGTGAGCACATCTGCTTTAATATCATGATAAAATTTCTTCGATTCAACAAATCGTGAATTAGAAGAGCTCGTATTTTCAGAACTTGGAGAAGCACTTGTCATTTCTCATTGCTATTGTTAAAGAATGTATGGGATCGTGATTTTGGATGGAGAAATAATTGAGATTAGGGGATCTATCATTTTTTTTAAAGCATGACCTTTGGGTAACGAAAGTGACTTGGGCTCGATATTGTTTGCATTTATTTGCATCTGGGGCTGCAAATGGAGATTAGGGTTTTTATAATAAGAATATTCTTGTATTATAGGTGAAGGATGGGTTGCGGCTTGGTTCTGTTTAATCATGGAAAGAGCACTTCTGTTTAATCATGGAAAGAGCACGATGGAATGATACAACTTGTTTGTGTTAAAATTTGACCCACGTCGGCTATCTAAGAAAAATGTTTCCAGTTTAAATTTGTGATTCTCACTTGGGTGTATTGGAATCAACCCCTGGTCCTTCTCACTTGGGTGTATTGGAATCAACCCCTGGTCCGGGGAATCACTATAGGGCCTAACTGGGCTACGTACTGCTTCGCTTGATGGACATAGCGCGGGTCCGGGCTTTGAGATTTAATCAGATTGGCTTGGGCCTACGCGGTGCCCCTCAACAATTTTTTTTATCCTATGTAGATTGCATTTATAATGATTTCGAATATTCACATGTAATTATTTAATATTATTCTAAATATGTTTCTAAATTCAATGTTTTTTTCGTATTTTGTTTATTTCAATATCTAACTTTTCTTACACTACTATAAACAATAAATAAGTAATATTTAGTGACAAAAAATCTATATGAGTTGAATTAATTTTTATTTATAATAAAAGTTGAAATACTAATATTAATTAGAGTTTTAAATATATATTATATTTAACAAAAATACGAGTTATATAAAATTATTACCAATGGAAAATAAATTTAAAAAATATAAACATAAATTAGGTATCTAATCTTAATACAATCCATTGAGAATAACATTGAAAATATATTTGTAAAACTATTGTTAAGCCGACAACGGAAAAAAATATAAGAGAAACAACAACAACAAATAATAATAATAATAATAATATTATTATTAATAATAGATTATTACACCTATTAAAAATATTAAATATATTCGTAAGTACCTTATCTAATCTCAATATAATGCACTGATAAACAAACTATATGTCTAAATGAACAAATTAATGTCTTACAAAGGAAACTAGAAAAGGAAACATAAACGAATAATAAAACAATATTACATATACCATAAGTTAGAACCATGATATTTTTTTAATAGAATTGTCATTGCCATAGATTTTTATGTATTAGTATCATATATTGACGTGCGACGCGCGGGTGGGTCAATGATCTACAAGGTTCCTTTCAAGTTTAGGGTATTTTGCTTTATATTACGACTACTTTTGTGAATCACCGGTAAAAAAACTTGAAAATATAACGAGTTTACTATTTTCCAAATCTGGTAAAATATGCGGGTGTTGAACTAGTGTATAAAATATTAAATTACACCGTTAAATACGACTAAATCTATAGCATACTAAATTCCACAATACAAAAATGAAACTACTTACACGTATATAGTAATGCGTAGTCTTGATAACCCATGAATAATAGAACCATAAGATGAAGGGGGTAGTCCTCAACATGGAATGTCATGGAATTATATTGAATAATTATTTTGTGACATTCGGTATATTTTGTGGTTAATTTCATGGATTATATCCACATGCTAATAAAATTCTATGAAAATATATTATAGAGTTATGTGGATTTTAATAGAGTTCTTCAATGTATTAGAATTGCACGAATACTATTTTCTTATAGATTATTCTAATTATTTTAGCAAAAATCAAAAAATTAAAGTGATGGTTCGTTTTAATACTAGAGTGATTAATTGGAGTCAAAATTAATGTATTAAATAAGTATTATCTTGATGTGATGATGTTTGTTTTTCTGAAAATGAGTAAATTAAAATACTTGACAGAAAAGTTATATCCCAATTTTTGGATATCACTTAAACCAAACACTAAAACAACAAAGAAAATAAAATTAAAAAAATAAAATAAAATGATAAGCTTACATCAATTGCACCACTTACATCATTCAAGCCATCATAATTGCAACACCTACAAGTTAGATATACGATGATTTTATTAATAGAATGGTCATTGCCTAATATTTTAACCTTTTATATCACATATTTGCACGCAACACGCGGGAGGGTCAATTATGTACGGGTTTTCTTTCAATTTTATTGAATTTTTGAAATATCGTATGACTAATTTCTGACTCACCGGTAATTAAACTTATCGTCGAGAATAATCTTTGTTTAAATAGAAATAAATAACGTTACAATTTGTGTGTACCTTTTCCAATAATATTTTTTTTAATATTATTAACGCGTTACTATTTCTCTAATCTTGCATAATATGCGGTTGTTGAACTAGTATATATAATATTCAATTACCCCTTTAAATATGACTAAATATATGGAATCGGCTTTTTTCCACAATACGAAAAAATAAACTACGCACCCGTATATAAATAATGCGTATCGAACCTAACCTATGAACAATAAATCTATAAAATGAAGGGGGTGGTCCTCAACATGGAATCTCGTGGAATTCTATTGTATATTTTCTCTGTGAAACCCGATATATTATATTGATAATTTCATGGATTCCATTGGATTGTAATGGAATTCTAGGTTTCTTTAAGGTATTATAATTGCACGAAAACTTTTTTGAAATGATTAAATTAAAGTTAATTAGGTGTTTTGAAATAATTATTCGTGGTATAGTTCAAAATATATTAAAATTTAAGATTGAAAATTCATCACAAAATATTTAATTCCAAATTACCTGACAAATAAACCAAACATTAAAACACCACTAAAAATAAAATTAAAACACCAAAGAAAATAAAATCTAAAACATTGATGAGCTATTTGACCGGAAAAATGTATAATCGTATCACTTATTACACCACTTTCATCATTACCTTCGTGATGTGGCCTAAATAAGCCAGACCTAAACTGAGGTAGACCTGGGTTGAGATAATCAAGGAAGAGAAAGGAAGTCAGGCCAGCTCAGTGCTTGAAAAGGGCTTACCCGGTCTTCTCAGATATAGATCAGATATTGAAAAGAGGATCACCACGGCTCAGGAATTGTCCTGACCTGGTGGTGATTCCCTATGGAATGAAGCCTTAGAGAATAGGATCACGACAGGCTTGATATCCTGACTTACAAAAGAGAGGGAGAGCAGGATAAGGGCAAACCTGGTACCATGACCTCCTCCCAGGGGACAAGTGGGACCACTTGTCAGAATTGGTTGCTTAAACGGCCCTTGATTCGTGGCCCTTGTTTCCGAGACCCCGGAAGGGGTCCCCACTGAGGAGAACTATAAATACCTCAGCCTCAAGGCTGAGAAAGGTATGTTATTTCTTGGGTGCATTCCTTTTCTTGCTCACTAAAACACTCCATACGCTTTCTGACTTAAGCATCGCAGAGGTTTCCACCGGAAAACCTCCGGTGGTCCTTTTCTGACGTGTTTGTGTGTGCAGGGCAGGAGGAAGCGCAGGTTTTAGGCGTTGTCATACTTTCAGGGTGAAAAAATTGGCGCCGTCTATGGGAACCTTAAACTAAGACGTGAGAATCTGAACGGCTTCAGAGGGGCTACGGAGTAATCTGGTGGGGGAGATGGGTGGTACCCCTAGTTCTGCCGCACCATGGGGCATGCCACGGTCGACAGAGCCATCAACGACGAGGCCGGAGGGGGCAGAACCATAGGTAGCAACTGGTCTTGCACAGTGCCACCCCCTCTGACGGACCAATGCCAACCAACGGCGGATCACTGAACGAAAATTTCCTCAGGCACCTGTCTGAGCTCATCAGAAAAGCCGTGAAAGTGGCCGTGGAGAAGAAGTTCATGGAGATCTCGACGCCACCATCCAACACACCACCAGTTCGGACGGTTTCGCTAAAGTAAATAAACCGTTGTGCGGACAGCGCACGGATCGGACCCCCCTCCAAGATAGAGAAGAACACTTCTCTACCTCCGACAGTGAAACGTTGAGCCAGGTTAATCCAAGTCTTATCGAGCAGATGAAAAGCCTACAGAAAGAGGTAAGAGAATTCAAGAAGAAAATGACAAGCGTTGATACGGTTCCGGCACGGTGGGGCACACCTTTCACTGAGGAGGTCATGCGTGATGACGTGCCGGCTTCCTATAGATCTCTGGGCTTCGAGTATAACGAGACAACAGATCTGTGGGATCACCTGAGCCGCTTCGAAATTGCAGCAGCTGTGCAAAAGTTCTCGGATGCAGTCATGTGCCGGGTCTTCCCGATGACCTTCACTAAATTAGCCCAGCTCTGGTTTAGTCAGCTGCCGCTGCGTTCTATCAGTAACTTCGATGAGTTCAGCTCGGCTTTCCTGCATCGGTTCACCAGCTGCAGGAAATACCAGAAAATTCCGCTCGAGCTGTTTAGTTTGAAGCAGAAAGAGAACGAGAGCCTGCATGCTTATATCAATAGGTTTACAAATGCAAAGCTGGAAGTTCCATCGGCATCGGAAGAGCTCTTGGTTAATGCGTTAGCACAGGGTCTCAGGAGAGGAGAGTTTTTCCAGTCGCTGGTTGTGAAGCCAGCACTGAAGTTTGGAGAACTCTTAGAGAGGGCATAGAAGTACATTCATTTGGAAGAGGCCTTAAAAATCAACGAGGAAGGAGAAAAGAATAGAGAGAGGTATGACAGAGAGGAGAGAGCACCGATAGATTCAGGCCAGACCTGGCTGGAGGACGACCTCGCTTTGACAAGTATACGCCCCTGGCGATGCCTTAAGGGGAAATCTTGCAGGCGATCGAGAGACATCCTGATCTTAAATGGCCTAAAACTTACTCTCAGAAACCAAGAAAAGAGAGTTCTGACCGATTCTGTAGGTATCATAATGAGTACGGGCACGACACGGATCAGTGCACTCATTTGAAGGATGAGCTAGGGAGAATGGTGCAGGCTGGGCACCTCAAAGAATATATGCGGATGAGGAGAGAAGAGTCCAGTCCTGGATACCACAGTCGAGAACAGCCCCAGGGGAGCAAGTGAGAGCAGGATATTGGGTGGAATGGTGAAAGGCGAAATGACCATGCTCAGATCATACGGGGAGAAATCCAAATGACCACTAATGGTGAGTGGGATGAGCATTCTAAATGGACCCAACACAGTTATGTCCGTTCCGCGAGGGACCTGGTCAGGAAATCACGTGAGGTGGGGCATATAGCACCTAGTCCAAATATTTGTTTCGGTTCTGAAGATGAGAATGGCATCTTAGCTCCTCATATGGATGCCTTGGTCATAACGGCTACTACTACGAATTACAATGTGAAATGAGTATTTGTTGACACAGAAAGCTCTGTCGATATCCTGTTCTACGACTGTTATCAACAATTAAAACCAGATGTGGAACTGGAAGAAGTGATAACTTCTTTGGTAGGATTGGCGGGGGGAGCCCTGAAGCCTTTGGGGTCGGTCAGACTCTTGGTGACGCTGGGGGAAGAACCATATAGAGTGACTAGGACGGTACGATTCTTGATAGTCGATGCACCATCCTCGTACAACGTTATGCTAGGACGACCATCCTTGAGCCAATTCCAAGCAGTAATCTCTGTATACCATATGAAGATGAAGTTTCCGGCTGAGGATGGAAGGGGCGAAGTCAGGGGAGATCAGTATTCGTCCAGGAAAACGTATGTCGAGTGCATCATACATAATGAGGAGGAACGATAGAACAAAAGAGCTCGGGTAGAAAAAGCGAAGCCAGACCTGGCTCAGAGAGAAGAAGGACTGATGATAGTAGAGATGGTTTCGGGGGACGATAGTAGAGTGGTACGAGTGGGGACGACGTTAAGCCCGAAAACTTTGGTAGATCTGGTCCAATTTCTGAGAATTAATGCTGATGTCTTTGCCTAGTCTCCTCAAGACCTTGTGGGTATAGACCCGATAGTCCTTGAACACCACCTCAATATCAGCCCTGGGAAAAGAGCCAGTGAAGCAGCGAAAGCATAATTTCGGGCCGGGAAAGGAGGCAATCATTGAGGCTGAGGTTGAGAAAGTGTAGAAAGCCAAACACATCCAGGAAATACAATTTCCTGAATGTCTTTCTAATGCATTGTTGGTCCCTAAAACCCAAGAGGACTGGCGCATGTGTATAGATTTTTGCGATCTTAATCGTGCTTGCCCCAAAGATCACTACCCTCTTCCTAGGATAGACCAATTATCTGATTCCACGTCTGGCTGCGAGCTATTAAGCATGATGGACGCCTCGCATGGCTATCACCAGATTAGGCTCGCAGAGGAGGATTGGAAGCGAGTTAGCTTTATAACCCCGAAAGGAACATACTGTTACGTGGTCATGCCATTTGGGCTCAAAAATGCAGGGGCCACGTATTAGAGGCTAGTGGATAAAATGTTCAAAGCGTAGTTGGGGAGAAACATGGAGGCATACGTGGATGACATGTTAGTCAAAAGAGTGAAGGCGACCTTGCATGTGGATGATCTAAGAGAAACCTTCGATACCCTAAGGAAGTACAGGATGAAGCTTAACCCCAAGAAGTGTGCATTTGGGCTCAGAGATGGCAAGTTCTTGGGGTACATGGTTATAGAGAAGGGGATTGAGGCTAACTCGGAAAAATTAAGAGCTATTATGGAAATGCAAGCGCCGAGGAACGTTAAAGAAATGCAGTGCCTGGCAGGCCGAAGCAACGCTTTGATCAGGTTCGTTTTGCGCTCAGCTGAGAAGAGCTTGCCATTTTTTCAAGCTTTACACAAAAAGGCTATATTCCAGTGGAGTGATGAATGTGAAAAAGCATTCAAGATGTTGAAGGAACACCTGGCGGGGATGTCATTGCTCACCAAACCAATTCAGGGCGAGCCCTTAATTCTATACCTATCGGTAGGGCTGCAGGCTGTCAGCTCTGTTTTGCTTAGAGAGGAGGGCAAGGTACAAAAGCCGGTGTACTATTGGATCAAGGTATTGCACGATGCAGAGACACGGTATGTAGAAGTAGAACGAGCAATGATGGCTTTGGTCGGCACATCTCGCAAGCTACGACCATACTTTCTCTCACACAACATAATTGTACGGACCAACCTACCATTGAGGGCCATAATGGACAAGCCAGAGGCGTCAGGAAGGCTGATCAAGTGGATAATTGAGCTCAGTGAGTTCGATATAACGTTCGAGGCCAGAACAGCCATCAAAGCCCAAGCATTGGCCGATTTTATACAGGAAATGACCAGCTCTGCCGAGGACGAAAAAGAATGGATAATTTTTACGGACGGCTCGGTAGGAAGTCAAGGCTGTGGTGCAGGAATAGTGTTGATCAACCCAACAGGTGTAGCTACTGAATACGCAGTGCGAATGAACTATGTTCTGTCTAACAACGCAACTGAATATGAGGCCCTTCTGAGAGGAATTCAAATGGCAAAAGATTTAGGGGCCGAACAGGTGTTCGCGAAGGTTGACTCACATCTTGTGTGTAGACAGATAAGCGGAGACTTTGAGGCTAGGGATGAGCACATGCAGAGGTACCTTACTCGGTTTAGGGAACTGGCCAAGGATATGAGGGCTCTGACTATCCTTCAAATTCCTAGAGAGGAGAATGGAAGAGCAGACTATTTGGCTAAGGTAGCCATCTCAGTCGTGGATTTCCAGGAGAGGGTAATCACTTTGTTAATGGCAGACAATGAGTTTGGGACAGAGCAGGTATGTTCGGTGAATGAAAGAGAGGACTGGCGTTCTCCTATTAAGACATACCTGGAAAAGGGAGAGCTGCCGGAAGACAAGAGGGAAGGAGCAAAGGTGAGAACCAGGTCTGCTCGATTCTGTTTGATCAAGGGGACGTTGTTTCGACGAGGGTTTGGGCGGCCTTTATTGCGATGTCTGAGCTTGGAGGAGGGAACCCATGTCCTCAAAGAAATACATTAGGGCTGTTGTGGTAATCACATGGGAGCAAGGTCTTTGGCTAGTAAAGTAATGCGAGCTGGTTATTTTTGGCCATTGCTAAGAAAAGAGGCTGAGGACTTTGTTAAGAAGTTTGAAAAATGTCAGAAGATGTCTCCCTTGACTCATCAACCAGCGGAAGAGCTCATGACAATGAGCTCTCCTTGCCCCTTTGCAAAGTGGGGGATAGACCTGGTCGGCCCATTCCCAATGGCTCCGGCCCAGAAGAGGTTTTTGATCGTGGCCATTGACTACTTTAGCAAGTGGGTTGAGGCCGAAGCTCAGGCAAAAATCACGAAAGAAGCAGTGATGGGCTTCATCTGGAAAAATACCATATGCCGATTTGGCGTTCCAAGGGTTATGGTCTCAGATAATGGTACCCAGTTAATGGGTGCCAAAATTAAAGCTTGGTGCACCAAGATGAAAATCTAGCAACACTTCACATCTGTTTACCACCCGCAAGCAAATGGACAAGTTGAGGTGACCAATCGCATCCTTGTCCATGGAATTAAGTCTCGTTTAGAGAGGTCAGGGGGTAAATGGGTGGAAGAGCTGAGTGCAATACTTTGGCCTACCACACCAATCCTAAGGACAACACGGGCGAAACCCCCTCCAGCTTGGTTTATGGCATGGATGCCGTCATCCCCACGGAGATTAGCCTTGAAACCCACCGAATACAGAACTTCGATGAAAATCAAAATGATGAATTAGTGCGGGACGCTCTGGATTTAATCGAAGAAAAAAGAGATCAGGCAGCGGTTAGGATGGAGCACGTGCAGGGGCAAATTCATCTGCTTATAACAGAACAGTTCGGAAGAGGTATTTCCAGGTGGGAGAACTGGTCCTACGAAGGGCTGACCTGGGAAAGGCCAAGGGAAAGTTGGATGCTACATGGCAGGGGTCGTTCCGGGTAACATAGGTCTTGGCTGGTGGCGCCTCCAAGATGGAGGAAACGGATGGAGCCGAGATACTCAGAGCATGGAACATTTCGAATTTACGTAAATTTTATGTGTAATATGATTTCACAGAGTTTATTTGTATAATGATATTGCAGGTTTATTTTTTATCTCCCAAAATAGTGGATCTCTCCAAAAGCCGGGATTGGCTAAGGGTGGATGCCCCATTTTCTTGACCTGATTGTCAGATGAAGCCAGGATTGGCTAAGGGCGGATGCCCCATCTCCCTGACCTGATTGTCAAATGAAGCCAAGATTGGCTAAGGGGGGATGCCCCATTTTCCTGACCTGATTGTCAGATGAAGCCAGGATTGGATAAGGGCAAACGCCCACAAAAATTCCTGACCTGATTGTCAGATGAAGCCAGGATTGGCTAAGGGGGGATGCCCCATTTCCCTGACCTGATTGTCAGATGAAGCCAGGATTGGCTAAGGGAGGAGGCCCCATTTTCCTGACCTGATTGTTAGATGAAGCCAGGATTGGCTAAGGGCGGATGCCCCATTTTCCTAACCTTGTTGTCAGATGAAGCCATGTTTGGCTAAGGGTGGATGCCCCATTTTCCTGACGTGGTTATCAGATGAAGCCAGGACTGGCTAAGGGCAGATGCCTCATTTCCCTGACCTGATTGTTAGATGAGTCTAGGATTGGCTAAGGGCGGATGCCCCATTTTCCCGCCTGTTTGTCAGATGAAGCCAGGATTGGCTGAGTGCGGATGCCCCATTTTCCTGACCTGATTGTCAGTTTAAGACAGGATTGGCTAAGGGTGGATGCCAAATTTTCCTGACCTAATTGTCAGTTTAAGAAAGGATTGGTTAAGGGCGGATGCCCCATTTTCCTGACCTGACCTGATGGTTCGTTTAAGTCAGGATACTCATGAAAGCGCCTGACCTGGCTATCAACCCAAGCCAAGAGTGGCTTAAAACAGATGTTCATAAAAATGCTTGACTCGATTTAAGCCAGGTCTGGCCAAAGGCAGGTGCCTCAATTCTCCAGACGTGATGGTAAGTTCAAAAGCCAGGACTGGCTAAACTTGAAAACCCTAACTCACTTGATTTGATTGAACAGAAACAAGAATCAACTAAAATTTTTGGAGAAAATACTCTTGTATTTATCATAAAATTCTGGCAATACAAAAGAAATTGCACACGCCTTCTACGAAGGCTGGAAAAATTGATTACAATGCAGGAAATAAAATAGAAGAACCGATAATTCAACAAAATCCCAGAGACATTTATCCATGTGAGGAAGAGGCCCTCCGATCAGAGTCCAGAAAACGGTGGACACGTCACAGCTCACGATCAATTTTGTGGTAGCGCTGGCAGTACTTATCGGCTCGCTCAGATATGGCATGAGCTTCGCCAGCAGCGATAGTCAACCTTTTCACCGACTCCGTCAAGTCGGGCTTCTCCTCTTTCAACTAACGATTCAGTTGACGCAGCTCGGCCCACTCTCACTTGTAGTGGCGTTTCTTCTGTCTCTTCCTCTCCAAGAGGCGATACAGATAACTGATTTTCTTCCGGAGCACAGACAGTTTATCGAAAAGCTTAAAATTTTCAACGAACAGAGAGAGATTCTTTCGTTTCACAGAGTCAAGCTCTTCGAGTAAGGAAGAAGAAGCCATTGCAGAAATTGAAGGAAAATAAATCATACACACGCATATATAAAGGAAACGAAGGCACGTTCCAAGGAATAAAAAGTACTAGGGTTTCTGGAAAATCAGGAAACCCTAGAATCCCAAGAGTCACTATGAGAAAAAATCTGAATTATTATTATAAATGGAAAATTGTTCATTACAAGTTCAGCAAATACATAAAGCAGACCAGCCACACAGGCGAACAACATGTCTGACTAAGGAAAACAAAAGAGAGCTGCCCTAAACCTAAGTCTCAACGTCCAGCTCCTCGGCCAACTGCTCCACCGCATCCTCAGCTAAGGCGCCCGGTGTAGCCCCGCCTGGCAGCTCACCCAGACCTGTGAAGGTTGGGGAAGGAGAAGAGGAAGGAAGGACCAAAGCGAGAGTCTGGTCTGATTGAGGCTGCTGTGGCGCAGAAGAGTGGAAAAGAGCGAGGTTGTGCTCAGCAAACTGGGCTAGCTCGGCGGTATGTAGACAGTTTCTCTCCTGAGCAAAGGTAAAAGAAGTAGGCTCAGGAGGATCCTCTAGGGATAGATTCCGATCAAAGGGAGCCCCAGGATGCTCTGAGGCCCACTTGGCTTGCGCGTCCAGGGCAAAGTTATAATAGCCCATAGCCTCCGGAACGAGCAACGAATAAAGCTCCTTGGACCCCAGGAAAGCTCGCTGGGTCTCCTCCCTGGCAAGCTGGACCAAGATTGAAGCCTCTTCAGAATTTAAAAACTCGGTCTTCCACCCTTCTCTGGATTTCGCCAGGGTTTCATCAGCTAGGTTCCATGCCTCTGCCAGAGCCTCATCTAGTGCCTCGGAACGCGCCCTCTCCACTACCTTTGATTGTGCCTTCCTCACCTCGGCTAACTCATCCTTTAGCCCTTTCAGCTCACTTCTCTGCTTTTTCAGCTCGGCTCCTCGCTCCTTCGCCAGATTGTGAAAGCACTGCTCCTTCTCGCGCAGCTCTTTGTTTTCCTTAACCACGTCAAATTGTATCATTGACCTTGTGGCCCGAATAGCAACCATAGCCCTCTTAGCCTCAGCCTGATCAAAAAAGCGGGGATTAAGACACAACAAAAAATAGAGGAGATAGGGGAGAAGAAAGAGGAGTTTACCCGCTCCTCGTCTTGGCACCATGACTCCAGTAGCTCCCGGTCGCTCATTTTCTTGAGAACCCACATGTCCTCAGGCGCACACTGCCACTCACATGACGGACTTCCACATCGCCTGAGCAATTTCAAACTGGGGTCCTGGTAGGAGGGTTGGCACTACGAGTATTTGGTGCCAAGACAGAGGGGGCCCGCCTGCCCTGGGCGGTGCGAGGCCTTTTGGCCAAGGGTGTATCGTCATCCTCTGACTCGGAGGTGGGAATCCTTGCCGATGTAGGACGAGGAGGTAGCCGAGGAGGACTGGAGCTCGGCACACGTGGAGGAAGGGAGCTTCTTCTTGAGTAGCTTCCGCCCCTTGATGACGAGCGACTATCATTTGACGCATCATCTTTGATGAAAAAGAAAAGGAGATGATAAGAAACTTATGGAAAATAATATATCAACGACATACCAGGATAAAAGGAATTTTACCAATCTCCCGGGTCAAAGGGCCCGTTTCTAGCCTCTCATCAAAGAAATCCAAAATATGAGGTAAGAGGAGGTCAGTTATGTGAAGAGGATTCTCGTTGACGGTGGAGATGATTTTTTTGCAAACGGGGAGACCTGTCTGCAGCGGATAAGTGAGGATATGAGGGTAGCTTCTCGATGGGCTTAGGGTCGAAACCCCAATTTCCGTCACAGTAGACAAAGAAAAATTTCTTTCTCCAAGCCTTGTTGGAGGAAGGAATCCCATGCAAGAAGTGAACTCCTGGTCTGGCGCTGAGATAGAAGCTTCCAGGAGGTGAGCTTTTAGCCTGGTAGAGCTGGTAGAAAGTCTGAGCCGTAGGATCCAGACCAGCGTACCGCATGGACAGATTATAGCATACTATAATTCTAAAAGTATTGGAGGTAAATTGGAAAATGGGAATTTTATATATGGCGGCAACTTCTAGCATCAGAGGGTTCGCGGGAAGACGCAAGCCCACCTAGAATTGATCGGCGTAGAAAGTCAACCTACCGGCCGGCGCTTGGCACGCCAGAATACCCGCCGGAGGGCTGTAAGGATCAAAGGGTTCAGAAAATTTATATTTATGGCGAAGTTCCTCAATGATCCTATCACTGAGGATAGAGGTGATTTTTGGGTGATCTGGAATCGGAGGCGGATATTCTAGAGAACCGGAGGAAGAAGTGGCGGCCGTCGCGGCCGCCGGAGGAGAAGACGGCGGAGATGAGGAGGTAACCTCCATCGGAGAAGGAGAAGTGGCTGGAAGAGCGTCGAGAGGAGAAGAATATGACGACATTACCGGAAAATAAAAGAAAGGGCTGAGAAAGTACCTGGTTTATAAGGGTAGCCGAAAAAACTGAATCTGAGACTTGCTGGTTTGCTAGAGAGAGAGAGAAGCTCGAGAATTTTTGCAAAGTAAAAATGCGAAAGTGAGAGAGAAAGAGAGTCCAGCGGGAATATAAGGTAAAAGAATAATTTCAAAAAAAATGAAAAAACGAGGAGAAGCGAGATTTGATGGGATCCCCACATTTAATGCGGGACAGATGAACAGTACCCTAGGTGGTGAGCTGGAACGCCAACTGTCTTAGGGTAGGTCACGCGCCGCTAACTTATCAGTACAGTACTTGAAAAGGCGTGCAGGTATGGTAACCGTTTCGGGATGTGGGCCGACACCACTAATGCCAATAATTAGGCCTAGTCGCCAGGCGGATTTTTAGGGATTCGTGCAAGTACGAGAAACAAGCATGTGGGACCTCATTTATTCCAAAAGGCTCTGGAATTTTACAGCTCTACCCCAACTATTTCAGGGGGAGGAGTTGATGTGGCATAAATAAGCCAGACCTGGATTGGGGTAGACCTGGGTTGAGATAATCGAGGAAGAGAAAGGAAGTCAGGCCAGCTCAGTCCTTGAAAAGGGCTGACCCGGTCTTCTCATATATAGATCAGATATTGAAAAGAGAATCACCACGGCTCAGGAATTGTCCTGACCTGGTGGTGATTCCCTATGGAATAAAGCCTTAGAAAATAGGATCAAGGCAGGCTTGATATCCTGACTTACAAAAGAGAGGGAGAGCAGTATCACGACAGACCTGGTACCATGACCTTCTCCCAGGGGACAAGTGGGACCACTTGTCAGAATTGGTTGCTTCAACGGCCCTTGATTCGCAGCCCTTGTTTTTGAGATCCCGGAAGGGGTCCCCACTGAGGAGAACTATAAATACCTCATCCTCAAGGCTGGAAAGGTATGTCATTTCTTGGGTGCATTCCTTTTCTTGCTCACTAAAACACTCCATACGCTTTCTGAATTAAGCATCGGAGAGGTTTGCACCGGAAAACCTCCGGTGGTCCTTTTCTGACGTGTTTGTGTGTGCAGGACAGGAGGAAGCACAGGTTTTAGGCGTTATCATACTTTCAGGGTGAGACACTTCGTAATATCACGAGACAATTTTTGTTGCGTTTTTTGAGGAGGTGGGTCAAATCAAGTAAAATTTCACTCTATTGGACGTTTAAGTTGGATGCTATCTATATGAAAAATGAAGGACGTTCTGCATTCAGTAGGATTCTTATTTGACAAAGAATTCCAAATATGTCCTTCATTAATATTTCTTAATTATGTCATTATCATGATCACTATAATCAAAACAATTACAGTATTCATTTCGTTTTCTAGCATAATCTTTGTTTTAAGCTACTTATTTTAGAGCAAATAGTAAATTAGGTGTTCTGAGATAATTACTCATTATATACTAGAAAATATAATATCAATAAAAAAAATTTAAAAAAGGGTTTCAAATTTTAGGAAGAAAAAAACCAAATATTAAAACACCAACTAAACAAATTACAAAAATAAAGATAAATAAGTAGTTCATAAAATATAAAATATTTGTCTTAAACAAGATTTAAATTACTAGGGGTAACCTGTGATCAATAAAATGCAATTTTCTTGATTGAAAATTACGAACAACATAGTACTATGACCATATTACAGAAAAACTGGATTTATAAAATATACAGTTACACCATTACATACTGAATCCCACAATACGAAAAAAAAAGCTACTCACCCGGATATATAAAAGCGCATTCATCTTTAAATACAAACATTAAATCAATATAATGAAATAAATCATGAAATAAAACACAAAGTAAATAAACTATGAAATAAAATTTTTTTTAAGAAAACACCATTGCTGCCGCAGACTAATCATTTCAAATAATTAATAGATGAGTTTAACTCCTAAACCATATCACGCAACATTATCTTGTTGCGCCTTTTGAGAGGAATGATGATGGTAGGTGTTTCACCCCAAAAAATATGACCACGCCTGAACTTGCACTTCTTCCCGACCTACACTCACAAACACGTCGGAAAAGGACCACCAGAGGTTTTCCGGTGGAAACCTCTCAGATGCTTAAGTCAGAAAGCGTATAGAGTATTTCTCGTGAGCAAATCAAGGAATGCACAAAGAATGACATACCTCTCTCAGCCTTGGGGCTGAGGTATTTATAGTTTTCCTCAGTTGGGGACCCCTTCCGGAATCTCGGAAACAAAGGCCGCGAATCAGGGACCGTTAAGCAACAAACTCTGACAAGTGGTCCCACTTGTCTCCTCGATGGGGATCAGGATACCAGGTCTCCCCTGGTCCTGCTCTCCCATTTTATTACAAGCCCGGACGGCAAGCCTGCCTCGACGCTACATTCTAAAGTTTATCTCACAGGAGGTTTCCATCAGCTTAGGACAATTCCTGGGTCGGGATGATCCTTTCCCTGATTAATTCTGCTCTTAAGAAAACCAGGTCAAACTTTACCCAGGCTTAAGCTGTCCTGATCTCCTCTCTTTGGCTATCTGGGTCCAGGTCTACCCCAATCCGGGTCTGGCCTATTTATGCCCCATCAACTCCTCCCCCCGAAATGGTTGGGGTAGAGCTGTAGCATTCCAGGGCCATCAGGAATAAATGAGGCTCCACACATTTTTATTGTTTCTTGTACTCGCACGAATCCCTAGAAATCCACCTGACAACCAGGCCTAATTATTGGCATTAGTGGTGTCGGCCCATATTCCCAAATGGTTACCATATTCACACGCTTTTCCAAGTACTGATAGGTCAGCGGCGTGCGACCTACCCTAGGATGGTTGGCGTTCCAGCTCATCGCCTAGGGTACTGTTCATCTGCACACATTAAATGTGGGGATCCCATCAAATCCCCTTTTACTCGATTTTCATTTTTTCAATTTATCCACTTCCCTCTTATTCCCGCTAGACTTTCTTTTTATTTCACTTTTCATATTTTCATCTTACAAAATTCTCGAGTTTCTCTCTCCATTCTCTGATACTCCGACGAACTTTTCCGATTCACCTCTTCCCAGTTCAGTTTCTCCGGCCACCCTTGTAGATCAGGTACCTTTCTTATCCTTTTCTCCTTTAATCTCTCATAATGTCTTTTTCTCTTCCTCTTTCTGACGCTCCCCCAATCACCTCCTCTCAGGCGGTGGGAGCGTCTTCTCCTCCGCCCTCTGCTGCTCCAGAAATGGCGGAGATTTCTTCATCTTCGATGTCTACCACCCCAGGTGCAACGGAAGTTTCATCATCCTCACCGTCTGCTGCCCAAGAAGCAGCGGCAGTTTCTTCATTCTCGCTGTCTACCGCCCAGGAGGCAGTAGCGGTTTCTTTATCCTGGCCGTCCCCGTCCCGGGCGGTGGCCACCATCACCTCCTCTGAGTTAGAGTATCCACCACCTACCCCAGGCCATCCAAAGATCCCTCCCATCCTTAGTGATAGATCCGTTGAGGAATTACGCCATAAATATAAATTTCCTGAAAAGTATGACCCATATAACCCTCCGGCGGGTATCTTAGCGTTCCAGGCGCCGGTCGGCTGGTTGACATTTTACGTTGATCAATTTCAGGCGGGTTTACGCCTTCTAGTGAAACCGCTGATTCTAGAGATTATAGCTCTGTACAAAATCCTTGTCTTCCAATTCACCCCCAACACATTTAGGATCATGGTGTGCTATAATCTGGGCATGCGCTATGCTGGTCTGGATCCAACAGCTCACACCTTCTTCCAGCTCTTTCAAGCAAAGAGCTCTTACCCAGGCTGCTTCTACCTCAGTGCCAGACCTGGAGTCAATTTCTTATACAAACTCCCTTCTTCCAATAAGGCCTGGAGGAAGAAGTATTTCTTCATCTACTGTGATGGAGATTTGGGTTTTCATCTGAATCCCATTAAGAAGCTACCTTCTTACCCACCCCTCTCAGTTGCGGATAGATCTTTCTGTCTGCAAAAAACAATCTCTACCCTCAACGGGAACCTCATCCATGTCACTAATCTCCTTCTTCCCTTTGTCCTAGACTTTTTTAATGAACAGTCAGAGACCGTTCCTCTGACCAAGGAGATCTGTAGAATTTCTTTATTCCTGGTCTGTCTCATTATACATTATACTTTTACTGTCCATAAGTCTTATCTTTCTATCTTTCCTCTTTTAAGAAAAGATGATGCGTCAGATGTTTGAATCCGCGACCAAGAAAGGAGCAGAAGTTGATCCAGAGCTGGTGGTTCGCGGAGCGGATTCATCTTCAGTTCCCCGAGTCAAGGGTTCACAACCTCCCCGCTTGCCGAGCTCCAGCCCTTCCGGACTGCCTCACCACTCTATAACGGAGAGGAGCCCTTCCTCCGAGTCTGAAGAGGATGTGATGCCTTTATCCAAGCGGCCTCGTACGACCCGGAGTGGTCCGGTAGCACCATTCACTGCCCTCATTACACGCAGTGCTCCTATTACCCGTAGTGCTCCTCCTCCAATCAATTCGGTCTTCACTTGTTCGGGAGAAGTGGCTCTCCAATTCATGCGCAGGCAAATGCTACCGGCAGACCAGCCCAAACTGGAGAAGATGAGCGATCGCGGTCTCCTGGAATCTTGGTGCCAGGACGAAGCAAGGGTAAATTTTCTCTCCTTTATTTTCATCTTTCATTACCATATCCAAGTTCTAATCCTCTTTCTTGCAATTAGGCTATCTCCAAGAAGTCCCTCTTGTCCACTCGATCCACTTGATCCATGATCCAGTTCGATGTGATCAAAGAAAATAAGGAGCTGACCGTGAAGAACGAGCGCTTCAAGACTTTAGCGAAGGAGTGAGGAGTTGCGCTAAAGAAGCAAGGGGATAAGTTGGCTGAGCTAGAGGATGAACTGGCCGGGATGAAGAGAGCTCAGGTCAAGATGATAGAAACAGCTCGCTCAGAAGCGAGAGACGAGGCTCTGGCGGAGGCAAGAAGCTTTGCAGATAAGGCCTTAGCCAAGGATAAGGAGGGGGGGAGGACTGAGTTTCTAAACTCAGAGAAGGGCTTAAAATTGGTCCAGGCCGCTAGAGAAGAGGCCCAGAAAGCTTTCTTGGGGTCCAAGGAGCTTTACACCCTACTCTTCCCAGAGGCTGCAGTTTATTATCACTTCGGTTTGGACGAACAGGCCAAGTGGGCCCTAGACAACCCTGGGGCTCCCTTCGATTAGAATTTTCCTTTAAATAACCCTCATGAGATTACCTCATTCGCCTACTCTCCAGAACAAGACCGCTTACATACCATCGGGGCCGTAGAATTCGCCGAGCACGTCTTCTCCGTCCTTCACTCTCCCGTTCATGAGTAGTCTCAACCAGACCTGGATCTTACCGTAGTCTCTCCTCCTGCTTCTTCTCCCTCCCCCACCTTTGCAGGTCTAGGTGAGTTGCCAGACGGGGCTTCTCCAGGCGCCTTAACTGAGGGAGCGGTGGAACACCTGGCGGCAGAGCTGGAAGTCGAAAATTAAGCTCTTAGGATAACTTCTTGTTTTTATTTTAGTCAGACCTATAGTTCGCCTATGTGGCTGGTCTGTATTTTGTCGTTTCTTCCGTTTGTACTCTGAATAATTTTTATGGTAATAAATGCTTTTTGTCTTGTAACGACTCTTGGGCTTCTAGGGTTTCCTGATTTCCCCAGAAACCCTAGTACTTTTGATTCCTTGGCACGTGCCTCTATTTCCTTTATATACGTGCATGTATGATTAATTTTCTTTCAATTCAAAAATGGTTTCTTCTTCCTCCCTGCTTGAAGAACTCAATTTTGTGAAGCGAAAGAACATCTCTCTGTTCGTTGAAAATTTCAAGCTTTCTGATAAGCTGACTGTGCTCTGAGAAAAGATCATCTATCTTTACCGCCTTCTGGAGAAGAAAAGGCAGAAGAAACGTCACTATAAGCAAGAGTGGGCTGAGTTGCGGCAATTGAATGGTCAGTTACAGGAAGAGAAGGCCGACTTGATAGAGTCGGTGAACTGGTTGACGATCGCCGCCGGCGAAGCTCACACCATCTCTGAGCGGGCTGATAAGTACCGTCAATGCTATCACGAGACCGAGCGCGAGCTGTGGTGCGTCCGTCGTGCTCTGGCCACTGATTGGAGAGCCTCTTCTTCTAAGAGTTGGGTTTTCCTGGGATTTTGTTGAATTTCCTTTTGTTTATTTCCTGCATTGTAATCAAACTTGCCAGTCTTTGTAGAAGACGTGGGCAATGTCTTTTTGCATTGCCAGAATGTTAATAAAAACAAGAGTATTTTTAATCGATTCTTCTTTCCATTCAATCAAACCAAGTAGATTAATCTTTTCCAAGTTTTAGCCTATTCAGGCGTTTTAGGCTTACCGCCAGATCTGAAAAAGTAAGGTTGACCCGCGAATTGTGCATTTTACGGGTGTCTACCCATAGTTTTTCTTCTGTTCTAAGCCGACAGTCAGGCCGGGCCTTTGTATTTAGAGTCTTTTAATCAGGTCGGGCATTGTTATGGGCACCCGCACTTAGCCAATCCTGGCTTTACCTGTCAATCAAATAAGAATTCTATACGGGAAGCCGCCCTAAGCCAATCCTGTCTTCTCCTGACAATCAGGTCAGGAGATTGGGACATCCGTCCTTTAGCCAATCCTGGCTTAAACCGACCCTCATGTCAGGAAAATGGGGCATCCGCCCTTACCCAACCCTGGCTTAAACTGACAACCAGGTCAGGTAAATGGGGCATCCGCCCTTAGCCAATCCTGGCTTAAACTGATAATCAGGTCAGCAAATGGGGCATCTACCCTTAGACAATCCTGGCTTAAACTGACAATCAGGTAAGGTAAATGGGGCATCCGCCCTTAGCTAATCCTGGCTTAAACTAACAATCAGGTCAGGAAAATGGGGCATCCGCCCTTAGCCAATCCTGGCTTAAAATGACAGTCAGGTCAGGAAAATGGGGCATCCGCCCTTAGCCAATCCTGGCTTAAAGTGACAATCAGGTCAGGAAAATGGGGCATCCGCCCTTAGACAATCTTGGCTTAAACTAACAATCAGGTCAGGCAAATGGGGCATCCGCCCTTAACCAATCCTGGCTTAAACTGACAATCAGGTCAGGCAAATGGGGCATCCGCCCTTAGCCAATCCTGGCTTAAAATGAAAATCAGGTCAGGCAAATGGGGCATCCGCCCTTAGCCAATCCTGGCTTTTATGAAGACTTGTTTTAGTTTGGCGGACAAGAATAAACCTGCATTATCATTAATAAAACATTGTAAGATTACATTTATACATTAAATTTCCGTAAATTTGCAATGTTCCAATCGCGAGGAATTTCAACTCCATCCAGTTCTTCTAGCTTATAAGCTTCGCCTGTTAAGACTTGGGTGACCCGGAGTAGTCCTTGCCACGCAGCATCCAGCTTTCCTTTAGCTTTCCCTAAATCGTCTCTTCTTAAGACCAGGTCTCCCACCTGGAAATTTCTCCTGATCACAGATTTGTCATATGTCGCTTTGATTCTTCCCTTGACGTGTGCCATTCTAATGGAAACTCTTTCTCTCTTCTCCTCAACCAAATCCAGCGCATCCCGAATCAAGAGCTCGTTCTGTTCCTCAACAAAGTTCTGTACTCGATGAGTTTCCATACTTATCTCGGCGGGAACCACAGCGTCCATGCCATAAACCAGACTAAATGGCATTTCCCCTGTGCTCTCCTTGGAATTAGTCCTGTATGCCCATAGAGTTGAACTGAGCTCATCGACCCATCTACCTCCAGCCTTCTCCAGACGTGTTTTAATTCCTTGTACAAGTATGCGATTGGTCACCTCAACTTGTCCATTGGCCCGTGGATGGTAGACAGACGTGAAATGCTGGTCATTCTTCATTTTTACACACAAGCTCTGATTCTGGCACCCATGAACTGGGTGCCATTGTCTTAGACCAAGATCCTGGGAATACCAAATATGCATACAACGTTTTCCCACAAACATCCTTCATGGATCTCCTTAAGAACGTGAGAAACCTCTTTTGGGCCTAGGCATCGCAAAAGAGGCTGCCCAAATCCTCTTCGATACAGCTCTCCCTTAATCAAGCAAAATCTTGCAGACCTGACTTTTACCTTTACTGCCTCTTTCTTGTCCTCTGGCAATTCTCCCTTCTCTAGATATATTTAATGGGGGAACGCCAGTCATTTCTTTCAATCACTGAGCACACCTGCTCTGTCCTGAAATCTTTATCTGCCATTAGTAAAGTGATCACCCTTTCCTGGCAATCCACGGCTGAGCTGGCTACTTTTGCCAGATAGTCTGCTCTCCCATTTTCCTCCCTGGGAATTTAAAGGACCGTCAGAGCTTTCATATCTTTATCCATCTCTCTAAATCGGACTAAGTACCTCTTCATGCTTTCTTCTTTGGTTTCGAAGTCTCCACTTATTTGTTTGCAAACAAGCTGTGAATCCACCCTTGCACACACCTACTCTACCCCTAAGTCTCTTGCCATCTGGACTCCTCTCAGGAGGGCCTCATACTCAGTCACATTACTGGACAGAGCGTAGTTCAGGCGCATTGCATACTCAGTGGCCACACCCACCAGGTCAATTAATACTATTCCTGCTCCGCAACCCTGATTTCCTACCGATCCATCCGTGAAAATTGTCCATTCTTGTTTATCATCGGGAGAGCTGGTCATTTCTTGCATGAAATCAGCCAATGCTTGGGCTTTAATGGCTGTCCTGGATTCAAATGTAATATCGAACTCGCTGATCTCGATTATCCATTTGACCAGCCTCCCTGATGCTTCTGGCCTGTCCATTATGGCTTTCAGCGGTAGGTTGGTCCGTACTATTATGCTGTGTGAGAGGAAGTATGGGCGTAGCTTGCGAGCTGTGCCAACCAGAGCTAGAATTGCTCGTTCTATCTCTGCATACCGCACCTCTGCATCATGCAAGACCTTGCTCCAATAGTAGACCAGCCTCTGTACCTTGCCCTCTTCCCTAAGCAGGACAGAGCTGACAGCCTGTTGCCCTACAGAAAAATATAGAATCAAAGGTTCTCCTTGAATCGACTTTGTGAGTAAGGACATGCTATCCAAGTGTTCTGTCAGCATTTTAAACGCATCCTCGCATTCGCTGTTTCATTGAAATTCAGCTTTCTTTTGCAGGGCTTGAAAAAATGGTAAGCTCTTCTCAGCTGACCGCGAGACAAATCGACTCAAGGCATTGATTTGTACTGCCAAGCACTGCATTTCTTTGACGTTTCTCGGCGCCTTCATGTCCATAATCACCCTAACCTTTTTAGGATTAGCTTCAATACCCTTTTCTGTTACCATGTAGCCCAGGAATTTCCATCTCTTACCCCGAACATGCACTTCTTGGGGTTGAGCTTCATCCTATATCTCCTCAGGGTATCGAAGGTCTCCCTTAGGTCGTCAACATGCAAAGTTTCTTTCAGACTCTTTACCAGCATATCATCCACGTAGACCTCCATATTCCGCCCAAGCTGGTTCTTGAACATCTTGTCCACCAATCGCTGATATGTGGCACCCGCATTCTTTAGCCCGAATGGCATGAACACATAACAATACGTTCCCTTTGGGGTTATAAAGCTCACACGTTTTTTGTCATCCTTAGCCAAATGGATTTGGTGATAGCCTTGCAAGGCGTCCATCATGCTCAGGAGCTCACAACCCGAGGTGGAATCGACCAGCTGGTCTATCATTTGCAATGGATAATGGTCCTTGGGAAAAGCCTTGTTGAGGTCGCAGAAATCTATGCACATCCGCCAATCTTCCTCTGTCTTGGGCACTAGAAATGCATTGGAAAGCCATTCACAGAACTGTGTTTCCTGGACGTGCTTTGCTTTCAACAATCTCTCCACCTCAGCTTCAATAATGGCCTCCTTCTCCGGCCCAAAATTGCATTTCCTCTGGTTGACTGGCTTTATTGCAGGGCTGATATTGAGATGATGTTCAGCCACCTCTGGGTCTATCCCGACCAGGTCTTGGGGAGACCAGGCGAATATATTCGCACTCTCCCGCAACAGTGCTACCAGGTCGACCAAAACCTCCGGACTGAGAGTTGTCCCAATGCGGAGGACTCGACTGTCATCCCCTGGGACTACCTCCACAATCATTAAGTTCTCTTCCCTCTCAATTGTTTTGGGTCTGTCCTCTGTTCAAGCCATCTTGTCCTGTCTTTCCTCTTCGCTTCGCCTAATACTCTCGACGTATGTCTGCCTCGATGCATATTGGTCTCCTCTTGCTTCACCTACTCCATCATGAGCAGGAAATTTCAATTTCATGTGGTAAATCAAGACCACTGCTTGAAATTTGCTCAAAGAAGGTCTTCACATCATCACATTATAAGAGGAAGCCACATCTACCACCAGGAACCAAACTGTCCTGGTCTGCCTATACGGCTCGTCCCCTAATATAACCAAGAGGTTAACAGCTCCAAGGGGTTTCAACGCACCTCCTACAAATCCTACCAACGATGCCGTAACCTCTTCCAACTCCACATCCAGGTTCATCTTCCTGAAGCATTCGTAGAACATGATGTCCGTCAAGCTCCCTGTATCCACAAAGATTCATCGGATATTATAATTGGCTATAGTAGCCGTAATGACCAGGGCATCCATATGAGGAGCTAGGATCCCATCCTCATCCTCTGACCCAAAGCAAATATTTGGACTCGGCGCCACCTGTCCAACTTCTTTTCTATTTCTCGTTAAATCCCGTGCAGCGCGCACATAACTGTTTTGGGTTCGTCTGGAGTGCTCATCCCACTCGCCCCCTGTGATCATCAGAATCTCACCCCGTATGGCCTTGGTCTGTTCATTCCTTCTCCCCCCATTTTGCCTACTATCGTGCTCATTCTTACTCTACCGAGGTCGATCTCTATTGCGGTAGACAAGCCTGGGTTCTTCCCTTCTCATCCGCACATACTCCTTAAGGTGCCCCACCTGCACCATCCTCTCCAACTCATCCTTGACATGTGTGCATTGATCCGTATAATGGTCGTACTCATTGTGATACCTGCAA
Organism: Phtheirospermum japonicum; assembly: GCA_014905375.1. Classification (NCBI taxonomy): domain Eukaryota; kingdom Viridiplantae; phylum Streptophyta; class Magnoliopsida; order Lamiales; family Orobanchaceae; genus Phtheirospermum; species Phtheirospermum japonicum. Next base: position 1,721,074 of record BMAC01000047.1, on the reverse strand, counting down.
AATCGGTCAGACCTTTCCTTCCTAGGTTTCTGCGAATAAGTCTTAGGCAATTTGAGGTCTGGATGCCTCTCTATTGCCTGCAAGATTTCCCCCTGAGGTATCACCAGGGGCGTATACTTGTCGAAGCGAGGTCTTCCTCTGGACAGGTCTGGCCTGAGTCTCTTTACTGGTGCTCTTTCCTCTCTATCATATCTCTCCCTTTTCTTCTCTCCTTCCTCTTTGATCTTCAAAGCCTCTTCCAGATGAATGTACTTCTCTGCTCTCTCTAAGAGTTCTCCAAACTTCAGAGCTGGTTTTACAACCAGCGATTGGAAAAACTCTCCTCTCCTGAGGCCCTGAGCTAACGCATTCACTAAAAGTTCTTCCGACGCAGAAGGCACCTCGAGCTTTGCATTGGTAAATCGGTTGATGTAAGCACGCAGGCTCTCACTCTCTTTCTGTTTCAAACTAAAAAGCTCAAGCGGCATTTCCTGATACTTCCTGCAGCTAGTGAACTGATGCAAGAAAGCCTAGATGAACTCATCGAAGTTACTGATGGAACGCGGCGGCAGCTGGCTAAACCAGAGCTGAGCCGACTTGGTGAAAGTCATCGGGAAGACCCGACACATGACTGCATCAGAGAACTTGTGTACCGCTGCTGTAATTTCAAAGCGGCTGAGGTGATCCCACGGATCTGTGGTCCCACTATATTCAAAGCCAAAGGATCTGTACGAGGCCGGCACGTCATCACGCATGACCTCCTCCGTGAATGGCGTGCCTCTCCGCATCGGCACTGTACTGGTGCTCGCCATCTTCCTCTTGAACTCTCTCACCTCCTTCTTCAAACTTTGCATCTGCTCAGCCAGACTTGGGTTGACTTGGCTTGACGTCTCGCTGTTAGAGGTGGAGAAGTGATCTTCTCTGTCTGGGATGGGGGTCCGATCCGTGCGCTGGTTGCGCAATGGTTCCATTTCTGCTAGCGGAACCGTCCGCTCTGGCCGTGCACCGGAAGGCAGCATTGAGATCTCCGCGAATTTCTTCTCCACAACCACCTCCACAGCTTTGCCGATAAGCTCAGACAACTGCCTGAGGAAGTTTTCGTTCAATGCTCCGCCATCCACAGGCGTAGATCCGCCAAAGGGAGGTGGCGCGGTACCTGGTCCAGTCGTAACTGACGGCTCTGCTTCCTCCGGCCTTGTCGTTGTTGACGGTCCTGCCGTTCGTGGCATACCCCATGGTGTGGCAGAACTAGGAGTACCACCCAGTTTCCCCACCAGATTTTGCCGCAACCCGTCTGAAGCCATCCCAAATCTCACATCTTAGCCCAAGATCCCCACAGACGGCGCCAATTGTTTCACCCCAAAAAATATAACCACGCCTTAACTTGCACTTCTTCTCGACCTGCACACACAAACACGTCAGAAGAGGACCACCGGAGGTTTTTCGGTGGAAACCTCTCCGATGCTTAAGTTAGAAAGCGTATTGAGTGTTTCTCGTGAGCAAATCAAGGAATGCACAAAGAATGACATACCTCTCTCAGCCTTGGGGCTGAGGTATTTATAGTTTTCCTCAGTGGGGACCCCTTCCGGAATCTCGGAAACAAAGGCCGCGAATCAGGGGCCGTTAAGCAACAAACTCTGACAAGTGGTCCCACTTGTCTCCTCGATGGGGATAAGGATACCAGGTCTCCCCTGGTCCTGCTCTCCCATTTTATTACAAGCCCGGACGGCAAGCCTGCCTCGACGCTACATTCTAAAGTTTATCTCACAGGATGTTTCCATCAGCTCAGGAAAATTCCTGGGCCGGGATGATACTTTCCCTGATCTATTCTGCTCTTAAGAAAACTAGGTCAAACTTTACCCAGTCTTAAGCTGTCCTGATCTCCTCTCTTTGGCTATCTGGGTCCAGGTCTACCCCAATCCGGGTCTGGCCTATGTATGCCCTATCAGTAGGTGTTTTGAAGTCCATGTCAATTGATTTCTCCATCTAACAAAAATATACGTGTCTTTTGAGCGTCAACAACCCTAAGTTTTCAAATCCTCCCTTAAATTTTCTATTTAATGCTGCTATCACAACCCCTTCAACTCACTTTACTCCTCTTTTTTAATCCTCCCTTCGTTTTTATTCACATCTTCATATTGCTACAATGTCAAGCTCTGATACCAGTGATTCAAAACCTATTCTTGGACTCGTTGAAAAGCTCGAGGCGGAGATTTTTCGCCTCAAGAAAGACTACGTAGATGAGCTTTTCGACATTGTTGACATTCTTCTTGAGAGCGAGCAAATTAAGGAAGAGAGGGATCGACTAGTGGCGGAGAAAATCGGCTTTCAGGAGAGATTGAAGAAGTTTAAAGAGAAAGAAAAAAAGACTATGTAATATAAGTTGTAGTATTATTATCATTTTTTTTATTTTTCTTTAATTTCTGTATGGGGTTATCAATGAATTTTCATCTTTTGTGATGATAATATCTACCTTTGTGTTTATATATCTTCATTTAAATGTCAATTATCTCCAATTTAATTAATATAATGCTTTTTGCTTAAATGCATAATCATTTATTCAAGTTTGTCATCCCACCAACATCATACATTGTAATATTCATCAACAAGGAAACTGTTATTGGGATTGTAATTTTAGTTTCTTTTACATTAAAAATGTTGGGTGTTTAATTTTGAAAACCACATTTCATTTCAGGTCTTCTTCAAAGCCCAAAAATCAAATGCTTACTCAAACGGTTTCAGGTCAAGTTCAAAAGAAGGAGAGGTAGAGTGTTAATCATTTGTTTTCCCTCTATTTATTTTATTTCTCTGCTGTGATGTATTCATGGTGCTTTGAAAAATAAATCCTAATTGCTTGTTTATTTAATCAATTTCCAGCCGGCAAGACTGATTACAGGGCTAGGATTCGTCTAATCAACCAGGACAAGAACAAGTATAACACTCCCAAGTATCGGTTCGTCGTGAGGTTTTCCAATCAGGATATCGTTGCTCAAATAGTGTTTGCTAGTATCACTGGGGATATGGTTTTGGCTACAGCGTATTCTCATGATAGTTGCCTCTCTATGGACTCGAAACTGGGCTTATTGTGTTGCAATTTCATTTTTCATTATTTTCCATGTTTATGACTATAATTAGATTTGTTTGACTTTGACCAGCTTATTGCACTGGGCTTCTTTTGGCTCGCCGTGTTCTGAAAACACTCGAGATGGCCGATGAGTACCAAGGCAATCTAGAGGTATTAGTAAATGCTGTGTCTTAGCATTTTAGATTTTCTGTAAACACCATTTGCATGAACTTATCTCGGGCTTTTGTGTAATTAGGCTACTGAAGAGGATTACTCTGTTGAATCAGGCCTACTTAGAACAACCACTGGAAACCACATTTTTGGTGCTCTGAAGGTATATATAGTTATCTACTTATTTCTTACTTAGTTTAGTGTATCCCTTTGTATGTCTTGGGACCTATATTAGCATACTAGAAAGTGTGATTCTGCCTAGATGAAGTAAATTTGTTTTTAGGTATATTATATGTTCTCTGGTAAACCCGCATACCATTACTCAGAGATAAATGTTTAGGAAATATAAGTCTCTGTAATTTCTATTTATAACCCAAGATTATTATTGTTCTATTCTACTTTTTTATGATTTAATGTTATATCTAGAAATACAGGGTGTGTTAGACGGTGGGTTAGAAATTCCCCACAGTGAAAAGAGGTTTGCTGGATTCTCGAAGGACTCTAAGCAGCTTGATGCTGAAGGTCACAGGAAATACATTTATGGTGGCCATGTTGCATCAAATATGACGGGGTTTTTTTTTCTGTTTTTTTTTTAAGTTTTGCCTAATAATCAATAAGGATATATGCTTCAATCTTTAATGATATTATCCCTTCAAAAGAAATGCTAAGACATGCATTAAATGCAAAGCTGAAATTGGAAAAGGAAAGCCAGTAATGTTATCTGGTTTTGAACATAAAGATTTTGAATAAATGAAAGCAACACACAACACCTTCCTTATATAAACCTACAACTAGGGTTTGCTGCTGCATGGCAGCTATCAAGTGATCATCCAATCGTTCATTCTAGGGACAAGTGTCATCACAATCGCCACTACCTTCATCTTGCCCGTTGTATTCGTTTTGTCTTGTTGTAGAGCTTCTTCTTTCCACATCAGCATGTGAGTTTTGATTGTTTGGCTTGTACTGATCATTAACCATGCGCTCCAGGTTGCCTGCATTTCTCACACGCCCCCTCAATTCGAACGTGCTCTTGCTAATTAAGTTGAGCTCAATTCTGATCTTATAGAAGAATTGGAAGACAATGGCTTGGTTAAAGCATCTGCAATTTGTTCAACCGCTAGAATGTGTTGGACCCTTAGCTGTCCTGCTGTGATTTTCTCTCTCACAAAGTGATAATCAAGAGCCACATGTTTTGTCCTAGCATGCAGGATGGGATTAGTGGCCAGAGCTATAGCACTTAGGTTATCCACCCAAATCAGAGGCACTCTGGAAGGAGACAGTCCAATCTCACCAAGCAAGGAGCTGATCCATGTCACTTCACATGCAGCATTGGCCAAACTTTTGTACTCTGCTTCAGTGCTTGACCTAGACACAGAGGGTTGTTTCTTTGAGCATCATGATATCAAGCTATCTCCAAGATAGACACAGTATCCATTAGTTGATCTTCTATCATCTATATCAGACCCCCAGTCTGAATCAGAGAAAGCACTTAGATTGAGATGTGTAGATTTTCTGATGTGAAGCCCATAGTTTCTTGTTCCTGCCAAATACCTCAAAATTCTTTTGACAGCCTTCCAATGTGTGTCCAAAGGTGCTGACATATATTGGCAAACTTTGTTCACACTGTAACGTATTTCAGGTCTTGTTAAGGTCACATACTGCAAGGCTCCAACAACACTTCTATATTTAGTTCCATCCACTGTGGGCATTCCTTGATGTTTGGACATCTGTAGAGATGATACCATTGGTGTAGAAGTAGGTTTAGCTAACTCCATCTTGCATCTCTCAAGCAACTCCTTGATGTACTTCTCTTGACATAGGTGCATTCTATTACTTGTTCGGGTGATTTCAATCCCAAGAAAATGACTGATCTCTCCAAGATCCTTAATGGAGAAATTCTGGCCAAACATTTTGACAAACTGATCAATCAATAAGGTATTGGATCCTGTAACAAGAATATCATCCACATGGATTAACACAAAAAGGCAATCTTGATTTTTGATCCTCCAGAACAATGAACAATCAGCCTTGGAATCTCTGAATCCCATTCTGATCAAAATAGACTTAACCTTGATGAACCATGCTCTTAAGGCTTGTTTCAGACCATACAAGGCCTTTGAAAACTTGCAAACCATCTGATTATTTCCCTTCTCAAAACCTGGTGGCTGCTTCATGTATATTTCCTCACTTAATTCCCCATTCAGAAAAGCATTGCTCACATCTAATTGTCTGACTCTCCAAAAGTGACTCACAGCCAAGGTAAGCATGATTCTTATAGTGCTATGCTTCACCACAGGACTAAAAGTCTCAGAAAAATCAAATCCAGGCATTTGTGAATATCCATGAGCCACTAGTCTTGCTTTATACTTGGAGATCCTTCCATCTGCATGCCTTTTTATTTTGAAAATCCATTTGCTTCCAACAATGTTCCTTCCTTTTGGTAATTCAACTAACTGCCAGGTATTGTTCTTGATTAAGGCATTTATTTCCTCCTGCATGGCTTGTTTCCATTTCTTGGATTTAAGAGCCTCATTGAGGGAATAAGGTTCAATCTCTTTAGTGACACTAATGTTATACGCCTTAGGCTTTTAGATTCCCATTTTTGACCTTGTGATCATGGGGTGTCTTGAAGTGACCTCCTGTGCAGCTGAGGCTTCTGAATCATTGTTGATTGGACCCATCTGAACAAACAATGGTATAGCTGGAATACTACTCCCTGAATTGACTGAGTTACTGGCAGAAGGTGAGCTCTCCCTTGAAGCTGAGGATTGATGATTGATAGGGCTATGAACAGGAGAGCTTTCATTTGCAATATTCTTGTTTATTTCAGAATTCACACTTGATTTTTCCAAGTTATGTGTTGTGGGGATGACAGGCACCACATGTGAATCATTGTGATCCCTAGCTTTCTGCACACTCAACTTCTCTTTGTAAGGAAAAACCCCTTCATCAAACAACACATTCCTAGTGATTATGATCCTCTTATCTGGTAGTAAAACCTTATATCCCTTATACTGATTGCAATAACCAATGAACACTCCTGCACATGAACTGTAATCCATCTTGTGCTTATTGTAAGGCCTTAAATGAGGGTAGCACAGGCAGCCAAAGACTCTCAATCTCTTGTAATCAGGTTTATGCCCATAAAGAACCTCAAGTGGTGTTTTGAATTGTAGTGGCTTGCTGGGAACTCTGTTTAGAAGATAGGTAGCTGTCACAAAAGCATCTGCCCAAAAATTCAGAGGTAAACCTGATTGAGCTAGCAAATACAATCCCATATTCACAATGTCCTTATGTCTTCTTTTTTCCAAACCATTTTGCTGAGATGTATAGGCACAAGACACCCTATGTCCTATACCATTATCCTGAAAATACCTTTTAAGTGCAATGTACTCTCCTCCACCATCACTCTGCACCATTTTGATCCTTCTACTGAATTGGTTCTCAACTAATGCCTTAAAACTGACAAAGGCCTCATACACATCAGATTTGGATTTGAGCAAATATATCCAAGTAAATCTGGAATAATGATCAATAAAACTTACATAGTAGCTACAACCATTGGCAGACTTAACATGACAAGGACCCCATCAATCAGTGTGAATAAGTTCAAAAGGATTACTATAGATAGAATCAGAACTAGAAATGGGAAGCTGATGACTTTTAGCAAGAGCACAAGGCTGACACAAACTGGAATTTTTATTAACTTGAAAGGGTATATTACAATGCTTGAGGTCTTTTTCAACATTCACTAAATTGATGTGTCCAAGCCTTTGATGCCAAAGATCAAGGTTGGAACACTCATTTATTTTAACAGAAAAACACAAAGGCTGAGGACATGGTTCAGCTGAAGCTTTATTAACAACCTTGTGACTTTGGAGATTGAACTGGTACAGCCCTTCCCTAAGTGTGCCCTTGAGAAGGATTTCTTGAGTTTCTAGGTCCTTGAAAAGACAAAAGGTATGATGGAATTCAAAAAATACTCTATTATCTTTAGCAAATTTAGAAACAAGTAATAGGTTTCTAGTAATATTAGGAACATGGAGGAGATTCTTAAGAATGAAAATTTTAGGGCTAATGGATTCATCAGAGATTTTGAGAAAGGAATTACCAAAGTGAGCAATATTTGTTCCTTCACCATTCCCCATTTGCAGCTTGTTGTTCCCATGATACTCAGAAGCAATATTCAGGTTCTCCAGCTCATTAGTCACATGATTTGAGGCCCTTGAATCAGGGAACCAGATCATTTCAGATCAAACATCAGAATATCCACCAGCTGCAGGCATTTGAACAAAGTTAAGTGTAGGATTTCTTTTCATAGATTGGTTCACTTGCTGGGAGGAAGACTGATTGTTCTTGCCTTGATTATCATATCTGTACCAACACTTATCAGCAGTGTGGCTTACTCCTTGACAAATCTGACAGAGAGGCCTGTTGCTTTGATTTCTGCCTCTGCCTCTTCCTCTATAGCCATTCCTTCCTCTAGTGGGTTGATTGTTGTATCTACCTCCTATTCCTTGACCATAGCCAGGACTATATCCTCTATTATTTTGAGTAACAACATTAGCAAAGTGCTGTGACCCTTCAGAGTTGACAGCTGAGCCTTGATTCATCTCCATTCTAGATTCATATATGACGAGCAAAGAGTGGACTTCAGAAAGAGAATGTGGAGGATACCTGGATGTTACATTTACCACGACTGAGTCATATTCTGGCCCTAAACCAGTTAGGACATGTAGGATTTGGTTCTGCTCAGACACCTTTTCTCCAACAGCTGCAAGCAAATCACAGCATCCTTTTATTTTATTCAGATACTCTCTCATGGATAGAGTTCCCTTCTTCAAAGTTTGCAGCTTTAACCTGTATTGCATGACCTTGGCAGCAGATTGACCGGCAAAATTTCCTTCTATAGTCTCCCAGATCTCTCTTGCAGTGCTCAATCCCACCATTAAAATCATAATTCCTTCAGACAGGGATGACATTAGCCAAGAGGCTAAGAGTTGATCTTGTCTCATCCATTGCAGATATTCAGGATTTGATGTTGCTTGTCCTGTTTGTTCATCAGTTATGAATTTTTCTGGAGCCACAGAGGTTCCATTGATGAAACTTTCTACACCATATCCTCTGATGGCTGTTATAACTTGTTGCTTCCAAATAAGAAAGTTTGATTCATCAAGTTTAGTAGATATGAGCTGACTATTTGGTTGAATAAGAGGATTGTGGTTTGATGTATTGCTGTGTTGTGTGTTTGAGGTGGCAGTTTCAGACATAATGAAGATTTAAAGAAAAAATATCAGATTTATATATGTGGAGACAAGATCACATGGCTCTGGTACCATGAAAAGAAATGCTAAAACATGCATTAAATGCAAAGCTGAAACTGGAAAAGGAAAGCTTGATGATAAGCCGAAAAGCCATTAATGTTATCTGGTTTTGAACATACAGATTTTGAATGAATGAAAGCAACACACAACACCTTCCTTATATAAACCTACAGCTAGGGTTTGCTGCTGCATGGCAGCTGTCAAGTGATCATCCAACCGTTTATTCTAGGGACAAGTGTCATCACAATCGCCACTACCTTCATCTTGCCCGTTGTATTCACTTTGTCTTGTTGTACAGCTTCTTCTTTCCACATCAGCATGTGAGTTGTTATTATTTGGCTTGTACTGATCATTAACCACGCGCTCCAGGTTGCCTGCATTTCTCACATCCCCTATGGTGCATATTTGTAAACATTGATGGTGTTAGAAAATGTGGGCTCAAAATAAATTGCAGCGGGAAAAATATAAACACTTGTTTATTAACACACAATTTACTAATGAACTCTCTTAAACAACTCATACAAAACTCATACTTGCAAATGAAAATTTACATGACTATTTATAGGACTAAACTATAAAAATGAAAAGACACAACTAATCATGTAAAGGCACAAAATATGAAAGGACACACATGTTCATGAATGGACACTATATCAAAAGTCACATCCATTAATTTAACCATGAATCTAGCTTATATATATCCTTCAACTTTCAACATCCCCCCTTAAGCTTGATTCTCTCGCATTCCAAGTTTGTGCCTCAACTTCTCAAAAGTTTCGTGTTTGAGGGGCTTTGTGAAAATGTCCGCCACTTGGTCTTCGGATTTCACAAACTTAATTTGAACATCTTTTTTTGCAATGCATTCTCTAATGTAGTGAAACCTTGTATCGATTTGTTTGCTACGATCATGAAAAATAGGATTTTTTGCTAGTGCAATCGCTGATTTGTTATCGACAAATACTTCCGTTGTTTCCATGTCACCAAGGTGAAGTTCTTTAAGCAAACTCCTTAACCACACAGCATGACAAACACTTGATGTCGTAGCAACATACTCAGCTTCACATGTCGAAAGAGTAACTATTGGCTGCTTCTCGATGACCATGTGAATGCACATCCTCCAAAATAAAATACAAAACCACTCGTGCTCTTACGATCATCGGGATCTCCGGCCCAGTCGCTATCACTATATCCGAACAATTTTATTTCTCCAGTTTCTAGATAAAACAAACCAAAATTGATCGTACCTTTGACATACTGAAGTATTTGCTTAGCCAATTTGAAATGATAATTAGTAGAATTCTCCATATAATGACTAATGAGACCAACTACATATAAAATATCGGGCCTCGTGCAAGTCAAATATCGCAAACTTCCAACCAAGCTTTTAAATAAAGTTGGGTCAACACGATCTCCATTTATATCCTTCGAAAGTTTGGTCCCAACATTAATTAGAATAATGGTCGGCACGCATTTCTCCATCTTGAATTTCTTTAAAATCCCCTTTGCATAGCCTTCTTGGGAAATGGATATCCCATCTTTTTTTTGATGCACCTCAATTCCAAGATAATATGCCATTAGACCAATGTCCGTCATCTCGTATTCTTTATTCATCTCTTGTTTGAATTCGTCAAACCACTCCTCATTATTTCTTGTAAAAATAAGGTCATCGATGTACAAATACACAATCAACATGTTACCTTTATCATCAACTTTCACGTAAAGGGCATTTTCATGAGGGCATTTCTTAAATCCTTTCTCCATAAAAGTTTGGTCGATTCAGCTATACCAAGCTCTTGGCGCTTACTTCAAACCATACAACGCTTTCTTTAACTTCAACACTTTTCCCTCATGGCCTGGTAACAAGTAACCTTCTGGTTGATCTATGTAAACTTCTTCTTCAAGTACTCCATTCAAGAATGCTGACTTCACATCCATTTGATGAATTTTCCACTTCTTTTGGGCTGCCAACGAGATCAAAAAATGGATGGTTTCCAAACGAGCTACAGGGGCAAAAACTTCATCATAGTCAATTCCAGCCTTTTGTTTGTATCCTTTGACTACGAGCCTTGCCTTGTATCGTTCTATCTCTCCTTTTGAATTTTTCTTCGCCATGTAAACCCATTTGACTCAAATGGATTGTTGCCCTTTTGAAAGAGAAGAAAGTTCCCAAGTCTCATTCTTCTTAATTGCACTAATCTCAACATCCATGGCTTTCTTCCACTTTTGACTCTTTGACGCCTCTTCAAAGTTTATGGGCTCAGTATCAGCAAATAAGCAGAACAAGTTTGGATTTTGATTGAGCTCGTAAATTTCTCTCAACGATCTTGTCTTTTGAGGTCTTCCGCTATTTGAACTCTCGCTTTCCGATGAAGGTTGGTCACATGGGGGTGGCGATGGAGGACTCAAGGGCTCCATCGGCTCTTCTTCGACTTCTTTCAAAATAGACTCAAAAGGGTAAAATGTATATTGCTCCTTATCTTGAATACTCCAGTCCCAAGAACTCTTTTCGTCGAACACAACATCACGACTAAGCTTCCTTTTCTTCTCAACTGGATCGTACAACTTATAGCCTTTCGATGCTTGATCATAACTAACAAAAATATATCTTTGGCTCTTCACATCAAGCTTGCTCCTATTTTGATCTGGTATGTGGGCATGTGCAATACTACCAAATACTCGCAAATGTGAAATGCTTGGTTTGAAACCACTCCACTTCTCTTGTGGTGTTTGATCACGAACACTTCTTGTCGAACTCCTGTTGGACAAATAAACAGCACATTCCACAACTTCTGCCCAAAATTCTTTTGGCAAATCTTTGCTCTTCAACATGCATCGAACCATATTCATAATTGATCGACTCTTCCTTTCCGTGACACCGTTTTATTGTGGAGAATAAGCAACGGTAAGAGATTTCCGAATACCATTTTCTTCACAAAATTTCTGGAACTCCGTTGAAGTGAACTCGCCTCCATTATCCGACCTTATTGCCTTAATTTGATAGTCACTTTGCTTTTCGACTGGAGACTTGAAACTTTTGAAGTTTGTAAACGCCTCTGACTTGTTCTTTAAGAAAAACACCCAAGTCTTTCGACTAAAATCATCAATAAAAGTCAGAAAATACCAATTATTTCCGAGTGATGATGGTTCGATAGGTCCGCATATGTCCGTATGGATTAGCTCCAGCGGTTTCTTCGCTCTTGAGAGAGATTCTTTGGAAAGGAGTGTCGATGTTGTTTCCCTTCAGGACATCCTTGAGAAATCTGATCAGGATGATTTATCACAGGCAGTCCTCTCACTAACTTCTTGGACGACATCATCCTCAATCCACCAAAATTTATGTGGCCGAGCCTCAAGTGCCATAACCATGACTCGTCTTCAAAACACGCTTTCAAGCACTTTGCCATGTCGTGCTGAATTTTCAACATGAACATTCTATTATTTGACATTTGTACCTTGGCTATCAACCTCCCTTCGGAATTTCTTAGGTACAAGCTTTGGCCCTTCATGTGCACGTCGTACCCTTTTTCGAGCAATTGCCCAATACTCAAAATATTTGCTTTCATTCCAGGTACATAATAAACATTTTCAATGAATTGGTGTCCGCCATTCTTCAATCGAATGAGAATTCTTCCTTTTCCTTGGATGGTGATTT
>BMAC01000047.1:1679315-1693897 GCA_014905375.1 Phtheirospermum japonicum | reverse complement strand
AWWAYMTTSYWWAWMGYWTTTTTMTTTCCATTTAGCTGTTGACTTTTCAACCGGAGAAAACCCGTTGCCCATATTCAAGTTACAAAAAGAATTTAATGCACCAGGAAAATCACCTCCTCTTTCAACGTCAGTAACTTATCGTTATTTCCTTGCTTATATATTTTTGCTGAATATGTGTCAATAATCTTAGTCATGTTCGTCGTCCCAGCGAGTTTTATAACCGGTTAGCTCACGCATTAGGGAGAGAATATTGGAAGTACCGATGCAATGTCTACAGCTACTTACTTGGAAACGATTTTGTCGAATAATGGGTTCGCTGTTCTCTATGTAAGCCTTTAGAAATTATAAATAATTATTTGGTGAAATAACTATTTACGAATAATCTTATTACGCATGCCCCGTGATTTTTTAAATGGCGCATGGCGGAACGAATTTTGGATTTTACAATGGTGCTAATACTGGATCGAGTGAGTCGGACTACCAGGCTGGTCTTACATCGTATGATTATGTGAGGACGATCGTGAACTTTTATTTTTCTACAAGCCTGAAAATTAATTACAGTAAATTACACTAAATTCCTTGAATTATGGGTTTTTTCATACTTTGCCCACTAAATTTTTTCCGTGTTTCATTTTCTCTCTTTCTTCACTTTTCCCATGATAGAGTGTGAGATGGCTCGGGGCCAAAGCAAAAAAAAATGCATAGTTTAGTGAGTAAAGTGCAAGAAAAAAAAATAGTTTAGTGGGCAAAGTGCAAAAAACCCATAGTTCAAGGGGTTCAGTGTAATTTGCACAAATATTTTTCAGCAATCTTACTGGACTCATCTTCCTTGTCTACGTATCTGTTTTCCAAGTTGCACCTATTAGAGAATCTGGTGATGTGGACAACGCAAAGTACAAAGGTAGACCTAAACTTGTGGTATGCTACTTCCCATTTTGTCTCGGTTCTTTTTTTATATATATCTTACATGTTTTAACTATTGTTTGTAGATTGTATATTTTCTAGTAAAATACTCAAACCAATTAAGTTGGCTGCTTATTTTCTCTAGCTTGCTATTTTTTTTTTCTGATTAAACACATTGTGAGCTCTTTTTTATAATTGACTCTCATAACCATTCAATATTTGATAATGGATTCAGCTCTCAGAAAGGTCATTGCCAAGTATGTGACAGAGCCACTCGCTTCTGTTCCTCCTGATAATGAATAGATAGCTTATGGACGTATTAAGCTAGATCGAATTTCATTTTTATTTCACGCGATCGGCTTAAAAGACCCTATTGATGTGGATGAGTCTGAGAACCCAATCTGGATGGAAGCTATTGGACAGGTGATTTTAAAAAACATACAAGTGTTCTGTGGTTCTTCAAATAGCTAACATTTGTTTTATTTTATTTTTTCCTTCAGATGTTTGGTTTTGTGTTGTATGTCTCTGATTACACTCCAAAAGGCAACGAAAGTGTTTTGTTCATACCAAAGGTCAGCTCATAATATTGATACTCACGAAAAATATCTTCAAATTTGGTTTTACGTTTTCTTCATCAAAATATGGTTATTTCACAAATGTGTGGTGAATAATTCAAATTGACTTATTTCTAGTAGCTTTTGAGACGACCGTGTTTATTGTTTACATTCTTATCTCATCTCTTCAGAAAGTATCTATTGCAGGTGCATGATAGAGCTCAAGTGTTTGTTTCCTGCTGTTATTGTCTGGGAAGATTGCTTGAAAATGTAAAAATTTCTCCAGTTCCTCTAAAATCTTTGTCCCTTTGGTGTTAACCAAATCTGGGTGATTTACTGTTCCAGGTTATACAGGGACATTCACCTTTCAGGCAGCTAGTGAAAAGGTACTCTATTTTTTATAGATAATCATCACTAAGTAAATCAAGGTCTTAGTTCGAGTCTTCTTTTTGCAGATTTGAGGATGAACTCATTATTGCAGTTGGAAAAGGAGAACCTGCTATGGTGATGTCTGAATATGGTTTTAAGGAGAAACTTGTGTACATAGTTTGAGGTTATTGATTAAAAAGTAGTATATTTGCCTAAATACTATTAACATTAGTTTTGAATACTTGTGTTGTTTGTATTGACATCTTATGGTGATTGTGTATTATTGTGATTAATGACATGTGTTGTTTGATCTTGGGATTATATAAATGACATGTGTTTTGTGATTTAAATAGGTAATAAAATTGTAATATATATTAGCAGGCTTGGAAAAGTGAATCCGGAATAAAATTTGATGTATTTGTTGGCACCTGCTTTCATTTAATTTTTTTTTAAAATTTTTTTACTACTTTCCAGAACGGTTATTCAAAAACCGTTCTAGAAAGTACATTTTCCAGAACGCCTATTTTTTCAGCCATTGTGGAAAGTATACATTCCAAAACGTCCCTTTTTAAGACGTTCTGGAAAGTATACTTTCGAGAACGCCTTAAAAAGGGACGTTCTGAAAACTATACTTTCCAGAACGCCTGTTTTTGGAGGCGTTCTGGAAAGTATACTTTCGAGAACGCCTTAAAAAGGGACGTTCTGAAAACTATACTTTCCAGAACGCCTGTTTTTGGAGGCGTTCTAGAAAGTATACTTTCGAGAACGCCTTAAAAAGAGACGCTCTGAAAAGTATACTTTCCAGAACGCCTATTTTTAGAGGCGTTCTCGAAAGTATACTTTCAAGAACGCCTGTTTTTGAGGCGTTCTGGAAAGTATACTTTCGAGAACGCCTTAAAAAGGGACGTTCTGGAAAGTATATTTTCCAGAACGTCTTAAAAAAGGACGTTCTGGAAAGTTATTTTCCAGAACGGGCAAAACCTGTAAAATCGACTTTCTAGAACGGCTGAAATTTTTTTAAGAACGTCTCTGAAAACTGTTCTTGAAAGTCTGACAATCAAGAACGCCCCTCCTGAGGCGTTCTTGATTGTCAGACTTTCAAGAATAGCTCCATACATAACGCCTCAGCAGGGCGTTCTTGATTTGCAGAAACAGGCGTTCTTAAAAGCTGTTTCTGCACTAGTGGTTCTTGTACAACCTAAAATGTTCTAAAACTACTATATTCTTTGGATTAAAATAATTAGTTTAATTACAAGAACTATCTTGGGGTTCAACCTAATTACAAAAAATTTCAGGCATCTTTTTAAATTTAAATAACCCACTGACTTTGTATTTAACTAACAGATACCCTTTCTGATGTCTATTGAGGATGCAATATTGCAAGCAAAAATAGTACTCTCTCCATCCGCCTATTATATAATAGGCTTTTTTTTCTTTTTTTCATCTCAACTTAATAAGCTTCTTTCACACAACAAAATACTAAAAAGACTCTTATTTAAAAATTAAAAGGTAAAAATGTTATTTAATCCACAAAGCAGTGAGAATAGGAAACAAATTTACAATCCCAACAATATCTATTAATTTCTGTGTTTTTTTCTCCAAAACTATCTTAGAAGGACGAACACAGTATTTGTAATTCAAATATAATTAGGTTTACTTTGTAATTAGGCTAAACTCATGGGTAGTTTTAATAATTAACTTCAAATATTAATTATAAAAATAAAAAATGTACAACGCAGGAGCATCGCATTGGGGTTGGCAAGTGTGGTGGTAGGATTGAGTGTCAGTGATGGAAATGCAAGGGCTGCAGCAAGGTGGCCACTGCCACCACCATCGGAGGAGAAGAAGGATCCAAATATGAGTGGTGTGACAGAAAAAGTTCTTGTCGGTAAGAAGAGGAAAGAAGCAATGAAAGAATCCACTTCAAAGCTAAGAGAAAAAGGAAAGCTCATTCAAGACTATTGAGTCGTGTATTAAAGTCATAGTTAGTTGTAACTAATTAAATGTGTATTAGTTACAAAATAAAATTAGCTGAGGGTAGTTAAGGAAAATTAGTTAAGGGTATAAATGATAGGGCTGCAAATTAATATCTCTCTTGTATAAAGATACAGAAAAATACGAATAAAGTAATTTGGATTTTTCATTTCTATTATCTAACATGGTATCAGAAGTCAGAGTTCATTTTTCTCTCTCCTAAAACCTTAACCCAATCTTTTGTATCCTTCATCCATGGCGTCCTCTTCAGCTCTAACTACATTCAATTCAGTCAGTCTAAAGCTCAATCGACAAAATTACTCCTATTGGTGAGCTCAAACCCTATCTAATGTCACAGCGCAAGGTTTTGAAGGAATATTACTTGGCACTTCTCCAATTCCGGCTCAATTTTTATCTAGATCTTCTACCTCTATTTTTGGTGAATCAAATCCCGACTATGTTCTCTGGAATCGTCGTGATCAGTTTCTCGTATGCTGGCTCCTTTCGTCAATCTCTGAATCGATGCTCAGGCATGTCTCTCGCTGTTCTCATGCCTCTCAGATATGTTCTGTTCTCGAAACTCTCTTTCAAGGTCAATCCAAAGCTCGTATCATAAATCTACGATTTCAATTACAGATTACTAAGAAGAGAGATTTTTCGATTGATGAATATTTTCTCAAAATGCGTAATATTGCGGATCAATTAATTGCGGTTGGTCAAGATTTTTCTGATGATGATCTTGTGTTGTATATCTTAAGCGGTTTAGTTTCTGATTTTGAGGGTGTAATTGTGAATTTAACTATTCGAATTGGTAGTGTTACTCTGCCAGAGGCTCAATTTACTCTTCAACCACTGAGATGCATCTTCAGCAAATTACCAGTACTCAATTTGCTGGCTCTATACAAGACATGTCAGCACCATCTGCTAATTTCTCCTTGCAGTCCTCTGGTAACTTAGTTGCTCAATGTCAGTTTAGTTCGGGAAATTTTCAGTCTCGAGGTGGTAACAATTATAGAGGACGTGGTCGCGGTAGGTTTGGTAATCGTAATCGTCTTGCTTGCAAGATTCGTGGTAAAAACAATCATATAGACTCAAAATGCTCGGCACCGGCTCATTATGTTGCCATACCGGGTATTCAATCTGATTTTAGCTATGGTCATAATTTTTCAGGACAGATGCCTTCTATAGGTTATGGAAATAGTGGTTTTGTTCAGCCACAGATTCCCACCTTCCCTCAGTCTGAGCAATCTATTCTAGGCAATCCATTTTCTAACCAGGCCTTCTCAGGAACAATGGCCAATAGAGGTGCTCATTCTGGAGGTGCTCATACCCCCACTGAACTTAGTCCCTGGTTCTTGGATAGTGGAGCAAACTCTCATATTAGATCTGATTTAAGCAACCTTAGTCGTCACTCCCCATACACTAGTCAAGATCAGCTCACTGTAGGTAATGGTTCAAAACTCAAGATATCCCACACTGGCTCCTCTTATGTAACTCATCACCACACTTCAAAACCTTTCATCATGAGTAATTCTTTATGTTCCATCAATAACATAAAATCTGCTCAGTATATCTTAGTTCACTTTAGATAACAATGTCTCTATAGAATTTGACTCTAGGGCTTGCTATGTTAAGGACAAAACTACTCAAGCCATCCTTCTAAAAGGAACACTTAAAGGAGGTCTCTATCAATTGGACCTTACAAAGTTGTCATCCTCCTTCTACAAACAGAACTCACCCTAGTCACTACTTGCTGCTATCTCCTCCACTGCTCAACTGTGGCATGTCAGATTAGGCCATGCATGTCCTTCAATAGTTTCAAAAGTCTGTAAAAATTGTCAAAACCTATCTCTGTGTCTCAGTTTCTTTTTTGTGATGCTTGTAAGGAAAACTTCATAATATTTCCTTTCCCTCTGTTATTTCAAATGTAAAAGCACCTTTTGAACTAATTTTCTCTGATGTTTGGGGTCCATCTGTTGTAGCTTCTACTGATGGTTATAAATACTACATTCACTTCATTTATGCTTTCACCAGACTTACATGGATGTATCCAATGCATTCCAAAAGTGAAGCTCTATCAATTTTTACACATTTTAATACTTTGTGGAAAGATAATTCAACTGTAAAATAAAATCCTTTCAATCTAAATTTGGTGGTGAATATAGACCTATTGCCCCTGTACTCACTTCACAATGTGTTCAAGTTAGACATCCTTGTCCTCACACTCATCATCAAAATGGCCTTCCTGAAAGAAAACATCAACACATAGTGGATATGGGACTCACTCTCTTGGCAAATGCCTCTTTGCCATACAACTTTTGGTGGGATTCTTTTGTTACAACTATTTACATAATAAATAGATTGCCTTCTCCCATTCTTTCAAATATATATCCTTTAAAAAAACTCTATAATAACACTCCTGATTATAATTTTGTAAAAGTTTTGGCTGCTCTTGCGTTTCCTATCTCAAACCATATAACAACTCAAAAATGCAATTTAGATCTTCGAAATGTGTGTTTCTAGGGTATAGTCCATCTCATAAAGGCTATAGATGTCTCCATCCTAGTGGTAAAATCTATATTTCTAAGGCAGTTAGCTTTAATGAACATGAATCTCCCTACTCTTTTCTTTTTTCCTCAACTACTCCAGGTACTATTCCACCCAATCCCTAAATATCTTCTTCTATTCCAATTTCCATTTATCTTAATACACAGTGAGGAACACAAAAACTCTCTTCATCCTCTCATAATTCAGTTCCTTTACCTCTGCCTACTGCCTCTCAGTTACAAAACACTCATGATTCTTCACATTCACCCTCCCCACATTCTTTTCGGCATCCTTTACCACCTGCTCCATCTCATTCTATGGTTAACAGGTCCAAGCATGGTATATTCAAACCCAAAACTTACATTTCTCACATTAATTTCTCCAGAGTCACTGAACCATTATCTGTCAGGGAGGCTCTTTCTCGCCAACATTGCAAATATGCTATGGGTACTGAATTTAATGCTTTAGTTCTCAACCACACTTGGGATATAGTGCCATATGATTCAAGAATGCAACTGGTTGATCACAAATGGGTGTTTAGGGTTAAGTACAGGGTTGATCAAGAGGTGTATAGGTGCAAGGCCAAACTTGTAGCAAAGGGTTTTCAACAACAGGTAGGAATTGACTATTTTGACACTTTTAGTCCTGTTGTAAAACTATTTACTATCAGACTTTTGTTTAGTATTGTAGTCTCTCGGGGTTGGGAAATACAACAAGTGGACATCAATAATGCTTTTCTTCATGGGGCTTTACAAGAAACAGTTTACATGACATAACCTCAAGGGTATGTGAGCTCTGCCTTTCCAAATCATGTGTGTAAGCTGAACAAGGCCATTTGTGGTTTAAAACAGGCTCCAAAATCTTGGAATGATACACTTAAGAGGTCTATTTTAGCTCAGGGTTTTAAGGCATCAGCATCTGATTCTTCTCTTTTCTACAGAAAACAAGCTGGCAAGTTACTGTTGGTTGTAGTCTATGTAGATGATATTTTACTAGGAGGTGATGACTTTTCTGAGGTACAACAGTTATCTTCTTATTGGACAAAGAGTTTTCCTTGAAAATTATGGGAAAGGTCAGTTACTTCTTGGGACTAGAAGCTCACTATGTGCCTGATGGTATCTTGCTCAATCAAACCAAGTATATCTTTGATTTGCTTCAGAAAACTAGAATGAGTCACTCTAAGCCTTCCAGACCTTATAATAGCTATCAAGAATTATTTTTAAACGACAGTCTCCATTCTCCAATTATAGCCTTTATAGGAGCACAGTGGGTGCAATGCAATACCTAACAATGACTAGAACAGATATTTCATACATTTTTAATAAGATTAGTCAGTTCCTTCATGCCCCTAAATAAATCATTGAATAGTTGTAAAGAGAGTTCTACGTTATCTCAAAGGTAGCTTTAGTTTGTGTGTCCCTTTTCAGTCTACACCCACAGTCAAACTACATGCTATTTCAGATGCGGATTGGGCCGGTTCGGTTGATGACAGACGCTCCACCAGTGGTTTTTGCATTTTTCTTGGCCCAAAATTACTATCATGGAGCTCCAAAAAGCAGAATGTTGTTGCACGTAGTAGCACAGAGTCAGAATATTGAGCCCTAACCTCTGCAACAGCTGAGATTCCCTGGATAAAAGATCTACTTCTGGAGCTAGGCTTTATAGTTGAGTCGTCACCTGTTTTGTGGTGTGATAATATTGGGGTGATTTCCCTAGCTTCTAATCCAGTGTTTCATGCGCGAACAAAGCATATTGAGGTGGACGTCCATTTTATTCGGAAAAAAGTACATCAACAACTTATTGATATCCGTTTGTTAACACGGGTATTGTGCTAGTGTAAGGTAGTACTTTTAAGATAGAAATAACACTTTTCATTAAAAAAATAAAATAAAAATTAACCATGAGCATTTAGCTCAAGTGGTATCACTAACCCTTTATAGGGGTGTTGACAAGGGTTCGAACCCTAGATCTCTCAAGTTATTTGAGATTTATCTTCTACTTTCCAACCACTTGACCCAACTTAATTAAAATAAAATAAAATTATATTGTTCGAAAATTAGTTGTTATTTTTCATTCAAGATGATAATTGATATTCTTATGGCAAAAAATGTAACTTTAAATATACAAATTGAGGGTCTGCTTGGTTGAGTATTGAAAGTGCTTATAGCTTATTCCATCACAATAAGCTCTTTTAGGCTATTTGGTAAGAATCAAGGATAAGCTCCTGATAGCTTATTCTGCCTATTAAGCTCATGTTCAGAAAAAGCTACAAATCCTAACTTTTTCTAATAGGCTTTTACCTTATTTGGTAAAATCATTTTTTATCCTTTTATATTGTAAAAAATATTTTATTTATAAACTAATATATTACTTTATATTTTACAAAATTTATTAGTCATAATTAAAATTTTATTTATATTATAATTATCTATTTAATTATTTTTCAAATATTTGTCTTTTTTTTTTGAATTGATCTTTTGGGAAGTCTTCATTAATTATTATAATTTTATTTCTTTTATTTTTTATATTTTTCTTTTTTTATGTATAATATTTTATATTTTTTAATCATGTCTATATTGGTAAATTGACCTTCAATCAGCTACTTTAATCAACTAATTTACTAAGCGCTAATTGAAAATCAGTTATCAGCTATCAGCTGTTTGAATCAGCTCAACCAATCAGGGCCTGAGTTTAATTTATTTAGGATGCAAAATCACAAATTTAATGCAAAAGGTGACACTCATTAGGCTAAATGTAAGAAACTTAAGGCTGGAATTGAAGCATTTATAAAATGATATTTTTTATTTACATGCAAAATAAGATTTAATACTTCTTACTTATTATACAAATGATGATTTTTAGGCCATTTTAAGCAAAAAGTGACAGATACACACACAACAACATTGATCCCGGTAGAACCACACATTAATAACACACACAAAACATTCTGACACACCACCACCGGGATGGCGCAGCACCGTAGCAGCACGCTCCCTTCTCTGCTCTTACCCAATCCCACTAACCAACGATCGACAACCAGATATGACGACAGAAAGAAGAAGAAAATAAAGATACGATAGTCAGACTATGAATCGATAGTTTTCTAAAGTGCAGCGAGAGAAGTTGAACGATGGTGGTTGATGAGAGTATTAACCTCAAGGCTACGACGATCGAATCATTATATCCTAAATCAAACTTTGAACATGAAACGAGGACAACGAGACCCTTTAAATGACGTAAAATTTGTTATATTTTGTTGAGGAACTTATTCTTGACAAAATTTCATATTTTGTTATTTGCCTTTCTTGGACACAAAATAAGTTAGGGAACTAGATTTTGGTCTTTATTTGTTTCCTAGTTGATGTACAAGACTATATTTAGTTTCCTAAATTATGTTTAGGATTTGTTTTACTTATTTGCCAAGTTTAAGATTCTAGGATTGTCTATTTAAGACAAGAGAATACTAAAGCTTGGCAACACTTCTTAATGCACGGATTCAGAGAGAAGACACACGCAAGACGACGCACGGAAAGGAAAGAACTTGAAGACTACTTGGAGCCACTGTTCGAGATTAACAAGTTCTTTGAAGTTGCGTGACCAACAAAGAAGATCTTTTCATCTAGGCGATAAGTATTTAGTATCATGTTTTTGATACTTTAGTTTTCAAATATTACTTCATATTTTTGTATTGATCGAGAACAAGTAATATAGTTTTTGGGTTGTACACCCAAGTTCACAAGTATTTTTACTTGTGAACTGAATTTAATTTGCTGTGTTCTTAAGTTTTATTTCCGATGCATATTTTTAGTTTAAATCTGGTTGATGTTGTTATTCAGTGTTGGTTAACATTGAAAGCAACATCACAAACTGATACTTATTTTCAAAACCATAGACCTTCAAATTTTAAAATCAGCATCTAGAGCGGGTTACTTAAACTTTAAGTACTGATACTTATTTGTTTAGGTGCTATGGATGCTCAAGGCAACCCAAGGCCTCCGATCCTCAATGGGGATAACTACTCCCTCTGGAGACAAAGGATGAGGTGGCGCTTAAAGAGTATTGACGAACGTACATGGAGAACCGTTCTAATTGGATGGGAAAAGCCATGTATCACTGATGGTGATGGTAGTACCGTCGATAAGAAGGAGATAGATTGGACTGCTGACGAAGTAGCTGCTGCAAACTGGAATTCCAAATGCATCAACACCTTGTGTGGATATGTAGATGCAAGTTACTACAGAGTCATCAAGAGTTGCGAGACAGCAAAGGATGCATGGGACGCACTCCAAAGGGTGTGTGAAGGGACCCAGAGTGTAAAGAGATCAAGGCTCAGAATGCTGATGTCCACCTTCGAGACAATGAGAATGGACGAAAAGGAGTCTATTGTGGACTACGCCATGAGACTCTCAGATGTTACAAACGAGTGTAGAGATCTTGGTGAATAAATGACGAACTCACGTCTTGTGGGAAAACTACTGAGATCCATCACAAAGATATTCACCATAAAAGTGGTTGCCATAGAAGAATCCAAAGAAGTTGATGACATAGAGTTTAATACCTTAGTTGGATCTCTCAAGCTATGAGATGGAACACCTCGGTTCCAACTCAAAAGAGATAAATGTTGCTCTCTCATCCGATGCTAACTCAGACATCGATGAAGATAATGAGGAGTTTGATATGAATGGGATTCTGAAAAAGGTGGAGTCCACTACTCTTGAGGAAGAAGAACTTTCCTTTGTGACCCAACGTTTCAATAATTTCCTAGAGAAAAAGAACAGCATGGGAGGATCAAGCACAAAGACCAAGCCACCGGTGTCTGCACCAAAGTTCACTGGATGCACTCTTCCCAGATCACAGTCCTCACCATCAATATCCAATGCATCCATCTCCCCAAAACCGCTTAGTGAAATTCAATGTCATGAATGTAAAGGATGGGGACACTACAAGAACGAGTGTGCTAACACTCTCAGGAAAAAGAGCATGGTTGCCACAGACTTCACTGAGGATGTCAATGATTCCGATTTGCCTGAACCGGTTCCATACCTGTTTTCTAATGTTGTGTGGGACGACGACGTCCATGTTGGTATCCTTGAAACCAACATCGTGTGCCTGAATGCAGAGACTACTGACTATCTTGAAGAATACGAGCAGTTGAGTATTGAGCATAAGTAAATGTTTGTTAGTTAGGATAACAGGTACTCAAGGTCAAGGATCTCATGAAAGAAGTTGAAAAACTAACCAAGGAAAAGAGTGATCAACTTGACATAATTGTCTGATTGGAAACGTCGCTCACCAAGAAGGATGTTGAGCTAGAAAAGGTGAAAATCGAGGTGACAAAGGTTCAAGGAACCATCACAAATCTGAATAAAGTGAAACTAAAGCTCGACGAAATCTTGGAGATGAGTTTCCCAAAAAACTCAAAGCATGGAATCGGATACAAACCAAATCAGCCAACTCAAGTATCAAGCCAAGAACAAAAACCCTCCAAACGCCACAAGAAGAGAAGGAAACAGTTCGTGTGCCATCATTGTGGAGAACCAGGTCACATTCGACCATTCTGCTGGAAGATTATTGGCGAGAGAAGACACTTTCAGAGAACAAAGGTGGCAGCTAAATCCCATGTTGGTTCTCGTGTTACCAACATCAATACCAACACCATGTTCAAACAAGTGTGGGTTAAGAAAAATAATATCAAGTGCAATATGATCCATAACTCCCTGAGATCCCATGCCCCTAGATCCTGGTATTTCGATAGTGGATTCTCAAAGCATATGACTGGGTCAGAAGAACTACTTCCCAACATTGTCAGATTTTGAGGTGGAAATGTAAAGTATGGTGGAGGTGCAAATGGCCAAATCATTGGCCAAGGAACTCTTCATGTTCCCGACATTGTAACTCTAGAAAACGTGTTGCTTGTAGAAGGACTTAATGCGAACCTAATAAGCATAAGTCAACTTTGCGACGGTGGGTTTAGTGTCAAATTCAATCAAGAGAAGTGTGAAGTCTATGAGGAAAATGGACCGTGTATCCTCATTGGTCAAAGGACTTCATATAACTGCTATCAAATCAATAGTGATGCCTTTTGTAAATTGTCTCAATTAAGTGATGTTGAGGTGTGGCATCAAAAACTTGGGCATGTCAACTACAAGATGATGGACAGGCTGGTCAAAGAGGTAGCTGTGAATGGGCTGCCTAAGCTCAACACCAAGATCATTCCTGTGTGCGAGGCGTGTCAGAAAGGAAAGCAAGTCAGGGTGCCGCATCAAGTCGTGCAAAGTCTCACTACATCATATTGATCCGAACTCTTTCATATCACGACAAAAAAACATCAGTTTTACGAGGGAAAACCCGCGGGAAGTGACTTCCCTCGGAAATTTCCGAGGGAAAACTGAGGGACAGTTAATTCCCTTGGTTTTTTCCGAGGGAATGATATTCCCTCGGAATTTCATTCAGAAATACGGGCGCCAAAACATGCCGCCATAATTTCCGAAAGACAAACCGAAAGATGACCGATGGAAGCATTTTCGAGGGACGTTTTCCCTCGGTTTTAAACTGAGGGAAATAAACATCCCTCGGTTTTATTTTTTAATTTTTTAAAATATTAATTAAATTTCTGAGGGACTAAAATTTCACTCGGAATGATTCCGAGGGAAATTGAATTCCTCGGATTTTTAATTAATATTTTAAAAAAACCCGAAAAAATAAAAAAAAATCGGAAAAAATAGAAAGAAATAATAAAAAATAGGATTTATTTTCGAGACGCTGAGGCGCACCCCTCCCCACCTCGTTCGTAATTTTTTGGGTTTTATTTCTATTTTTTACTATTTTTTCTATTTTTTCAGGGTTTTTTTCATTTTAAATAAAAAAGTCGAAATAAATAGAAAAAAATAGAAAAATCGCAAAAACGAAACCGATCCTATCATATTAGGCATGTGGGGTGGTTTTGACCCCAATTTCGATCGAAAAATACCAACGAGCACGTGCGTGTCCACACGTGTCGTGGTATTCGACCAACAACAAGATACGATCGATCGATGAACTCATTCGGTTGGGAACGCAAAGCGACGTAGCGTCGTGATTTTTCCATATTGGAGGAGGGGTGCATCTCGGCGTCGTGGAACTATGGGGGTCGGGCGTCGATCGTTTAGTACGCATTTTTTATTTTCTTTCGAATTTAAATAAAAAAATGAAAAAAAATCCGAAAAAATAGAAGAATTAGTAAGAAATAGAAACGAATCCCATCATTTAACGACCGGGGCGAGGAGGGGTGAGCCTCGGCGTCGTGGAACCACGGGGGTCGGACGTCGATCGTTCCGCACGCGTTTTCTATTTTTTTTTATTTTAGATGAATAATGAAAAAAAAACCGAGAAAAATAGAAAAAATAGTAAGAAAACCCAAGAAATTACGACCGGGGCGGGGAGGGGTGCGTCCCGGCCATCCCGGAAATAAACCTTATTTTTTTCTAATATTTTCTATTTATTTCGATTTTTTTTATTTTTTGAAATTTCCGAGGGAAGTCAAAATCCCTCGGAAATTTCAAAAAATCAAAAAAATAGAAAAAAAAAATAGAAAAATCGTAAAAATTGGAACCGATCCTATTATATTAGGCACGTGGGGTGGTTTTTAACCCAAATTTGGTCGAAAAATACCAACGAGCACGTGCGTGTCCACACGTGTCGTGGGATTCGACCAACAAGAAGATACGATTGATCGATAAATCTCCACTCATTCGATTGGGAACGCGAAGCGGACGTAGCGTCGTGATTTTTCCATATTGGAGGAGAGGTGCGTCTCCGCCGTCGTGGAACCACGGGGGTCGGGCGTACGATCGTTTTAGTACGCGTTTTTTATTTTTTTTTCGAATTTAAATAAAAAAATGAAAAAAAATCCGAAAAAATAGAAGAATTAGTAAAAAAATAGAAACGAATCCCATCATTTCACGAACGGGGCGAGGAGGGGTGCGCCTTGAGAAATAATCAATTAATTAGGGTTCAATTTAGTAATTATTACACAATTAGGGTCAATTTAGTAATAATTACATAATTAGAGTTCAATTTAGCAATAATCAATTAATTATTGTTCAAATTAGTAATAATTACATAATTAGGGTTTAATTTAGGAATAATCAATTAATTAGGGGCCAAATTTAGTAATAATTACATAATTAGGGTTCAATTTAGTAATTATCAAATACACAATTAGGGCCAATTTAGTAATAATTACATAATTAGGGT
>BMAC01000047.1:1634018-1655351 GCA_014905375.1 Phtheirospermum japonicum | reverse complement strand
CCGAGCACCGGCTCGGGTACCGAGATGGGTTGGAACGACTTCCAATAGGCCGTGTTTTCCCGCTTCGACCAGCTCAACACCCGTTTCGACCGGCTCGACGAGGGGCAGGCAAGAAACGACCAAGCTTTCTGCGGCCTCCATAGCCGGCTCCTTTTGGTCGAGAGTCGGATGCGTCGGGACGACGACGACGACGACGATGACGACGATGATGGCGACGAGGGCAAAAATGAGGAGGAGGAGGAAGACGAGGACGCGAACCTCCGTGCCCGACCTAGGAGACGTCGTTAAATCTCCTAGATTATCCTTTGTTTATTTTATTTTGTTTATTGTTTTTGTGTGTTATTTTGTTTATCTTTCGATTATGTTCTTTTATTTCTCGTCTTGGCTCTTGTAAAAATAAATAATAAAAAAATAATAATAATAAATAAATAAAATCCTTTTAATTGTTTTCGTTTTTGTATATAGTTTAATTTTATTTCGTTTAAATATATTCTCAAAATTTAACACAAATTTGAAAAATAAAATCCAAACAAGTTAGAAAATTCAAAAACTCAAAAAGATTTTTGTTTTTGTAAATAGTTTATTTTTGTGCAAATCTTCCAGACTTACCTTACCTTGTAGATAGCTTGTTGCTTGTCTCGGCTCCCGGCGACGACTTTTTCACAACCACGACAACACAAGCTCGGGCATAGGGGCGTTCTCTTTTCCCTACACCTTTTTACTACTTTTCTTAGCTTAAATACGCAATGAGGACATTGCTAGGTTTTAAGTGTGGGGTGGTTAGAGTTCGTCCTAGGTTTTTTAATTTTGTCGAATGCTTGCTTGTGTTAATTTGAGTAACGTGTGTGCTATTATTGCTTGGACCCTTGGCGAAGTGACGCAGTTTGGATGATTTGTTAGGGTGTTTAGATTTTCGATCGAATATAGTGGACTTAGGTGGTTTATCTTGTTGGGATCTCCGTTCGGTTTTAGCTTTGTGCTATCCTTGTGCTCGTTTAGAACTAGTGCCTCGACTAGCCCTCGTCATCAAACGCTCTCTATAGGTTTTTGTTGTGTAATTTGGAGTCGTCAATTGCTCCACGTGCTCGATCGAGAATTTTGTAAGTTGCTAGTAGCAACGAATGATCGGAGTCGTTGAAAGCTTCGTATTTTCATCTTTATTTACTATTTAAGTACCTTACGTCTATGGTACCAAAAAAAAAAGGAGGCGAATAAACAAGGATACGTTATAAATCCTTGAAGTTGTTGAGTAGCACGTTTTTCCTTTTTTTCGATTTTTAGTATATATTTGTTAAAGAGAGGCGTAGATGATTTTGGCTAGTAGGGAGCCGATTAATGGTTCGAGCGTGGATAGACCTTAGCCGGGGCAAGGACGGGGAGACTGACTTGGTGGATTGTTTAAGTCCTTTTAGGTTTCGGGAGTCGATCTAAATTTCCTTAACAACGCACATTGACGTCCTTTTAGCCAAAGCTAACAAGCAACGTAGCGTACGACGTCTCGAATTATTTTGTGCATTAGTTTAGGGTTGTCGGGGGTAGTTTTGTAATTTTACGTTAGTTTTGCTTGAGGACAAGCAACCGTTCTAAGTGTGGGGTGGTTGATTTGCACGTTTTTGTACATATTTTTCTTTTTTTGTATCACGTTGCGTGTGTTTTGCTTGCTTTTAGGTGTTTTAGGAGTCGAGTTGGCCATTTTTCGTTATTTCTAGGTTTTCGTATTTTTGTACGTTTTATTATTAGTTTTCGTAGTTTTTCACTCTTTCATTTTTCTCTTGGCCGTAGGACATCCAAGCGGGGCCCGCGCTCATTTGGGATCATTTTTACTCGACTCGGGAATGGACGGACAAGGAAGGAAGCGCAACGGACGAGGCTCGATAAACCGGCGGACGTGAAGAGAACGAGGAATCGAGCCGGGTGCAGCAATCTAGTCGACCAACTAGAAGTTCATTCGATCGACTGCCCTTCTAGTCGATCGACTGGAACCCCAAAATCGACTGCATTCCAGGGACTTTTGGCCTTTTTGGACGACGCAGTCGATCAACTGCCGACGTGGCCGATCGACTGCAGTCGATCGACTGGAGCCCCCCAAGATCGACTGGATTCCAGGGCTTCTGGCCATTTTGACATCGCATTCGATCGACATGCGACTTGACCGATCGACTGAAAAGCAAATTTTTTGCCACTTTTGGACAAATTTGCCCCTTTGTGAAGGATTAAAGGACCAGACGCCTTTTCCACCAAAATCAACTTGCAGTGAGCACTTTCCACACCAGGAGAGATCCTTCAACCATAACCAAATCTTTTCTTTTTCATTTGATGAATTTAGATTCTAGTAATTAGTTAATTAGTTCTAGTTTAGTTAAGTGTTAGATCTTCTTTAGCTAAGTTGTTCAAGCTTTGGTTTAGATTTCTTTTGTGAAGAATCTTCAAGTTTCCATTTCCATTTGAAGCTTTTGTGGGATCAWACATTTGGTAATATCTTTCTATTAATCTAGTTTGTTTTCATGTTATTTCTTTTAATCTTATGTTGATGCTTGGATCATAGTTTAMTTGTTATTTTGATTATCAAAACTTCCATTTTRATTTTATAGCTTTCTAGCTTTTGAACTTATGCTTTTAAGTTGTTTAGTGTTTAGATAAATTCCCAAGTTTTAGAAGTTTCATAAGATCTTCCTATTTAAACCTTGAATTGTTGTTAAATTAATGTTGACTTTTCCAAATAAGCAAGACTTTAATTTTCCCTCCATTTTCCTTAATTTAAATTATAAGTTTTCTTAGTTAACTAGTTTAGATTAATRGTTTTTAAAATAAGCTTTAATTTCCTTTTCGTATTTTAATGCTTTTAAAACTTCTATTTAAATTAAAAGTTTAGTTATAGAAACCAAAACCAAATCAATGACTACCGCTTTCCTAGTTTAGATTAGTTTAGTTTCAACCGACAATAAGAGCAAATAAGAAACCGATAAGCCGACAACATCCATCCTTGAGAGACCCGACTCGGGAAGAACTCGCCGCCCTACAACCGGCTCCATACTCTTGTGGAGACGGATTCCGAAATACCCCGTCGAGGATTCGTCGATCAGTATGTTTCTAAAACAGAGCCCAAGCATGTGGATGTTGCACTCAAGGATGAGTTCTGGATAAAGGCAATGCAAGAGAAGCTGACTAATTTGCCAAAAATGATATTTGGGATTTAGTCCCTCGTCCAGAGAACTCTCACGTCATTGGGACAAAGTGGATCTTTAAGAACAAAAGTGATGAGGCAGGCAACATTGTGAGGAACAAAGTTGGGCTGGTTGCGCAAGGGTACACACAAATTGAAGAAATTGACTTTGATGAAACATTTGCCCCTGTTGCTCGCATTGAGTCGGTAAGACTTTTACTCGCTGTTACTTGTCATATGAAGATATCATTGCATCAAATAGACATAAAGAGTGCGTTTTTAAATGGAGTCTTAAGTGAAGAGGTCAATGCTGAGAAACCTAAAGGATTTGTAGATCCCCAAAAACCCAGCTTTGTTTTAAAACTGAAGAAAGCTTTATATAGTTTAAAACAAGCTCCTAGAGCTTTGTATGAAAGGTTGACTCAATATTTTCTCTATTTGAACTTTAGACAAGGGGAAGTTGACAAAACTTTGTTTCTCCTTAAATCCAATAAGCACATCTTAATCGTCCAGATTTATGTAGATGATATTATTTTTGGATCCACTAACGAGCAGATGGTCAAGGAGTTTATCACTCGAATGTCCGACACATTTGAGATGAGCATGGAAGGTAATCTCTCGTACTTTCTCAGTCTTCAAATCAAATAGCTTGATGACGGTATTTTCCATTCTCAGACCAAATATGCTAAAAACTTAGTTAAAAAGTTTGGGTTAGAAAGTGAAATGCATAAGAAAACCTCATTAGGCAAAACTGTGAAACTGTCGAGAGACGATGTTGGTAAGGGTGTTGATAACACCATGTACAGAAGCATGATAGGGAGTCTGTTGTATTTGACAGCAAGTAGACCTGATATTATGTATAGTGTGTGTTTGTGTGCTAGATATCAATCTAATCCAAAAGAGTCACACTTAAAAGCCGTTAAAAGAATCATAAGGTACATTGCTGGTACAACAGAATTAGGTGTGTGGTACACTAAGGACACTGATACTGAACTTGTAGGGTATACTGATTCGAACTGGGCTGGGGATGTGATAGATAGGAAGAGTACTACAGGGGGCTATTTTTTCTTGTGGTCTAATCTCATGGTATAGCAAAAAATAGAATTGTATTTCTCTTTATACAGCTGAAGACGAGTATATTGCAGCTGGAAGTGCGTGTACACAATTGTTGTGGATGAACCAGATGATAGAAGACTACGGTCTGCACAGTAGTATTTTGACTATGCTTTGTGACAATTCCAGTGCCATTGACATTTCGAAAAATCCAGTCCAGCACTCTTAAATCAAACACATTGACATAAGGTATCACTTTTTTCGAGACTTAGTTGAGAGGAAGATTGTTAGCCTTGAGCATATAGGGACAGACAATCAGCTTGCTGACATCTTCACAAAGGCATTAGATTACAAGACCTTCTCTCGTTTGAGAAGAGATCTCGGTATGTGCATTGTCTAACCCAATGTTGGTTTGTGATGTTGTGATACACCATATCAACATCAGTCACAACATCTGTATAATTTTGCATACATTTTTATTTCTCTTTCCATACATAATTCAAATGCATTGAGTCTGGTTGCAAGTAAGATAAGGTCTATTGTTGCAATAAAAGTGATGACAAAAATACTAACTTCTTCAATTAGGTGATTATGGAGCTTGCCCGCAGAAACTGGTTTTCTCTCAGGTCCAAAAACAAGAGGTGTTAACAGTAATTGCTGAAGATAAGCTATTTCTCTTCAAATCTCTAAAAAGATGAAGAAAATCTGGATACAAATTGATCCAATCTTTAAGTTTCACCTTCTTGAGCGATTTTGACGTAGTCATTAACTTGGGTTAAAGGGTAAGTTTCCAATGACTTCTCCTGAGGCAATTTTGGTTATAATGTTGTCAGTAATAAAAAGCAACACTGGTCGAAGTCACTAAAACCATAATGTGAATAATTTTAAACTTTTTAGGTCATGAAGTTTAGGCATCCAATAGGACACTCATACTTTGGAAAATGCCTTCTTGATGTGCGTACTGTTGCTTGTGTTTTTGTCTATTTTGAATTCTCTTAATTGCATTTTGAATCTAGTTAACTAAGTGTTTCAGTGGAGTTGTACTCGGACGGCTGGACAGGTAATAACGAGATTGATTTGGAGAGTGATAATTCATATTGCACAAGATTGATTCTACTATGCTGATGGTTCAATTGATCCATTGCACTACTTCGGGGTTTTTTTTGTAGTAGAAGTCGTGCAATTTTAATTTTTTTTTTAAATTAATGAGCTAATGGTTGAAGTGGGGGGTGATCACGTATCCTACATTCAAGGGGAGTGTTTTTGTTTTAGAAAGGAAAGAAAATCAAGTTATAGGCCCAAAATCCGTTGGAAGGTAAAATTAGGGCGTTTTCTTTTTATTTTCTCTTTTTCTCTCTCCTTGGCAACAGTCATTTTTTTTTTGGAAGTTTAAATACCTGATTCTTTTTACCGTTTGCTCACTTCCCATTAATCCTCTGCAATTCAACTCTTGAGTTCTCACAAAATTCTCCATCTATTTTGATTTTTCTGGTCTTGTGTTTTTGTGATTTTCAGAATGTCGAACCAGCCTTCTCCGTCAACTGTTCCTAAATTACCTGCCGGTGTGCGCCGCTCCGGCGAACAGTCTCCTGCGCCCTATCCAAAAACTGGTGGGCTGGACATTCGCGCCGAATTCGGTGGTGGTTCTTCTTCCATCCCAACATCACCGCCTCCCTCGCCGCCGCGTGATTCTCATGATGTTGTGTCGGCTCCTACGTCGATTGACGCCACCCCTGAAGCACAGGTATTTCCAGGGCAGCTCGACAACGAGATCGATGTTGATAATCCACCATATTTAGCATTTGTTGCTGAAACTTTTGGACGGGTGGGGAACCCTACCCTGAAAAGATCCCGACAATTGCGCAATATACCTCCCGGCGTAGTGCCGCCTGCAGTACCGAAGAGCCGAGCAGATCCGCGCCGCAATGTGCCAATTGAGCACATGAACCTTGTGGAGGATGTCACGGTGATGTCGGATTCTGACGATGATGATTATGTCCCTACTGCTCCGATGGAAGGTTCGGTGCCCCGTTTTGTTTCAGCTCCTAGTCTGACGGCGAAGAAGACGCCTCGCCGGAAGCAGACTGTGAAGTTGGCCGACAAGAAATCTACCCCGGCGGCCATCAAGGTTTCTCCAGGTTCCACTGAAACTGTATACTCCTCACCCCCTTATACTATTTTAGATTTTATCTCAGGAGAGGTCACTAGTTCATCCAGACCGTCTACTGCTGTTCCTTCTCCATCTCAAGTTCGTAGTGATCAACCCGAGTTTGATCTTGATCTTTCTGAGTACTCCCCTGACTCATCTTTTGATGTACCCCTTTGTGACATCGTGTCTGCTCTCAAGAAAGATAAGAAGAAAACAAGGGCAGCGAAGAAGGCCAATGTTGGTCCCATGTTGGTTCCCCCATACCAACATCGCCGCAAGCCCAGGCTGCTTCATCCTCTACCTCCGACTCTGCTGATTTTACTTCTCCTGTTCCCGTATCACCTCCTTCTGACACCTTCACTCATTCTCACTCCTCCACTGGAAGTCCCTCTTGGAATGTTGAGCTTGAGGACATGGTGCCGTTCTCCGGCAGGTTTTTGACTGCCGAAGCTGAGGCGTTGTTTGCTGAGTACCAGACCCGGCATATGGTCCCGGTTGAGTTATTTGAGAAGCAAAACTTGATTGCTTATTTTCAGCATAAAGGTATGTATTCCAAAATCTCGACTGCCATGCTTTTTGTTCGTGAAATCGTTGTGGAATTCTTTGCCAATTTGTTGCCATCTATTGTTGATTTGAATTCTGTGAATTATGGCAAAGTTTATGTGCGTGGCAAAGTGTTTAGTTTTATCCCTAATTTGATTCATGAGTTTTTTGGAACTGAGCCGTATCAGGGTGATTCGAGTGTGGACGACATGAATGGGGTTATCTCATTCTTGTCTGGAGGTTTGGTTCATGCATGGTTTGAGCAATTGCCGTCTACTCGTCTTTCTTCCCTTTATTCTGTTTTGCTCAAGGTCGTAGTTTATAACTGGGTTCTCTCCAAGAACACAACTTGTGTTATGCGGCCTCAGGCCCAGTTTCTGTTTAAGCTCGGGAGGGGAATCAAGTTTAGCTTCGGGCAGCATGTGTTTGACATTTTCACTAAGTTCGCCACCACCAAGTCCGCGGCCTCGTTGTGCTTTTCCTCGTTGATCTTCAGCCTGCTTGAGAATCAGGGTTTGGCGCTTCATCCTGATGATGTGCTTACTAGAGAGGCTGACTGGTTTGCTTTGAGGGGCCAACATATTACGGGTGCATGGGTTATTGATCTTCCGTGGCAGGCGCCTTTTCCGAGCCAATGTTGCTAATGATGTTGGGTCCAGCGTTCCCAACATTGGTCCCAACATGGTCCACATGTCTGCGCAGGTTCTTCGTGCCCATGTTGCTTGGATTGATACGCAAATGACCCAACTGCAGGCACTTCATGGTTCTATAATGGAGGCCCTTTTTCCTTCTGGTCAAAAAGAAGGAGATGATGGCGACGCGGATAAGGATGAGGATGTTATTGCTGCCGAGGCCCTGGCGAGTCTTGCTCGAGAGAAACGAAGAAAGAAGATCCGTTCTCGCAAATAAGGCCTTGAAGAAGATGAAGAGGAAGCAATTGAAGAAGCGAAAGGATCGTGGTGAAGGAACTTCGACATCCCCTCGTCATTCGAAGAGGGTCTGAAGTCAATAAGTTCCTTGTGTTTTGTTTTGCTGAGTAGAAATGAACAATGTTGTTTTGTAATGTTGGGTTGATAACATTGGGTGTTTTATTTAGGGAGAGTTTTCTAACTTAGGGGGAGTTAGTAGTTTTTGTTTGAACTTATTTTTGCGTCGTAGTATTTTGTCCAAAAAGACAAAAGGGGGAGATTGTTGAGAAATTTATTCTTGGCAATAATTCCTATTTTGTTATTTGCCTTTTTTGGGCACAAAATAAGTTAGGGAACTAGATTTTGGTCTTTATTTGTTTCCTAGTTGATGTACAAGACTTTATTTAGTTTCCTAAATTGTGTTTAGGATTTGTTTTACTTGTTTGTCAAGTTTAAGATTTTAGAATTGTCTATTTAAGACAAGATAATACTAAAACTTGGCAACACTTCTTAATGCACGGATTCAGAGAGAAGACGCACGCAAGACGACGCACAGCAATGAAAGAACACGAATACTACTTGGAGCCACTGTTCGAAATTAACAAGTTTTTCGAAGTTGCGTGACCAACGGAGAAGATCTTTTCATCTAGACGACAAGTATTTAGTATCATGTTTTTTATACTTTAGTTTTCATATATTATTTCATATTTTTGTATTGATCGAGAACAAGAAAGTAATATAGTTTTTGGGTTTGTACACCCAAGTTCACAAGTATTTTTACTTGTGAACTGAATTTAATTTGTTGTGTTTTTAAGTTTTATTTCCGCTGTATATTTTTAGTTTAACTCTGGTTGATGTTGTTATTCAGTGTTGGTTAACATTGAAAGCAACTTCACAAATTGATACTTATTTTCAAAATCATATACCTTCAAATTTTACATATTCAATCACCGTGGTTTTACTCTGCCTAACCGCATGCGAGACTAAACAAGGGAGGACAACCATTGATAGATATAAAGAGGTGGAACAGTATAGAGAAAGAGAGAGGAAAGGGAAAAAATTGAAAAGAAAAGAAAATTAAAAAGGAAATTAAATGGGTCAGTCGGACACAAATATACCCATAGAACCATATATGAGATTTTGCTAGAGGTGTCCAGCGGTTTGCACGAACCGGCCAAACCGCCGGTTCGAACCAGCGGTTTGGCCGGTTCGGTTAACCGTTGACCACGGTTCGAACCGTAACCGTAACCGCCAATAAGGCGGTTCGGTTACGGTTTGAGCAATTCTCAAACCGTGAACCGGCGGTTCAAACCGCCGTTTGTTTTGTTTTTTTTTTAAATTTTTTTATATATTTATAAATATTCATTTTCCAAGTCATTTTTTAACACCAAACTCATTCGATATTTTGAATTGGTGATCAATAAGAAAAACATTTTATCTTATAAGTAATAGCCACATAATCGCGATGGAGATATTAATCGTTTTTGCAATTTAATAAAATTATAATAACTTATATTTTTCACCCTGTCTAAAGTAATACGAGAAAATTATGTGTACTTTGATTTTAATGGTTAGGGAGTTACAATTTAATATATACGTTATCATTGTTTAAAGTAACAATTTCAAATTTTAAAATTGAATATTTGAAAATTGTTAATTCTTTTTGAATTTATTAAAATATTACTTCTATTTTCTCACTTAAATTCAAGATTTCAAATATTCTAATATAAATTTTTTATTTCAAATCAAATATTTTAGATGATTCAATTTCTTTTTAATTAATTCAAAATCTCAAAAATTGGTTCTGTTTACTCACTTAACCTCATACATTTATATTTATATATATATATATATATATTTAACTTCAAAATTTCTAATTATTCTAATTAAAATTTCTTATTTTAACTACAATATTTTAAATAGTTCAAGTTTATTTATTTTTATTTTAAATTAATTCAAAGTGTTATTAATATTTTATCACTTAACTTCACGTATTTTTTTAATAAAATTAAAAATAAACATAGGGAAAAAATTAAAATACTTGAATTTAAAAAAAAAAAAAAAAAAAAAAAAAAAAAAAAAAAAAACCGGTTCAAACCGGCCAAACCAGCCAAACCGAACCGTGAACCGGCGGTTCACAAACCGCCACCAACCGGCCGGTTTCACGGTTCGGTTGCGGTTTGAGGTTTTTGGCCAAACCAAACCGGCGGTTCGAACCGTTTGAACACGTCTAGATTTTGCCAATCATTTATATCAAGTGCAATGCGTTTTTTCAATTTTACTCTCCAGTTCAGAAAACATCCAAATCCTTCGATTCAAACTCAGTTTTTTACACACAGTATTGTAATGCCAACTGCAGTTTTTGAAATTTCTCGAGTTTCTATGCTTTTCTTAAAGAATATATACAAAAGAGCATTGTCTCACAGTACTTTTAAAATAAGATAAATAGAAGTTTTGTTTTTGTTTTGTTTTGGTCAAAAACTATCAACGGTTACTTTAAACAATGAACATGTCAAAATTAATGTCAAAAGCATTGTGTTTCGGCAAAAAGTTATTCTCTCACGGCGAGACTGTGTTATACAAGAATATTAACAAAACAGGTTTGCATTTTGGTGATTTGCATTTACCAAATAATAATAATAATAATGATGATAATAATAATAATAAGAATAATAAAAACAACAACAACATGTTTTTACGATTTTCGAGGTGCAAGTCCTCGGTGTTTTCAAACGAATATGAAACACAGAATCTTACACTAACAAATAAAATTAAATGAAAAGGAAAAATAAAATTCAATCTATTCCGTTCATGAATGATTTTCTCCTGCTCGACTAAATCCATTCTAGCGCAACCCTACACACACAAAAAACTCGTATCCCTCATTACAGATGCTACATAAAATAAATCACAACAATGTATATACACCATAATAAGATTTCACCAATCACAAGTCACATTAAAATTCACATATCATCAACATCATCATCATCATCCCATCATTACATATAAACCTCCATGCCTATATACTTCGACGATCTACACAACGGACAAACGCTCGACTTACTCTCGCAATCCTTACACAAACACAGATGCTTACAAGGCAACAAAAGCATGCATACCTCGTTAGCTCTACATACCTTACACGTCATCATCACCTCGTTACTAACGGGACGGCCATTGCAGCACGACGCCGTGTCGTCGATTTCGCTATCGCCACACCCTTCTTTGCTATCTCGACTCTGAGCGTAAACCTGCTGCAGGTTGTGCTTGAGAGTGTTGATCATGTTCTCGCTGTGTTTCGCGTGCTGTTGCCAGGCGTTGGCTTCTAACGCTAGCTGTTCCATTCGTAACTCGAGCTCCGCGTTTTTCTTATTGATGTCTTCGACCTCGGACTCTTTCTCGCGTAGCTTTTGAAGGACTTTGTCTTCGACGTATGAGATTGTTTGGAGTTGGGTCGATTGGAATTTTTCCAAAATAGCTTGTCGGAGACGATCGCCCTGTCAAAAATTAATAAGATCAGGTATTTAATGATATTGATCTCATTATAGTCAGAAACGATCATGAGGGTGACAAAAAATAATAATATTCTTGAATTTTTTTTAAAAAAAAGATATAGTAATATGCAAAGTATGCAGCTTAAAGTTATACACAAATAACATCAAGAATATTCGAAAATTTTAACTGACAGGATTCTATAAATAAATTTATTAATTATTACACGTATGAGAAAGGAAATTTGTTCTTTTTTATTTATTTTCTAATCTTTTTTTTTTTACCGTAGAATGGCACGTGGCGGTTAGTTCGAAAAGACGCTTTGTGTAATTAATGGCAATTATATTCTAAGAGTCAATAAAAAATTAATGTTTGTAGATCAAGAACGAGATACGTGCGTTACAAGTACACATCAAAACCATCTAAAAAGACATTCTAATAAAATTTACCAAATAAGAACTCTATGAGCACAATAGATATGCTGAAAATGCAAAATAACACACCCACTGCAGAATCCCATAAAAGTCATTGTCAGGAGTTAATTGCGTAAAAATAAAAACAATTTTGAAATAAACTTCCATGTAATTTAACTCTAATATTGCAAGGGATATCAGTGTACAAACATTCAAATGGAGCTAAATGATGAAATCTTGAGTATTATCCAAAAGATTATCATTCTAAGACAACCTAAAAGTATCGATTGCCTGAAACAAATATAATTCATGTCTAAATGGATTGTAATTACACATATTTTATCAAAGTTTAAAATTTGAGCCAAGCAAATAGAAATTGTATTTGAAAATGTTTTGATAATAAAATGTTAATTTTGTTCTGTTGCATTTCAAGTATCTCCTAGAAGTCAACTAGCACGAATACAAAATTACCTCTATGACAAGTATCCTTCAAGTCAAAAATTAAATTCATTAGGAAAAAAAACGAGAGCAACTCAAAACCCAACAATTTACCACCTGTAGTTTAATATATCTATCAATCTCAGCATCCTGCCTTTGCAACTCCTGATCAAGAGCATCCCCAACCAGCCCAAGCAAGGCCGAGTCGCCAGAAGAAGAAGTCAATCGAGGGTTATCCAAGGAAAGGCCCAGCCCGGTAGACACTGATCGGGCCTGCAACAAATCCACAGATGACATCTGAGAGTTATTATTGCTGTTATTGTTGTTAATATTGTTCTCCAGGAAAACTTGCTCTATGGGCCTCTTTCTCTTCGACTCAAGCCCGAAATTCCAATGTGAGTCCGGCCCGCTCTCTTCATGGGCCGGGCCCGGAGCCAACCCTGCCACTTGAACTGAAAAACAGAGAAGATTATTAGGAAAAATGTGTAATTCCCATGAATTTAAATTAAACCAGTCAAAAATTTAGAGAAATTACAAGGAGGGATATAAGGTGGGTGATTATCAAGAAGATTAGGTGTGTTGAAGTAGGCAACTTGTTGAGAAATCTGGCCATCCATGTTACTGGTATACATATCCCTGAAAATGAGAAAAATAAATGATGATGAAATCGATTAAAAGAGGAATCTTGATAATAAAACAAAAACAAAACCCGAAAAGAAGAAAATTATTAAAATTATTCAGGTTATGAGACCAAGTTACCTCAAGGGCTTGGATTGTTGGGGTTGTGATGGTGGCTGCTGAAGAAATTGTTGAAAGTGATTTTGGGGGAAATTAGCCATGGCCGAGGCCTAGAGAGAGAAAGAAGAAGAAAGGGGTTTTCTTTTCTTTGAGAAGTAATATTGTTGTGGAAGGTGGTTCAAGAAAGAAGAGAGAGAGTCTTTTCTTTTAGAATTTGCTTGCTGGTCCTTAAAGTTTTGGAGAATTCTGGAGTCTTAAAAAGAATAAAAGTTAAATGTAGAAATGAAAATTATTGTGGTAGAATAATTAAATGTAAAAGTTCCCGAGGCAGAAAATCTTACATATTTTTCATCATCTTTTCTAAGATATTTTTATATAATAGTAGGATTGTAAATTTAATTATTATTATTTTTATTATCAATTTCATTATATATATGTATATATATGTGTGTATAATTTTCAATAATTGCACAATACTTTTTTAACGAATTTGAGAGAAGAATTTTTTTTCCTTTATACGTCAATTTATAGTCAAGCTAAT
Organism: Phtheirospermum japonicum; assembly: GCA_014905375.1. NCBI lineage: Eukaryota > Viridiplantae > Streptophyta > Magnoliopsida > Lamiales > Orobanchaceae > Phtheirospermum > Phtheirospermum japonicum. The sequence goes on along the minus strand of BMAC01000047.1, from coordinate 1,641,910 downwards.
AATAATAATAATAATAATTTCAAAATATTAAAATAATTTTTAGATATTCATTTAATAATTAATAAAATCGTGAAACTAAAAAATATATATATTAATATCTAACGAAATAATAATAAAAGGTTTAAAATAGGAATAAAATCAAAAAGCTCCATGAGCTTATTTGAAACGCTTGTAATAGTAGCATTTATGATAAGTTAAGACTTTTCAAATAAGTTCATGCAACCAAACAATGCTTATTTAAATAAAGAGAGCTTATAAGTCCTATAAATAAGACATAAGTTAGCTTATTATACTTTCCAAACATACATTTAATATTTATTTTCAATATATTTAATGTTACTAGTTATTTTTATAAACCAAATTCAATTATGTTGAATATAATTGAATCAATTAGAGAATGATAGGTTCTGTTTGGTTGGTGATTTGGGTGATTGAGGAATTTTTTGGGGGAGGATAATTGAGAATGTGTGTATTAATAATTAAAATAAATACATTGAAAAATATGAAAATAATATTTGTCGGATAATTGAAAGAAAGTTTTGAGGAGTTTTCCCAAATGCTAAACAAATAAAGTCGTAGCATTTCGCACGCTGAACTCAATTCCAAAGTCATCATACTCTAATTGTCGATACAGGTTGGATTGGCGAAGCATTCGTCGAGCCAAATTATATGCAATGCATTATAATACAAAAATTAATAATAATAATAATAATAATAATAATATAAAAATTAATATATCATAGTACGGATAAAATATTTATGAAAATTCATTAATTTTAAGTATAAAAACTAATATATCATAACACAAAAATCAATAAATTATAATATTAGGTCAAATATTATAACAAGTTACCATCTATTAATTTGGTTTAACACAAAATTTTGTCATTGTCCAATTGCGTAAAAAATTCCATGTATGTATTTATTTTTTTTATTTTTATTTTTTAGGATATTATTAGTACCGTCCAAACAACCGAATTGTAAACACCATAATTTTAATTTATTTGTTGGTTGTAAACACCATAATTTATGGTCATGTACCGTTCCATCCCCACCCCCCACCCCATCCAAAAATAAAACACGAATATATTTATTTATTTATTTATTTGAATTTTCTTTTTTTTTTTTTTTTTTGATTTTCTCTCTTTTTTTTCCCTTTTCTTTTACAAATTGAGTTGCCTCCCAATAAACGCTACTTTAACGTCTATAACTCGACGGTTTATACAATTGACGCTATCTGGGATCCAAGAAAAGGTGGCGATCGTGCCACGGTTTGGCTTCGTACTCTCTAGAAATAAAATTTCAACGTGAACTTAACATTTTTATTTGGTACAAATAATTTATTAGTGCACTCGATTTGTCATTCATATTTATCGTTTAAATACATAATATTTTATTTAATTTAATCCAATATGAGTTATTAATTCAAATGGAAATTAAGGGCGCTCAACTTCATTCATTTAATACATTGAATGTCAATTATACATGTAAATTAATGAATTTAAATGTTCAAATGAATAAATCAATGTAAAAATATATTTAAATAAAAAAGGTATTAGTAAAATATTGATATGGATAGTACGTGAAAAATAAAAAAGAAAATGACAATTATGTTCAAATGAATGAACAAATGTGGATGCTCTTAGGTGTCAAATTGTCGAGTTGGGTCAGGCACGAATCATCGAGCCAAATAAGCTTTTCGGATCAAATAGCCCGGGCCAAACTCGTAGCAATTTTTTGAATGTTTAAATGAATGAACCAATGTGAAGTGTATTTAAATGGAGAGGGTACTAGTGAAATGCAGTGTTTTGAAAATCGGACCGATCGGTCCGACCGGGTTAACCAGGAACCGGTCCCAAACCTGGTCCGATCTTTTACTTGGTCCGCATGGCTAATGACCTAGTGCCACCCGGTAAGACCCGGTAAAACCAATGAACCGGTGAAAATCGGTTCCAATCTTTCTCTTTTTTTTTTTTTGAAAATAAAAATAAAAATAGGTAGTTCCAATTATTCTAAATATCACTTAGTATCAAGATTGTTTTAAGTGATCCTAAAATCTTAAATGTTCAAGATTCATTATTTGCAAACTTTCTATTTCAAAATTATTTTAAATGATTTTAAATTTTTATTATCATAATAAATTCATACAAAATGCGATTGACTTTGAATGGATGTGTTGGATAACAAGATTGTACGTGGTATATATGATATTAATACTACTGCTATTTTTATTATATTATTATTATTTGCAATATATATATATATATATATATATATATATATATATATATATATATATATATATATATATATATATATATGTGATTGGGTTAAATGAGAACCCCGTCATTATATGTGAACTTAGGGACTAATCTTGGCCTTAGATCTAATAATATGTGTGGACCAGATTTTTTCTATTTTTTTAATTTTATTAAATTAATTATATGGTAGAAAAGGCTGTTTATGTAATTTTACATAAACCTCTTGATCAATTAAAGCCACAAACCTATTCGTCCCTTCCCCGTCTCTCCCCCAAACCCTATTTCTTCCCATCCCTTCTCCACCAAGCCAGCCGCCACTCTCTCCACCAAGCTCAGCCGCCGCGCGACCCTTATGGTTGAACCCCGTCTGTCCTCTTTCCCCTTCCTCTTCAGAAAATCAAGATTAACGCCGGCTCCTCCTCCTTCGATCGCCGGCGGCAGCAACCCACAGCAGCCACAAGCGGGGATTTCGGGCAAATTTCTGCAGTGGTCGACAGCGACTCCCACATCGAATTGGCGAACCCACCGCCGTATGTGTGCGGCGACGGTATCGAATTGGGTGAACCCACCACCGTATGTAGGCGGCGACGATCTCGAATCGGCTGATGCCACAGCCGCCGACAGACAAGAGGGATATTAGTCCATCAGGTTCCATTGACCATCGCCGATCAGCCAAGGTTCTCATATCGCGGGGCTTTTGATTGGTGAGATGCTTGTTAATTTTAATTCGTCATTTTTCCTAAACTGATGATATTTACATTAATATTCCTACATGTGTTTAATGCAGATACATCAAGGCATTATCAGCCTTTGCCAGTTATAAAAAAAGTCGTTGATTCAATGACTTGTGCCAAGCTGGTAAGCGAAAAAGACATTAATAAGAAAAAAATCGTATAGAAGTTAAATAAATTATTTTTTCCGCACAATTTGTAAATTAATATCACGACTTATAATGATGGTTGTTGTGCTGTTCGGGTGGTGAGTCGGGCCTCCGGTGGTGGTTTGGCTCGGACGACATTTATGGCTTTTCTAGAGTGCCCGAGTTTGGTTCGTGTTTGGCAGAGAAGGGCTGAGATGGTGGCTATTTCGTGGCGGCGATAATGGTGGTTTTCCGTTTGGGACGAGGTTTATTCGCATTAGGTTGCCGCGGATCGGGCTCGGCGAACGGCGAAAGTAGGGTCGTTGGGTAGTGGCGATTTGGATTGTCGGGGTTGATTCGGATGGCTGCGATGGTGAAACTCGGCGGCGATGTTGGCCAATTATTTTTTCATTCAAAAAAAGCAGTGTTTAGTGTAGTTCAAAAGCACCGTAACAATATAAGAAAAAGCGCTCCAAATATTGCACAGTGCAATTATGTCCAAATTCATTGTGCTTGTTATACAGTATTGTAGTGCTAAAATCAGTCATGTGCGATAATTTTACTATTCAGTTTTTTTAATTTAATTATATATTTATTTTACATCTTAAAATATGCAACATGTATCTTAAATTGTAGATCTTGAGAATGTGATTAATTTGATATATATTTCATTCAAAATGAATAAAAATTTAAAAAGTTATGGTTTATTGAAGATTTGAGTTTTATTTCAAAATTTTGAATTTGCAGTTTATAGACGAAATTTGCGATGCTTTTTGTGTACAATCGTAGTTTTTTTTTTTCTTAATCTATTGTGCTTTCTAAAGAACAATGTAGTGCTCTTTGTAAACGTTGATATATGTCCAAAATACCTTTTTTAATTAATTAATGCATTTTTTTATATTATTACCATGCTGACATGTCATGATCTCAACCATCAAAATTTTCCAATCTAATGGTCAAGATGAGTCCCTAGGTTCACATATAATGACGGGTTCTCATTTGAATCCAACACTATATATATATATATATATATATATATATATATATATATGGGTGGGATCTTGTGGAAACTATCCTCTACTGGGAACTGAGAACCAGTCTCAACCATTTAATTATCTTGATCAAATGACTCTTATTAATTGTAGTATATATGGTATGAAAAATTAATGATCTCTCGCACACGTTTTTTTTGGTGTATGAAAGGGCATCTTTGACATTTGTGATATCCCCAAGATCAGCGGAAGATCTCATCCCCGCAATTCATTCTCCTCCTTTCGAATATCTCCAAATATCCGGTAAATTTTTAACCTTGTTCCCCTAATCAAATCATCCCAAGAAATTTGTCATCCCACCAACACTAAAAAGCGAGCAGATTTTTAAAATATCACCTTCCAAACACGAGTTGAGCGGTTCATGTCCTTAAAACCCAGAATCAATTGCAATTTGTAGTCACCTTGGAGCATTCATTTTCGTCTGCCGTAACAATTATGGGTAATGCAGCAATTGGGGGCGATGAAATGGGCCGTGCTAAAAAGCATCGAGCAAGAAGTTAGATTATTGGACTATTTTATCATCTGGTTTTGATTTCTTATTGCAGGTTCGCATCGAATGGATTAGTATCGATAGTATAGGTTTTACGAATTAGGATTTTTGATTGTTATTCTTTTAAAAAGCATAGGATGGGTTGATTTGTGCTAAAATTAACCATGGGGAAATGCTTACAGACACTCAATGTGGATGCTTGGTGAAATGGTTTTGGTAGTTTAATGTAATTGTTCGGTCAATTTAGTGTGTTAAATGGGTTTAATTTTTTATAGTCTTTTTGATTTTCTTGGTAGTTTGATGAAAAATATCTTTGGGGGAGATTAAGTTTGCTAACTATATGTTGTGAAGTTGCTGGAAAGATTGAGGTTGCTGATATTGTGTAAATGACGTGCTAAGAGGAATGAGGTTGCTAATTATATGTATTGAAATTGCTAAAAATATGGAGTTTGCTGATATTGTGTAACTGAACAGGCTAAAAAAAATGTTAATGTGATGGCTATGGTTAAAACCTGATGTAGAAGCATTCTAATAAAATTAGCAACATGCTAAGTTATATTAGAAGAATGCTAATGTAAATGCCGATAATGATAGTTATGCTAATTATAAAAAATATAAAATTGCATGGCTATGGTAATAATGTGCTAGTTATAATGATGCTGAGTGTTGTAAACTAAAACTGAATATTAATGATTCTCAGCCCACCAATTACTCTATTTGCGAAGAATTTATTTTCTATTTATATAGAAAGTTTTAGTATTTAAGAGACAATTTGAAAAGAATAATATTTTCTCTCTCTCTCTCTTTCTTTCTTTCTTTTTTTTTTTGTGACATCCTTGCTTTGAAGGCCGCGATACTTTGCGACGCTGAACGGGATCACTAAATGTGGAAACTTATTTAGCAACAACGGTTTCTTTTTGTAAACTTTGTACGTGATTTTGCTTGAACTGTTGATTCGCATGAATTTGTCTTGATTTTGTACATATTTGGTTAGTGTTTTAATTAATTTTGTTATTAGTTTTGGTATAAGTTGGATAGATTGAGCATATTTTCGTATCTCCAACTTATTTTACCATGATTTGATCATTATTGATGCAATTGGGTGATTATTCTATGTTCCTTCCCATATAGCTAAGTAACCGAAGGAGCTCGGTACTGAATAGATGAAGTTTGCAAACCGTTGCAAGAACCGAGAGACAAAAACGAGCGATTCGGCAAATAAGTAGCACTTTTACCCACTTAACGGTAGGGTTAGCGGTAGCTCTTACCGCTAGCGGTTATACTACCACTATCACAACCGCTAAAGGATGATAGAGAGCTCCCAGAATTGGTTAACTGTGAGATTAACAGTTGCCTTACCATTAGCTCCACCTTAGGAGGCTGCAGAAACATGTTAACGGACAGATTAACAGTAACTCTTACAATTAGCATCACTGTTAGGAACGGGCAGAGAGTTTCAGCAACAGGTTAATGGTAGCATTAGCGGTAGCCCTTACCGCTAAGATACCGCTAACGGGCCCAAATCGAGAATTTTTAAGGAAACTTGTGCTCCAAGTTTTGGAAACCTATATATACCTTTCTATAACTCATCAAGGGTAACGTTTTTACACATTCTAAGGTCCCGAGACGCAGAGAGAGCTTGTCTCAATCGCCCATTATGTAGATACAAGATCGAGATTGAAGATCCATGTTCACGAGTTCTACGCTCCTTCCTTTCGTTCGTGATTTGTTCTTCGGACGAGATCCACTTCTTTTATCTAGAATAACTGGAGATTTACTATTTTTCTAGATCTAATAAGTACTCTAAACCTTTTTAGTTGCTTTCTAGATTAGTTCTCCATTAATTTTAGCTTTTAGATAAATTGTTCTTTATTTTCGGATCTTGAACTTTTGATGCTTGATACTTTGGATTTCTTGGATAATATAGTTCATAAACTTTCATCTTTGAATTTCGTTTCTTTCATTTATGCTTGATAATCTTAGTAATAGTTTGTTTCTTAAATCATTAATTGCTCTCTAATTTCCACAACCCTATTTCATAGCCTTTAGTTAATTAAGCTTTTTAAATTCTAGTTGGTTAAATAGTTTAAGATAATTAGTTCAAGTTAATTAGTTTTAATTAATTGATCTTGCTTTTCAATTCTTAGTTATAAAATCAAAAAAAAACAAAAACCCCTAATTATACTTGTCGTGTGAGACTTTTTTTGTGATTAAACAAACATCCAAGATTCCCATTATTTGTTCCTCGAGAATCGACTCGGTTTAAACTTACCAACCTACAAGCGAACTCGTACTCTTGCGAGCGAGCTTTCAAGCTTTGACAAAGTTATATTTGAAATTAGGTGTGGAAAGTTCGAATCAAGATTTTGTAAAACTTTCTACGTGAATTTTCTTGAATTGTCTAAGAAGGACCCACCGAAGGCCATGGAGGTTCTTCGTGAGTTCTTGGATAGCCAGCATTTGCTCGATTTGCTGTGAACAGAGTTTTTGTTAGGAAATTCTACGCAACATTAATTAGGTTTCCAGTGTGTGTTTTTGTGTCTGTATCTTTGTAACATCCATAATCCAATGCATTTTATTTTACTTATTTAAATTTTCATCGTGCATTAAAAATATAATTCTAGTCCCAAGCTCGTCGCCATAAAACAAATTCCTATTTTAATTATTAAATAATTTAAGAATGCTACTTAAACGAATTTATAATTCGTTTTCCAAATAAAATTATATTATCAATTTCTAAGAAATTAATATAATTATTTAGTAATTTAATTATTTATTTAAATTACTATTAAGTCGTTTCTGAAATAATTTCGATTTCTAAAATTATTATAATTTATCTATACTATAGTTATTATAAATAATTTGAAACTCTAATTAAGCGAATTTATAGTTCATTATAAATTTCTAAGGAACTATTATAATTAATTAGCAACTTATTAATTATATTACTAATGAATTGTCCATGAAATAAATTTTTATTTATAGAATAATTACATTTAATTGTATTATAATTATTCTTAATCTTTTAAAGTACTAATGGGCTTATTCAGTTTTAAAAATTTAAGACGTCTTTTGGGTCGTTTCTTTTGGACTTGAAAATGAGCCAAACGACTAGCCCGAGCCCACCAAGACCCTACCCTAACCTTCCTAAATTAAATTCATCTTTGGTTTATAAACCGAATTCTTTTTTTTTTCTTTCACCAGCCACTCTCATAACCTTTTCTTTCTCT
>BMAC01000047.1:1613206-1626476 GCA_014905375.1 Phtheirospermum japonicum | reverse complement strand
AGTCGTTTGGCTCATTTTCAAGTCCAAAAGAAACGACCCAAAAGACGTCTTAAATTTTTAAAACTGAATAAGCCCATTAGTACTTTAAAAGATTAAGAATAATTATAATACAATTAAATGTAATTATTCTATAAATAAAAATTTATTTCATGGACAATTCATTAGTAATATAATTAATAAGTTGCTAATTAATTATAATAGTTCCTTAGAAATTTATAATGAACTATAAATTCGCTTAATTAGAGTTTCAAATTATTTATAATAACTATAGTATAGATAAATTATAATAATTTTAGAAATCGAAATTATTTCAGAAACGACTTAATAGTAATTTAAATAAATAATTAAATTATGAAAACTCTTGTTATTGGATTTTTTTATGGTTTAATCTTGTTTTACGTTTTATCCAATGTTGAAAACTTGGTTATTTGCATTATGATTATTTCCGCTGCGAATTTCTTGAACGTTTTGAAATACGTGAATCTTTTATGTTAAAATCGTGAAAATTAGACATTTATTGTGACGCCAAGATTTCTCCATTTAATTATTTAAAAATATAAAACCTTTTTCGACTAAAGTGAAATCGGGGCGTTACAATCTTATTGCATGATTTTCAAGGGATGTACACAAAGGACACACCGACACTTCGTTAAATTTACATATAATTATGTGTCTTATTACATTTTTAACATTATTCTCGTTCTAACTGATAGTATAAACTCTATCTTTTTAACATGATCTTATTGCTTTCAAGCTTTGACAAAGTTATATTTGAAATTAATGTTAAAATCATGCAAACTCGCTGTGTCCGCATTTGCAGACTCGGTGTGTCAAAGCTTGAAAGCAATAAAATCATGTAATTGGCCTTTGGTGGGTCCTTCTTTTATTAACATTTTTAAAATCATGTAATTATGTGTCTTATCATGCAAACTCTATCTTTTTAGCAATAAGATACAGACACATAATATCTGGGAGAAGTTCATACTATCAGAAAAGATACATTTTTAGCTAAAAAGATACATAATATCTGTATCTTATTACATAATATCAGCAAACTCTATCTTTTTAACTTCGAAGTTCATACTGTTTGGAACGAGAAGAATTTTTAGCAGCAATTTAATTTTTCATTCTTTTTGTAATATTACTAGAATCCTTTTTGTTGGATCTGTAAATATTTCTAGTAATATAATTTTTGGCTTACGGTCGCGTTCTGTGAGTTGTTATAACTCACAAGCAAAAATTATTCTTGTTTTATTATTTTGCTTTTATGTTAGTGGTAATGTTTCAACATTATTACTGACATCAACGTTCATACAAGTTATTGAAGACCTTCAAAACTCTCAATTGGTATCAAGAGCCATCACTTGACTCTACTAAGTGAGAATCCTGCGGACTCTGAAGGACAACAATGGATAATACAATGAACGTTGCAATCCGACCCCCTGTGTTGGATGGAACAAACTATGCAATTTGGAAAATCAGGATGCGAGCCTATATTAAAACGATGGGCGAAAGATCATGGCGTGCAATCTTAATTGGATGGAAGGCTCCCAGAAGAGATGATCCGGACGGTGACATCATTTTGAAAAACGAGGTTGATTGGACTGCAGAAGAACTTGCTACTTCAAATGCCATACCAAAGCCCTAAATGTCATCTATAGCTTTGTGGATGTGTCCTTATTCAGAATCATTTCCAACCTACAAACGGCCAAAGAAGCACGGGAAGCACTTCAGCTTTTCTGTGAAGGATCCAGAGGAGTTCAGAGAACCAAACTAAGAATGCTAGCGACACAATTTGAAGTGCTAAGAATGGAGGAAAATGAAACAATTGACAGCTACAGTGAAAAGCTTCTTGACATCTCAAATGAATGTCAATCTCTGTGATCTCCCATTTCAAATGAAAGGCTTGTGAGCAAATTTTTGCGATCAGTAAATGAAAATTTCTATACGAAAATCACTGCTATTGAAGAAGCCAAAGACACCTCTCTCATGAGGTTTGATGAACTAGTTGGATCACTAAAGACCTATGAAATGGAAAAGAATACCAAGCAGCAAAAAGGAAGGAGCATCGCCCTAATCTCTACTCCAGATTCTGAAGATGAAGACTTTGACCTTGATGCCATAGCACACGAGGACAAGTATGCAAATTTAGATGCGGATGGCATAACTCTCATCACCAGAAGACTCAGTGATTTCCTGAAGAAAAAGAACATCTCAAGAAAACCCCTGAACAGGCATGTCAAGTCCTCATCTGAACCCAGCACTCCTCAACCTCTAGGACATATTTCCAATAGGTTTCAAAGAAGAGATTTAACACCTTTGAGTGCGAAATCTGAACCAAGGAATCAAAATAGTGCCAATGATCTGGACATTGTTCAGTGTCATGAGTGTAGGGGATTCGGACACTATATGTATGAGTGTGTTAATACTCTAAGGAAGAAGAATTTCATCGTCATGAGTGATGGAGAAGATGATGAGGAACCAAAAGAAACCGAAGTAGTTGCTGTGATGAACGCCTGTATCATCTGGGATGACACTGACAGTCTGAGTAACATTATGTGTCTCAACTCTGTCACCACAACTGAAGGCGATGAAGAGTTTGCTACAGCTTACGAAGAACTGTATGAAAATTGGTGCCAACTACTTCAGAAGGTCAAAGTTCTCTCTAAGGAAAATGAGAGACTGACACGAGCTGACAAGGAACAACAATCCGTGGTGTTGTGTCTAGAAGCTCTCCTGACCAAACGAGAAGAGGAACTGGACAGAACCAGAGGCGATCTCTCTGCTGCCATGATGACACTCAAGAAACTCAACACTGGATCAACCAAACTTGATGAAATCTTGTCTATTGGGACCATGGTCAGACATGGGATAGGCTTTGAGGGTCCAGTATTTTTCAAAGAAAGTGACAAGTCCTCCGAAGGATCTATCTCTACAAACAAAATCAAGCGAAGAAAGCGTACCTACATCTGTCATCACTACTCTAAACCAGGCCATATCAGACCATTCTGTATGAAACTCAAGTCAGAAAGAACTTCTCCTTCAAGAAAAATAATGCCAGTGGAGAAATGCCCCAACATCAGAACTAACACCACTCGCAAAAACAGAATGGTATGGGTAAAGAAGGAAGACACTTAGTGCAAGATGATCTATGTTTCTCTAAAGTCCAGAGTTGAGGACTCATGGTACTTTGACAGCGGGTGTTCCAGACACATGACATGATCTGTTGAACACTTGACCAATATTGTTCAGCACAAAGGAGGCAAAGTCCAGTATGGTGGAGGAGCGCATGGTGAGATTGTAGGAAAAGGCACTCTGAATGTTGAAGGGTTGCCTAAGCTTCAGAACGTATTACTTGTCAAGGGTCTTGCGGCCAACCTTATAAGCGTCAGTCAACTTTGTGATGATGATCTTCATGTAAAGTTTAGCCGAGAAACCTGTGAAGTCTTTGATAACAGAAATTGCTGCATTCTCACTGGAACTCGTACTACAAATAATTGCTATAAGATAAACCGCAAGGTCTGGTGTCAAAGTGCTCAATCATCTGAGACCGAACTGTGGCATCAAAAGATGGGTCACGTAAATTACAAGATGATGGGAAAACTTGTTAAGTTATAAGCAGTAAGAGGAGTTCCCAAATTGATCATTAACAAGCCATCTGTGTGTGTAGATTGTCTAAAAAGGAAACAAACCAGGTGTCTCATCCAGCAACCCAACACTTCAACACCACTCGATGCCTGGAATTGCTTCACATGGATCTTATGGGTCCTATCAAGGTAGAAAGTATGGGAGGTAAGAAATACTCATTTGTTATTGTTGATGACTTCTCAGTTCACGTGGATTGAGTTTCTTCGAAAAAAATCTGAAACCTTTGAAAGTTTTCGAAAATTGTCCAAACGTGTCAATAACAAATTTTCTTTGCAAATTGGCCGAATTAGGACTGATCATGGTAAAGAGTTTGAGAACTCATCCTTTCAAAAATTTTGTGATAAGTATGGAACTTCTCACGAGTTCTCCTCACCTATTACGCCTCAACAAAATGGAATTGCTGAGTGTAAAAATCGGTCCTTACAAGAAATGGCTCAAACCATGTTAATTTCAAAAAATCTGGCAAAAAGGTTTTGGGCAGAAGCTCTTAACACAGTGTGTCATATTTCTAATCGAGTCTATTTTAGGACAGGGACGTGTAAGACACCCTACGAGCTTCTGGTTGAAAATAAACCTAACCTGAACTACTTTCATGTTTTCGGTTGCGTTTGCTATGTATTGAATGATAGATCCCACTTAACTAAATTTGATTCTAAAAGCGACAAGTGTGTCTTTTTGGGATATTCAGTAAATAGCCACGCTTATAGGGTGTTTAACCTAAGAACTCGTACTATGCTTGAGTCTGTGAATGTTAGGTTCGATGAACTTACTGCCATCTCGGGAAATTCTGCTGAGGATGATGTGGGTGATTTGATTCAAAGTCCACAAGAGTCTCCCTTACTGACTCCAAGGGAGATATCTGTAACTGCACATAATGTTACTGAAAGTGCTGCAACACTTGAACCAACATCGCAAGTGCAGACAAATACCAATGGTGAAACCTCTGATTTTGACGAAGACCAATCCGCTGAGATAATCTCTGCATCTCTAGATAGAGATATATCCGCCAGGATATAGAAGAATTATCCCACGTCTCAAGTCATTGGATCTTTGAACGAAAGAAGCACACGAAAGAAACAAATCAATTTCAAGGAAATGGTGAAACTGGTATGTATGGCTTCATGCTGTCCTCGAAACAATTACTCTTGCTTTGTGTCCACCATAGAGCCCAGGAAGGTGGAGGAAGCCCTTAACAACGAATACTGGATAAATGCCATGCAAGAAGAATTGGGTCAGTTTGCCAAAAATGACGTATGGGACTTGGTACCATGGCCGTATGGTGGAAACGTCATTGGAACAAAGTGGATCTTCAAAAACAAGACTGATGAACTGGGAAATATAGTAAGACATAAAGCCAGACTTGTGGCTCAAGGTTATACTCAGGTAGAAGGTATAGACTTTGATGAAACATTTGCTCTCGTAGCTAGAATTGAGTCAATTAGATTACTACTTGCAATTGCTTGTCACTTGAACATTACTCTTCACCAAATGGATATCAAAAGTGCCTTCTTAAATGGTGTTTTAAATGAGGAAGCTTATGTTGAAAAACCCAAGGGTTTTGAGGATCCTCACAGACCGCACTATGTTTTCAAACTAAAAAAGGCCCTTTATGGACCAAAACAAGCACCTAGGGCTTGGTACGGGAGGCTCACTCAACATCTTCTTCAAATGAATTTCAAACGTGGTGAAGTTGATAAAACTCTGTTCATTTTAAAAAACAAACGCAAGATACTAATTTCTCAAATTTGTGTTGATGATATTGTGTTTGGTTCTAACTGTGATGAACTGCTCAAAGACTTCGTGACAAGCATGTCTACCACCTTCGAGATGAGTATGGAAGGTGAGTTATTGTTCTTTTTAGGAGTACAAATTAAACAGTTTTAAAATGAAATCTTCTTGTCCCAGGCGAAGTATGCAAAAAATCTGTTGAAGTGCTTTGGTATAGACAATGCCAAACACATGAAGACCACCATGGGATCAAGCCAAAAATTATCGAGGGACGATGCCAGTGAAAGTGTTGATCACACTGTATACAGGAGCATGATTTGCAGCCTTTTGTACTTAACTGCGAGTCGAGCAGACATCATGTATAGCGTCTGTTTGTGCGCTCGTTATCAATCTGATCCAAAAGAGACTCACCTAAAAGCACTTAAACGCATAATTAGATATATAGCTGGAACTTGCAATCTAGGAATCTGGTATACAAAGGACACTAACTCTAATCTTGTTGGATATAATGATTCTGATTGGGCAGGTGACGTTGATGATAGGAAGAGTACAACAGGTGGGTGTTTCTTTTTAGGCAACAATCTGGTCTCTTGGTACAACAAGAAGCAGAATTGTGTGTCATTATCAACTGCCGATGCTGAGTATGTGGCTGCAGGTAGTGCATGTACCCAACTGCTCTGGATGAAACAGATGATAGAGGTGTATGGGTTACAAAGTGGTGTCCTTACTATTTTGTGTGATAACTCAAGTGTAATTGATATCTCAAGGAATCTTGTACAACACTCTCGAACAAAACACATAGATATTAGGCATCATTTCATTCGAGATTTGGTTGAGAGAAATGTTGTGAGTATTGAGCATATTGGAACTGAACATCAACTGACTGACATTTTCACCAAAGCATTAGACTATGAGGGCTTTTCCAAATTAAGGAAGTCTCTCGGCTTATGTGCTTTTTAATTTTTTGTTACTGGGAATGCTGCAGCACCTCTAGCAACATCAGCTGCAGCATACTATTTTGAACATGCGTTTTTTATTTCTTTTCATAATACATAAATAGTCCTTGCACAAACTCACAAATTGCAGGAACAGTGATGGCTTGAATGTGATGGAAAAAGGGACTGGAAGTTTCGAAATAAATAATTATGGGCTGACTTTTGCAGAAACAAGCTTTCTCTCGGTGTGCACAAGAGTTTGGGTTAAAAAGTTTGAAGGATGTCCAAGCTAGTCATTCTTAAATGACTATTCTTTTCTTGCCATTTTGCTGAAATCAAAATTCTAAGATTTCTTGATGGACTGTTAATATGTTGATTAAGTGGAGATACTCTATACTCCCGAAAACATATATCCTCAAACACAAATGACGCTGTCATTCCCGGAGTTAAGAATTGTCGGCTCATTGACTTTGTTGATCGAATGTCAGTGCCAATGCCATCACACAAAGAACCAACACTTCACTGCTATTTTGAACCTTATGTGATTTTTTTTATTAGGTCATTCCTTTTAGGCATACATTTAGGACATGCATGTTTGGTGGATTTTGCTCTTAAAGTTTTTGTTTAGAAAAGATATGCTCATAACAAAAATCTGTTTTTCTCTTACTCAAATCTTATTATCTTTTTGATGCCTTATTATCGAGTGGGTTATAATCAGAGGATTGTGGACCTGAGTCACTGTTGCACTTATCTAAATTTTGGGTATTTATGAGTTGGGCTTGGAGAATGGGCTTGTCACTTCAAAGCTTTCTAGGCCTGATGTTAAATCTGTCTTTTTGCCTACTCATGATTTGTTTAAAGTTGTGTTTGTCTGTCAGATTCACTATTCGAACAAATCAAAGGCATTCACAACACGAAACCCCTTTCGCATTCAGCTCCCTCAACCAAAGTAAACCCTAATTTCTGATCAGAGATGAGTCCACGAAAAGTCAAGGTACCAAGAAAGTCTGCCCGCTCTCAAACAGAGAAGGTGATGATGACGGAGGACAATGGTGCCGACGACACTCTTCCAAGGTACGTTCCCCTTGATATTAGAGGCGAACACGGAAATCCCTCCACTGTGGATGCAGATGTTGGTGGTTCTGCTCCAACACAAGGGCCTGACACCGGGGTCCCTTCTGCGACGCCGCCATTGTCAAATTTCGACTGTCATGGTTCCGATGCCCGCCGGTGACACCATAGAACCTTATGCTGCGATTCTCCCAGGTAACCCCGGGAACGAAATTGATGTAAATAATCTGCCAAATTTAAAATTGATTACAGAAATGTGTGGGCGAATTGGAAATCCACTGCTTAAGATATCTCGACGGTTGAGAGGGATTAACCCAGGTCTCTTGCTTGAGGCTGTTCCCAAAAGTCAGTCCAGTGGACACAGAAATATTCCGCTGAACAGGATGTCCTTTGTGGAGGACATTGACTACATGACTGACAGTGACGATGAAGACTATGCGCCACCAGAGGGACTAGTAGCTGAGAAGGAGGAGATTCCGATCAAACCATTTTTTCCTACCTTAGAAGTTGAAATGGTGTGCAAATCTCAAGCCAAGAGGAAGCGTCTCATCCTCAAAACATGGTGGCTCCAGACTCAGAATTAAAAGAGGGTGATGGGGAGGATTTTCTGGATGATGAAGATGCACCTTTGGCATCTTTACTGTTGAAGTTAGGCATCCCTTTTCCTGGCAGGGTGCTTCGAGTTCCGTGCCTCAAACTGCTGCTCATGCATGTCACTCACCTAACCAACCATCATCGGACTCCAATCAGTCCCCTGAAAGGATGATTTCTGCAAGAGAGCCTGATGTGAGTGAGGATGTTGGCACACCCCTACCTGACACTTCTTCTGAAGCTACTCCCTCATCTCCTACCAATCAAACAGTTGCGCTAAAGGTCTTAGTTTCAGCCTCCACTCCATCTGACAACTCAGGTGATGCTGACTTTGAAGCTGTACAGGAAGGTCCAGTAGACGGTGCCACTGAAGAGAAAGAATCGAGGAGCTTAGACCTTGGAGAAGATTCTGATGATGAAGAGCTGGATGTGGACAGTGCATATGCCCCTCGCTTCTATACGAGTGAAGCCAAGGAGAGATACAACGAGTTGCATAACCGAGCGCTGACTGAAGAAAGGAGAGTTGATTTTGGGCTGTTTGAGAAGAAATATTTGAACAAATCTCTGAGCAGGAAGGGTATCACCTCCACTGTGACCACGGCAGTGCAATATCTGCGGGAGGCTGTTCTGGAGTTTTACACAAACATGCTCCCCTCAGTTTCTAATCAGCTGTCTGAGCGGTATGGTAAGGTCTCTGTGCGTGAAAAAATCTATTCTTTCACTCCTTCTTTGATAAACAGGTTCTTTGGCTTTGCGGATGATGATGTAGGTGCCTCAGTTGACGACTTCTATGAAGTGACCAAGTTTTTGACTGGTGGGCAAATGACGAAATGGCCGAAGAGGTTTCTGAGCTCTCACCTCACTTCTCTCTACTCCGTACTCCACAAGGTGGAAGTGTGCAATTGGGTCCGGACGACCAATACAACTACTGTTATGCGGTCACAATGAAAGGCGTTGTTCCAGATTGGGAAGGGAATGCGGTTTAACTTTGGCCAAACCGTGTTTGACTGCGTGACGAAATTTGCCGACACCACTGCTACAAAAGTTGGTCTGCCATTTCCCTCGCTCATCTATTCCATTCTTTCCGATCAGGGTCTTCAAAAATACAACGATGAGCACTTTAGTGGGGAGCCTGGCTTGTTTGGACTGAGCCACAAGCACTTTGACGGCACGAATCATGTTATAGACCTGCTGCTGGAATTCTCGGATGATGAAGATGTGAACTCCGCCCCAGTTTCTCCTGATGTTGGTCTCGGTGTTACTAACACAGGGACTCACACTCGTTCCTCTATTCTTGTTCCTGTGTCTGATTTGCAGGTTCAGTTGCGCTTGATTGATCAGCAGATTGGTGGAGTTCGGTCTCACTTAGCTGGTCTGGAGAGGACGCGCGATTTCTTCTCTAAATTGCTCCTTTTGCGATCTGGACAAAAAGGGGGAGAGACTTCTGGAGAGACTGTCCCTGGAGGAGCTACTGGAGAGGAGGCTGATAAGAGGGAGGATGTGTCTGGAGAGGCTGCTGCTACTGCCACGGTGGTGGACAAAGGAAAGCAGAAGGTGGATGTTGCTCATGAGGATGAGGATGAAGAGGACACCATGCTGATTTCGCGCCGGTCCCGGAGGACTCGAACGACGCACACTTCCTAAATGACCCTGGTTATTCTAAACCCGAGTGTTTCTGAACAATTTGTTTGTTTCTTTTGTTTG
This sequence comes from Phtheirospermum japonicum, assembly GCA_014905375.1. Lineage (NCBI taxonomy): Eukaryota > Viridiplantae > Streptophyta > Magnoliopsida > Lamiales > Orobanchaceae > Phtheirospermum > Phtheirospermum japonicum. Next base: position 1,616,799 of record BMAC01000047.1, on the reverse strand, counting down.
GTTGAAACATTGTTTTCTGTTGTTGGTTCAGACTTTGCTAGTCATAGTGCCACTGTTATTTCTACTAACATTTCTGCAGTTTAGCAATTCAGGGGGATTCTCCACTAGTGTTTTATTCAGGGGGAGAGATTTCCTCTTGTTTTGTCCAGACAGGCAAAAGGGGGAGATTGATAGGATTATAGCTTACGTTAAATTTAATCCTATTAATTATTATTTAATATTAAGTATATTTGACTGTCTAGGAATCTAATGTTGGTTAGGATGTTAGTAGACATAAGAGTCCTTATCTCTTAAACATCTTAAGAGATAATTATCAAGACCTTATTACGTGGAAAAAGGACTCCTTCAAGGAAGTGGTACTATAAGTGCTTGGTGTTTTCATTTGGAAAGATCACGAAAACAAGAAAGAGAAATCAGAAATATCACTATCTTATTTCTGCTCCGTTTATGCTTATTCTTCGAAGTTCATACTGTTTGGAACGAGAAGAATTTTTAGGAGCAATTCCATTTTTCATTATTTTTATAATATTACTAGAATCCTTTTTATTGAATCTGTAAACATTTCTAGTAATATAATTTTTGGCTTACGGTTGCGTTCTGTGAGTTGTTTTAGCTCACAGGCAAAAATCATTCTTCTTTTATTATTTTGCTTTTATGTTAGTGGTAATGTTTCAACATTATTACTGACATCAACGTTCATACAAGTTATTGAAGACCTTCAAAACTTTCAACTATGATAATTATATGTAGTTTAGCTAAATAGAATATCAGTATGTTGGAATTTTATTTTCTAATATTACATCATAATCAATGCTACTAATACCACATGCAGTATGCTAATATATATGGTAATTATTAGAAATACCCAAGTGTCGTCAAGGAGATTCAAGCCGAAGAAAGAAAGTTTGTTCGTGACCGTATTCATAATCCTGCGACGCTTCACATTGTGGATAAACTGAGACAGGTTAGAGCTCAAGTGATGATGGATAGACGAGGCGGTGGAGGAGGAGGAGGGCTCGTTGGCCGTTGAAGTTGATATACAATCCAAAGCCCAGCAAAAGGACTATTTATTATTATTATTAGACATAAATCTTCATTTTAATAAGAAGCCCTTGATCGCTTTGGATACACCTCCACTTTTGTGTGGATCAAAATCTTTGAGAATTTTAAATCATAGACTCACTGTATCATAATGAAAAAATGTTTTGCTTTGATTTTTATTTTTTTCTCAGACTAATATTCGATTTCAGTTTACGTTCAGGTCATCGTTTGCAGACATTTTTTTTATTTTTTTTCATTTTAGCTCTATCAAAGGAGAATTTGTTTTTGTATATATAAGCAAAAGCAAGCATTTTATGAATAAGAACCTCAATGACATTACAGAGAGCGACACACTACACATCCGAACGATCTTTGTGGAGTTGAATCCAACTCGAACCCGGCATTTTCTTGATAGCCCTATGATCGATCCACTCCCTCACTTTCCCAACACCATTCCAATTCTCGAAATCCGCAAACGTATTCGACAACAACACATACGTTGATGGATCATTCTCATCCATAGCTAACACATTCTCTGTCGCCCGTTTTGGCGTCTCCACGTCTCTGTGCATTCTACATGCCCCAAGCAACGCCTGCCAAACAACAGCACTCGCCTTAAACGACATTCTCAAAATCAACTCCTCCGCTTCTTTTATATGCCCGACCCGGCCCAGCCCAAAAGACTCATCACATAGGCGTAATGATCCTCACTAGGATCAATCACATACTTACTTCTCATGCAAGAAAAACACCTAAGCCCCTTTCCAATACACCCACCTTGGCTACATGCATATAACACACAGATAAAAGTTATACAATTAGGCTCTGCATTTTCCAGCCTCATCGCTTTGAAAATCTTGAGAGCATTTTCACAAAGCCCGTTTTGTGCGTACCCCATAATCATTGTCGTCCACGAGACCACCGAATGTTTACCCATCGACCTAAAAACCCTCAACGCCCTATCCATACACTCACATTTTGCGTACATGTCGAGCAACGCATTGTCCACGCACACATCAACTTCATCCCCTAATTTAACCATAAGTCCTTGAATTTTCTCCCCTTATACAAAATCGCTAAGTTGGCACACACATTAATACCCGTTGTGAGAGTGAACTTATTATGTTTAACCCCGGCCCTTCTCATTTCATCGAATGCCTTAAGTGCCTCGACCGGGTCCCCACAGTTCAAACACCCGACCGCTATTTGAGTCCAAGAACAAACATCTTTCATCGAAATCTCGTCAAATGCTCTAAACCATCACTAAGCCTTTGACTTTTCAAATACATGTCCACCAATACATTCCCAATGCATCTTTCGCACCCGTGACCCGATTTCACAACCAAGGCATGAACTTGCAAACCTATTTCAAGATTCAACATCTCATCCAGACAGGTGAGAACGGTGACGAACATGAACTCGTCGGGTTTTATACCTTCACTAGTCATCCTACACCAGAATCTCGGCATATCATCGCAACTGAATTTCAAAATACCGTCGAAAATAGCGTACCAAGAAACAGTGTCCTTTTCAAAACACCCGTCGAAAACGTTTAGAGCTTCGTCCAATCTGCAATGTCTGATCAAAGCAGTCAAGAACGCGTTCACCAGGTACACGTTACTCATAAACCCGAGCCTAATTATCAATGCATAAACTTGAAACTCACAGGTTAAGTCTAATCGCTGGGAAGACGAGTTAGCGTGGAGTAATCTAACAAGAGTGAGAACACATAAACAGCTTCGGTCGGAAAACCCTTTTGCACAAAACCGTCAATGATGACCATCCATGAAACTACGTTCTTCTCAGGCATTTCACCGAACACCTGTAGCCATTCCAAACATCACCTCATTTAACATACACGTTCACTAAATGGTTATAGATGAATAAAGCATCTGAGTCGACTTTCGATGCTTTGATGAGTTTTGCATGAATTGTTGTGACTTTTCGTAAGTTTGAGGTTTCAACGCATTGGCGCAGTGTGCTGGCGTAGGTGGTGGTTACTGTGTGAAGCTTCTTGATTTGAGAAAGTAACATTAGTCTCACGTATATGTGTTAAAGTTAATAATATAAGATGGAAAAGTTAAAATCTTGAACAAATTTTTCAGAAATTCGAGTTAAACTGATGTGTTTTTTAAGAGAAAAATGATTCTAAATTTATAATTTATATAGAGAAAAAAACACAGGAGTCCCTAGGTTCACATATAATGACGGGTTCTCATTTGAACCCAACCCTATAATATATATATTATATATATTATATATATATATATGAATTAGGATCATGTGGGAACCAGGAACCCATATGAATCCACTAAATTAAATTTGTTGTACGGCCAAGATCAACCTCAATAATTATATAATTAATATAATTATACTAATAGATAAGGATATATATGTAATTATTAATACTATCCTAAATTAACTTATAATTAGTCCATCTTTTCTCCCAAAAATAATGCATCAGAGTCACACGTCAATGCCAAACAATATTCACAAAAAATGGAGCTCCATAATATAAGAATAGGGAACCACAAATACTAATATTCATTTGT
>BMAC01000047.1:1595239-1613181 GCA_014905375.1 Phtheirospermum japonicum | reverse complement strand
GACGACGTTTGGTGGTCTGCGACGGAAAGCGTTGGTGGTTGGCGACGGACGGCGTTGGTTGGTTGGCGACGGGTCGTAGCAGGCGACGACGCTTGTGGTGGCGGTGGGCGATGCGACGGGGGTATTCTGTGTGGTGGTGGGTGGCGGCGGCGGCTGCGACGGAGGGTTTGGGGGTAGGTGGGTGGTGTGTTTGCATGAGACGGCGCGGGTGGTGGTGGTGGGTGACGGCGACGGAAGGCACGAGTGGTGGTGGTGGTGGGAGGCGACCTGCGACGGGGAGAGGGTTTGGGCGAGGGGTGGGGGGTTTTTCTTTTTTTTTTTTCTTTTTTTTTTTTTTCTGTTTTGACAGACTGAGGCGGGGGGAGGGAGGGGCGAAAATTTAGTGTTAATATTCTGACGGCCATGCCCATCAGGATTCCCAGTACTTATATGCTGACGGCCTTGCCCGTCAGCGTATATATATATATATATATATTTTTTCTTTCAAATAAAAATTGTATTCTGATGGGCAATGCCCGTCAGGATCCTGACAGCCATGACCGTCAGCAACACCAAAATTATATACTGGCGGGCATGGCCGGCCAGTAAAATGAAGCGGGAGAAACTCCCGCTCATTCACTGACGGTTTTACTGGCGGCTTCATTTGCTGATGGCCGTGGACGCCAGCATTTGCTTCCTCCAGTAATACCGTCAGCAATGCTGACCGCTTCTTGCCCGTTAGCATATCCTCCAGCATACCCAGTTTTTTTTGTAGTGATATATAATTCCATTTACGCTTGAGGGAGTAAAATAGACAATACTAATATAATTTTATGTGGCAAACAGTGAATCGACTAAAATGGGCTAACTATGGGAAATTATTTTAATGGTACAATCTATTTTCAAAAGGTGTAAAAGGCTTAACAAGAAAAGACTAAGAACATTTTGACAAATAACACATAGTGTGGCCTCAATCAAGAAATAAGGCAAGTTATAGTAAACTTACATACTGAATGAAACACTCTAGAATGAACAAGGATATCACTGGAAAAACTCAAACAAGACTATGAAGCTAACAAGTTATTTCGGGTGACTACAATATTCAACTACTCAAATGGTTCCAAAATTTCAAAGATAATTGCTATCAAACACCTAATTTTCACATTAAGAAAAATAATATCCCTCAATTTGTCTGAAGATTTGAAAGCTATGACTCTACTTATTCAACTTTTTAAAAACTATAAGAATTAAAAAAAAATAAAGGAATAAACGTTCTAAAGTGATAACATCTTAACATGCGACTACATGATTGCACGAATCTTCATGTGTTTTCACATACCACCCAAAATACATCGCCCTTCCAAAACTTATGCGAAAAGTTGTGATGAAAAATATGAGAAAGGAGTAAAATTTCGAGTGAAGGGAACTAGAAACACTTATAAGCACCTCGCGGAGAAGGCGGGTTGTATTGTTGGCTGGTATTTACTTTTTTTTAGCAACCGCAAGTGTATGGTTTTTTGTATAACTATGGTGAGCATGCTACAAAAAAAGTGACCTAAAGTAGCACCAAAAAAGTGTTATTTAATAGACAAAAAGTGTTACTATTGATAATAGGCAAACATTTTGATTGGTGCTACAGTTGCCCGTGCTACCTTAAATTTTAAGTAACACTTTTATGGCCTTTAGTATCATTTTATTCAAGTGTTACATTTAAAATCTCAATTGTAACACTACTAAGTAGCATTTTATAAGTGTTAAATATTATTTTTTAGTAACACTTATTCTACAAAATGTAGCATTTTATAAGTGTTACATATAATGCTTGGGTAAACATTTTTATACAAAATGTATCACTTTCTATGTAGTAAGTATTTTATAAGTGTTACATATAATTGTTTAGGTAACACTTTTTCTACAAAATGTATTACTTTCTATGTATATAAGTGTTACATATAATGTTTGGGTAACACTTTTTCCTACAAAATGTATCACTTTCTATGTAGTAATATTCAGCTTATAGTAACATTTTATCCATCAATCATATCACTTTAAATCTGTCAATAATGATATGTAATTGTATCACTATTAAATATTATGTAACACTTTTAAACTACACACGTAATTTTTTTTTTTCATTTTTGTTTTCAATTATCTCATTTCCTCCATTACGAACTATTTATTTATAAAATAGAAATGTGCATGTATAAACGTTGAATAAATAAAATTAACTCAAAACTAATGATAAACAAATATATGAATACAATTCTAAAATATTTACAACAACTACACCAAAAAAAAAAAAACAAAAAATCACAATGAACAAATCACAATATCTAAAAGTCAATATTTACATTAAGTTGAATAAACAGGCTGCTCCATCGCCCTCGACCACCACCTCCGGCGTCGACCACCACCACCGCCGTCGCCGTCTCGAGACAAAGGTAATTTTATTGTTATTAATTTTTTTTTAATTATTATGAATTAATTGTTAATATTTTTGGATTTTTATTTAGTGTTATTATTTGTTTAATTATTATGAATTAATTGTTAATATTTTTGGATATTTATTTATTATTATTAATTAATTGTTAATATTTTTGATGTTTGTTTATTGTTATTATCTATTTAATTATTATGAATTAATTATTAATTTAGCAAATATAAAGTAAAATTCTATTTTTCTTAAAAAAAATCTGTTTTTTTTTAAAAAATAAAATTCTGTTTTTTTTAATGAAATCTGTTTTTTTTAAATAAAAATCTTTTTTTTTTAAATAAAAATCTATTTTTTTTAAAAAATGAAATTTGTTTTTTTTTTTTAAATAAAAATCAGTTTTTTTTTTAAAATAAAAATCTGTTTGCTCCTTTTTTTTTAATAAAAATCTATTTTTTTAATCAAATTTGGGATTTAAATAATTTTAATATAAATTGTAGTTATATGTATAACTCAGTTTATAATTTATATATATTAAATTTCTGTACCCACAAATTATATTGTGATATATGTATGCCATTATATTGTCCATGTATGGGAGGCCGTGGTGATCGGCCGGGATTTAAAAAGAAAAATTGTATATTAGAATGTATGGGAGGCCGTGGTGATCGGCCGGGGTTTAATTTTTTTTATATATATTATTGTCATTGATTTTGTTGGTTGTATACCGTCGGATGTTGACGTGGATTACGGCGCCGGCCGGGAGGTGTTGTCCCTCCAATAGCGGGTTTTCGAAATTTTTTAAAAAAACGTGATAGGGTGTCACGTGGTTTTGTTTAAGTTTTCAAAATATTTTTTAAAAATGTGACAGTGGTAATTGCTTATTTGGAACCTTGGCGAAGTGACGCGATTCATATTGTTTTAGAGAATCAATTATATATAAATCACATGTTTGATAATTAATACCAAGTAGAAAAATTTGAAACTAAGTATCAAATATAGAGTTTGATACTAAATTTCGAATTGTCCCATTTTTGGACAGTTTGAGAATATGACTTGTAGTATGATTATCCTATGTGTATGTTTTTTTTCTAGTTTTGAAATTTCGGTTTCTGCATCTCTATAATGTTCTCGGGTGCACTAAAATATACGTGTACTACAAGAACTGAGGGGAGATGCTGCCGAAATTTTGAATCTAAGAAAAATGCATATTTTAAGATAATACATACTACTAAATGTTACATTCTTGAATGGGATAGAAGCCTTACCAATTATAACTCGAATTACTCATTCTTCTCATAATGCTGCCGAAATCTTGACACCCTCTTTAATTATAGAATCAAGAATAACACTCAAAAATCTTAGGATGGCTAATGATCGTAGTTGGATGTACAAACGGAATATTGCGGGATTTCTAAATCCGGTGTTCGTGGCCGGTGTAGATAGTTTCATACAAGAAACATTTCCTGCAATCCATTTGGAGGATGGTGACTTCCAATTAAACGATCCTCTCAATCACGAACACAACGAGTCGGTCAATGATGATTTAAAAGAGTCAGAAAGCGATGAACTAGTATTAACTGAAGAAGACGAAGAAAGTTACGAAGATGAGTCTGAAAGTTTGGGTTGAGGTTCGAAAATTTTATGAGTGTTAATAATAATCTGAACAATCATATATACATATATATATACATATAATTAATTTTATTTTTTAATAAAACTATGTTGTATGTTACATGCCTGGCAGGGGCCCTCATCATCGCCGCACTTCTCTCGGCTCATCGTCCTCGGGACCCCATGAGGATGATGCCACCGACATGGATTTAGATGATACTGTTCCACCCACCCCGTCTGATGACGCGGGGAGAACGCCCAGTTCATCAGAGGTCAGGACTAGCGGGATCGAGGTAGTCGTGATCGGAAATAGGTAAGTAACATTTTAATCAATTTTGTTATGTGTTCAATATATAATTTAATTATTTGACATATGTTAAAATAAACTTATTAATTTTTAGGTTACGAAGTCCGTCGAAGGACTTGCCGACCTATCTCAGGACTATACACGAGTCTCGTATCCACCCAGACGGGTGGAAATTCGAGCACATCCCGGACAGCCATCGACGGACGTGGTGGCCTCGTTTTAGGGTAATTTATTTATTTATTTTGATTTGTGTTAAGTAAATTGATTTCTTATTTTGTCTAATTGTATTTCTGTTGTAGGGATTGGTGTGGTGGGACAGGAGTATATACGACGAGAATGCCATCAAGGCGGCATTCTACATAGCGATGCGAGAGAATATAACAGTCGTATATACGAGTGGAAGAAGGCGTATCGACGGAGTGGGACGATACCTGCCTGCGTACGGGAGTCGATTTGGAATAGATGACTGGTGGAGTTTCAGCGGCCTGAGGAGGTGGAGAAGTCTGAGAAGGCCAGACGGAACAGAATGAGGGAGCCCGGAGGCCCTTCGACTGGTATAGCGAAGCACCGAGGTGGGTCTAAGCCGGCAAATCGACAGGCCGCCGAGATTGTAAGTTGATAATAGTTTTATATTTTAAGTAATTAATTATATTATTGAACATGTATAATTTTATATTTTTATTAATTCATTATATTAAATATTGTAAATATATCTTAATGTATAGGCTGCTCAGATAGGTACGCAGCCCAGTAACTACAACCTTCTCCTTAAGTATCATCGAAATTCCGATGGCACATATACGGATCCCAAAGCCCAGAGGATAGTTGTAAGTTTATATATTATATATCCGAGTTATTTAGTATAAAATCTGATAAAAGTTGTTTAGTAATAATAGCTGAAAATGTTGATATCAGGAGGACTATGAGAGGGCTTTGGATGAAAGGCGTGCTGCGTCGTCTGATGATGGCAGCACTCAGGTAGACCCAAACGATGTCTAATCTACAGGTCGTCGTCAATAAGAAGGGTCGACGCTATGGCCTTGGGTGCTTCGGGAAGACTCAGAAGGGCTGCAGTACTTCTTCCGCCTCCACCTCCGATGTTCGTCAGCTTCAGACGCAGCTCGAGGCCCAGCAGACACAGCTTGATCTAGCTAACCAGGAGATTTAGCGGCTACGCGAGGAGCAGGCGCTGGAGATTCAGCGGTTGATGCGCGAGGAGAACGAGCGATCCCAGTTGGCGCTTCGTCAGCAGATTAAGCTCGCTGTTGCCAGGGCCATGTCTCGTCAGTCTTCTACTCAGCCTCCCACTGATCCGGCCTTAGATAATGATGATAGTTGATTGATGGATAATTCATGATTTTTTTGGTAAATTCGATGGATGAATTGATTTTTAATTGTTTGATAATTTGTTTTCATATTTAATTGTTGGATAATTTATTTTGATTTTTAATTGGTGGATAATATTTCGGATAGTTTTGTTTATTATTTTTAATTTAATTATTAATTAATATATCAAAAATTTTAATAATTCAAATTATTAATTAATAAAATTTAAATTACATGCTGATGGGCCAAACAGCCAGTATTACTGGCGGTAAGGCCGCCAGAAATACTGGCGATTTCAAACCGCCAGGAATCCTGACGGGTATTACCGCCAGAAATACTGGCGATTGCAAACCGCCGGGAATCCTGGCGGGCGGACATTATTGGCGGGTGACCTCCAGGAATTCTGACGGCCATATATTGTCAGATCATGCCATCAGGAAAACCTCCAGAATTCCTGGCGGGGTCATATTCCCGTCAGGATTCCAGTATCCTGACTACAAATATGCTGACGGCCAAAAACCGTCAGGAGGCCGTCAGTATTCCTTATGCTGATGGCTTCCTGACGGATTTGGCCGTCAGCATACCCGTTTTTTTTTTGTAGTGAAATACACACACACGAAATCAAGGAATAACAATTTCAAATATTATCTGAAATCCTCGAAGAAACAAATGTTTCAACATGTAAGGAACTCAATTTAAACGGAGATACACCCGAGTGATACTAAATTAACCCGACGCTATTTATTTCTTATGGCAAGAATATCCACAAAGACGCCACTGTTGATGCCGAATTTGGTTGTTCATGGTTATTGCTTATCTTTCATTAATTTACCTTCAAGTGCAAGTAAAGGCAAATGAGAGAAGGATTTAAATTTGTTGAAATAAGTTAAAAGGGTGATGATGAGGAAAAGTAGAATGAGATAAGTGAGATAATAATAAATAAAGGAAAATTCTACAGTGCCCCCCAATGTACCATACCCATGTATTTTAAGCCATTAGATCATTCCACTACATAAACACTGAAATGATCTAATGGTTAAAAAACATGGGGTATGGTACATTGGGGGCACTGTAAAACTTCCCAATAAGTATAATGAAGAGCTGATATATAATGTACAATTAATTTGTTAGTTTAAGCTGTCTTGAAAATAATGTTATGTATAATATTTTAGGTGATTATTGTACTGTTAATAAAATACTATTGTTTTTTTCTTTTTCTTTGTTTTGCTGAGTAGTTGTCTACAACTTTGTACATGCATAATTAAAGAGTCGTATAAATAAATGAGTATATAGTTTAGGAAGATAATTTTGTAAACTCTTATTTAATAATTAGAAATTATGATATGATTTAGCATTTCTTGACTTGTGTACTTAATAAGCTTCTACTAATGAATATTGGAATAATCTCTTCAATAATATAGACCCTCTTTCTCTTCAAATAAAATAAAAATCTCAACAATTTTCTTTATTTAACTTTTTAAATTTTCAGATCTTTGAGAAATAAATAATAATAATAATAATAATAATAATAAATTTGTTATGGTTCTTCAATAATAAATAAATATTTAATTAACCTTTTAGTTTTTCAGTTCTTTGAGAAATAAAAATTATAACAATAAGTTTGTTATGTCATCCATTCAAGTTATTTTTTTTTTGTTTGTTTTTATACAGAAGAAATCACATAAACAAATTAGACCATCACATGAAACAAATTGCCTTCACAAAAAATATTCATGAAAGAGCCTCGGAGAAATATTGAAATAAAAGGTTTAAACACATCCCAACCATAGTCATCACTTGAGGATACAAAAAGATACTAAATACATAACCCATTAAAACAAACACCACAATCATAATCCTAACAAATAATTATCAGCCCTTACAATTTCATACTCACTGTTAAAACCACAAACAAAAAAATAACCTAACATAAATGAAAAATCACACCACAAACAGTTAGCAAGATATTCACATCATAACACAACACATAATATTCAAATAAATTCTCAATCCAGTCGAGAAAAATGTACAAAACCCGCAACACCCACACTACACTTTCTTCAGAACACATTTCTCATACAGAGCAATAAAAATGATTTTCTGTCTATAACTTTTATTAGTAAATGCATTTTTCCAATTCACTACATAAAAGCAACTACTTGAATTTATATATTAAAAACAACTGAGAATTACCATATCCATAATACATACAACTATTTTAAATATAAAAAAGATCTACAATAAGAAACATAAAGCTAAATGTAAAATAACATACTTGAAAGTAATATTTAGAACACAACATAAAATTTCAGAAATCCTCAAACTCTGTAACTTTACTTAACAGTGATAAAAACACATTTAATTGACCATATCAAGTCAATACATAACCATAGTAAAAATAAATGCATACTTCCTTTTATTTTATTTTTAAAATGCCAACTAAAACTCCAAAAAAAATCAACAAATTGATAACCTAAACCAATTCTTTCTAATACCAATTCACAGAGCAATACATCCACTCATAAAACACAACACAAAAAAATGAAAAGACCAAAGGGAGATATTACCATTTTGTAAACTTCAAAAGGCGAACATATCTATATCAAGTCTCATAGCAAAGATAAAGAGACAACAACAAATTCAGACATTTCGTCTTCCCTACAAAGTAGCAATGATAAGATCAATGACCCAATTACAATAACAAAACAAATAAATAGTTCTTAATAATAACAACAACAACAATAATAATAATAATAATTCTTATTATTAATAAAATAACAAAATAAACTAAAATACAACTAACTTTATCCAACCGAGCATTAAACCGAACTTAATTGATATCCACTTGGAGATAATACCAAAGACATCACATAGTTCAATCCATCATACCACGCTACTAAATTTATTTCCTCAATACACTCCAGCTATACATAATGCATAAACAAACAAACAAAAAATAAAGCAGATTATAAAATTATAATAAAAATAGGAAAAAACAGAGATTGACGGCATATAGTTCTCAATAACAACAAAGAAAAAAGATCTTAAAAAAAGTAAAAAAAAATGCATGTTTGAATAGCAAAAAACATAGATCTAAAAATTAAAAAAAACTCATAACAACATTATAAGAATAAATCTCATAATTAAAAATATTTCAACAACCCAAATAGTAATAATAATAAAATAACTAATTACGGGCTGAAACTACTATCTCAATAAAATAAATACATGAATCTCTAACAAAAGTGTTTGGTGATGAAAGTCCTATAAGATAATAAAATAATGTAGTATTACTAATACTAATAAATAATTATAAAAGTCTAAAAAAGATAATAAATAATCTAAATAGATTTTTTTTTCTGTCACTTTATATATATTATGATTTGATTCATACATCTATGTGTATTTAAAAGTTTAAACTTTAACAATATATCCGTCTTCTAACATGGACTCATCAATGGCGAATGGTGAGGGATGACAGACTGTATTGTTTATCTAGATGCAAGTTAGGAACGTAGTATTCCATCTTCACATTTCACGCATAAATTCACAAAAATATACATATCAATCAGTTATAACATTTTAATAGCAAAAAGACCAAAAAAAAAAAAAAAAAACTCTTTAGAGAAAATGAGATTACTCACTTAGTGATGAAAGCATCTCATTTCTCACAAAGGTCAACAACTTATCCACCCGTTCTTATTGTTTTTTACTATAAATTTATATGTCGGCGGAGAAACTTGAGTTGCTCCTCTATGATGAGCTACGTCCTCTCTTAAGCACACGACTTATTATGCACTATCTTATTTCGCAACAGGTTGTGGTGCACAAAATAAATGGCATCGCGTACTATCCAATACCGCTAAACACAATAAATATTATGCACATACTGTAGAAGCAAAAGCATGCATTTGAGCAAGTTGATATAGGAGTATGAATAAATATTACTTTAATAATAATAATAATAATAATAATAATAATAATATATGCCCTTCCAAAATCCATATATTGTCAACCATAAACCAAACATCAAAGAATCAATCCAAAGCCATCTTGAAATATTCGACAAACACATTAAGTATGCAAGGTTTAATTCCATACTATTTATTAAATCAAAAACGAATGACACAAATGAGGCATAAATTTTAGAATTATCAATAATAGTTGTAAATAAAATTAGATGTTTAAAACTTTTTTATTTTTTGTCGTTTACTAAAACAAAAACATATACCTTTCATTACAACAACCAGCAGGAACACCCTTCACCAAATAGCACATAGCCAACAAATAATTAAGAAAATTAAAATAAAATTGAATGTCATATCTTTCTTATCCAAAAAAAACAAGAACATACTAATAGACATCCAAAAACCAATTAAACATATCAAACTCACCATGTTAAAATATTGAAAAAAAAAAGGTTAAGATATAATAATTGCTTCCCAACATCATTTTCAAGGTTACTGCACATATAATTTGATAATATACATATTTTATTTTTCTAATACTCTATATTTCCAAACTTATAAACCCAGCGGAGACCCGAGGAGCTTGATCAAGAGCCTGAATCAGTATATTAGCACTTCATGATAAGCATTAATTCAGTCAAATTTTATGGCAAACATTGAGTTTGGGCAAAATTGTTAAAAAAATATAAGTCTTCAGATAAACACATGTTGAATGAAATGGATTTTGGTAGAGGCAAAATGTAGATTAATCATTCATCAATAAATAATACACATATATGAATACATCATAACAATAAAACCAAAAAACCCAACAACATCTAATAAAATAGTTTAATAAAATAATCAAACTAAACAAAATCCAACAACATCTACATATAAAGACAACATAATAATTCAACTAAATAATAAAATCATAAATATATTCTAAAGAACAACAATATAATTTATTTAAAAAATAAATAAAAGCTCTAACCGAACCAAAATCTTGCCACCTTCATAAAATTTCATAATCAAATGTTTATCTAACCTTGTTCGAATCAATTTATTTTTTAAAAGGGTATTATGAGAAATAAGCACTACATTCATAAAACCAAATTCATATTCATGACTATCAAAATTACGGAAATTAAAACTATTGTGAAAGCTTCACATGAAGTACAATGAACCATATGCAGAAAATCCACAGATCTGCATTCCTTCAAAATATAGAATTGAGCAATATTGTTATGGAGCCAAAACCACCCCAATTTCATGTCCTCTTCATGCAACACTTACACGAAAAATTTGCAATATAGTACAGTCATCATTGGTAGGGAAAAACTGCTAATACCAAACGATTACAAGAAAAATTAAGACCCCAAGTATAAAAAAAGGTAAAAATGTTTCTATTTTCGAAAAATAGAAAAACAGAATTATGAATAATACAAAAGTAGGGGATTTTTGTAGATCTGAATAATAGATTTCTATATCCGAAAAACAAATTTTTTTGACTTTCCAGATCTGAATAATCATAAAAAAAAATCTTTAAATTCAAGATCGAGATTTTTGCAGATCTGAAGAAGGGGATTTCAGATCGTAATTTCCAGATATATCATGAATTGAAAAAAATAAAAGGAAAATTAGGCCGGATGGGGATTCCAGATCGTATTTTTCCCAAATCTATCATGAATTGAAAAAAAAAAAGAAAAATTAGGCGGAATGGATTCCAGATTGTATTTTCCCCAGATCTATCATGAATTGAAAAAAGAAAATAGAAAAATTAGGCCGGATGGGGATTCCAGATATTATTTTCCCCAGACCTATCATGAACTAAAAAAAGATAAAGAGGAATTAGGCCGATTCTAGGGAAAAAACAAATGAACATAACAAATCGAAGAATTCTTACCAATTGCTTTTTATAATTTCCCAACATAACTTTTAGAAAAGTTGGGATTAACATGACCAGAATATCAAATTTGTGCAGAGAAGAACAAAAATAAGAAAAAAGAAGAAAAGTTATGAACAGTCAATTAAATCTGTGAAGAACAAAACGAAGAAAAAGAAGAAAAAATAAGAAAAGTTAATGACAGCAAAACAAAATCTGTGAAGAAGAAAACAAAGAAAAAGAAAAGTACAGCGTGTGAATAGGTTATGAAAAAACGGAGGACAATATTAACATAAATAAATAAAAAAAAAGTTGTTATTTATACCTGTTTAAATTTTGGCCTCGTCCCAAAATAGATCCCTTTCAACCACAACTTGACACCTCATTTTCGGAACATTCTGATTGGTCCACCTATTCCCCAAAATGCTCTCCTTTTGACAAATCAACATTAATAGTTAGTACAATTAACAACATGGGTGAATATATATAGGATTAGGTTCAAATGAAAACTTATTTGTGAACATAGGGTCAATTATGGGCCTTAGATATAATTAAATGGATGTATCAGATTTTTTGTGTATTTCCTTATTTGGTTAAAAGTATTAGAATTATATAATAAAAGCACTGATGGTGTATATAACTGAAATAATAATAAAGCATTGTGATTGTATAATAAAAGCACTGCTGATATATAATAATAGCACTAGTTTTCAGGTTTGCAAATAAGGACATGGTTCTCATTTGAACTCACCCCTATATATATAATTATGGGTGAGCATTTGGTCGGTTCAGCCGAAAATCGAACCGAACCGAAATAACAGAAACCGAATTTCGCATAAAACCTCTAATCGAACCGAAATTCGGTCTAACACCGAAAAAACCGAATCGAAAAAATCAAAAATCGAAATATTTATAAAATTACAAAATGAACTAAATTGAAAATATGTTTAAAATCGAATTAACCGAACCGAACCAAATTGATAAAAGATAATAATAAGTAATATAAAAATTATATTTTTAATTATATTTCGGTTAAAAACGAACCGAATCGAAATATATTTGTAAAACCGAACCGAATTAACCGATTTTTTGGAATTCTCAAACCGAGAACCGAACCGAATTTACATAAAATTGAACCGAACCGAAAATTTTGGTTCGGTTCGGTCGGTTATTTCGTTTTTTCGGTTTTTTGCTCACCCCTATATATAATGGTCCGGTTTGATGCCCAATATTTTTAAAAAGGTTCAAGTAATCGGACCAGTGACACAGTAACTCGGTTATTAATCCAATTCGATCTCCAGTTCGGTTTTCAAAACATTAGTAATATATTGATGTATAAATTACGTGAAAAAAAAGAAAAATGACAATTATATTAAATGAATGAACAACTGTGAATTTTTTTATTTGTCAAATTGTCGAGGCAGGTCAGGTCCACAAATCATAGGCTTATCAGATCAAACAGCCCGCCAAAATGGGGCCAATTTTTTTGCCTAAAAATCTTAGATTCAGGCCATCATAAAATAGTCGGACCAATACCACAATAGATTTTGAGAGCTCTAAGATGCAATAATGAAATTGTTGCGCTTCATACCAAGTGACATACACTACAACAAATGACACCTACTGGAAGGATAAAAGTCGTTCCTACAAGTGTTGTTGTCTTTACTTTTGATCTATAGGAGCGACATGTCGTTCCAAAATTGTCGCTCTTATAGGCATTTGCCTGTATATCTATAGGAACGACTTTTGCCGCCCCTGTATCTTATATACGAATAGGTACGATAAGTCATTCCAAAATTATCGCTCCTATAGAACTCTACCTGTATATGTATAGGAACAACTTTATGTCGCTCCTGTAGATTGAATACAAAGAGGAACGACAAGTCGTTCCAAATGTTGCTCCTATAGACTTTTGCTTGTATATCTATTGGTACGACTTTATGTCGTTCCTGTAGCTTAAATAACCAATAGGAACAACAAATCGCTCCAATAGTGTTACACAAATTAGAGCAGACATTCCTATTGATTGTGCACCTATTCAACCAAAATTTTATTCCGATTCATAAATAACTCAAAATAAATTGACATTAAGCATATACATTCCAACAAGCAACTTGTACACGTCAAATTATATCAACCAATCCTATTAGTTCCAACATTAGATAGAGTATTCAAAATGATTATACACTTCAACACCATTAGCTAGAGTAGTTAAAATGATTCAAAACAATTATACACTTCAATACCAAACTAATGTGAAGATCCACCATGCTCGTCCGCACCACGAGACTCATCATCATCAAGCATATCCTCTATCTCAACTTCTATCCCAACTTTTGCCTTAAGAAGTTTAATGATCTTCGACATTTGTTCAACCTTTAAAATAAGAAATTATTCATAAAAACACATTAATCAAAACTTGGAATGAGAATGTATGATATATGTACTGTGTTGATGTCATAAATGTATATGCAACATATAATATAGTTTAGTAAATGATTATATTTACATAAATAATTACAAACTTCAAATATTGATCATTTCAGTCATGAGCAAAACTAGTATAAAACTTGCCCCTCTAACTTTGCCCTAATCACTAATTGAAATAGATAAAAAAAATAATATATAATTTTTATTAGACTGATTAAAAACACGACAAGTACCCCTCTAACTTTTCCCTAATCACTAATTGAAATAGATAAAAAAAATAATATATAATTTTTATTAGACTGATTAAAAACAAGGAATGTGTGAACTCGTCATCATTTTCTTTCCCAAGTGTAACACACAAAATAAAACGACTGACCAATACCCCTCAAGAACAGCAACATTTTAAGAATTTTTTCAAGAAAGGRACAAAACATAAAACTGTTCAACCAATGAAACACATCATGATTCACACAAAATAAAACGACTGACCAATACCCCTTAGAGAATAAGATTTCTTGATTTCAGCAAAGCAAAAAACTGTTCCCACAATGAAACACATCATGATTCACACAGTTTCTTCGACTCCTTAAAATTCTCCAAGGTATATAAATATAGTACAACTATTCTAGCTACTTCAAACAAATTTAGTTATGGGAAATGAGAAAATAATAACCTGTTTTGTAAGAGAGGCAACATCTGGGGTGATAGACCTTTCACGAGTTTCGGCGGCCAAAACACTAGATGATTCGGGAATGTCATGATATCTTGAACCTTTGAGGGTCCGGCCAATACCACGTTCGTGGCCTCGTCGAACACCGAGCACTTCCCTCATAACTGCTCTCTCATCTACAGCTCCAATTCCATCGGCTGATGTAACAATATGATTTTCTCTTGCTTCAACAAGTAGAAACTGCAATATAGAAAAGAGAAGAGAAAAAGAAAAAACCAGAACTTCAGGGGTAGTTTTTGTAAGTTTAAAAGATAAGAGACAACGCAAAAGTCATAAATAGTCAATTTCACACTGTCAAATAACACAATCACATGGTTTGTCCATTTTATATTTTTTTTCCTGTAATTAGACTAATTTCAGAGGTCATTTTTTTTGTAATTATTGTAAAAAAATCTTAGGTCAGACCCTTAGATGAAATAAATATGCCCCTAAGACTTAAAATATTATCCAACTCCCAAAGATATAACATAAATTGAAACTTTAAACCTTAAATTCCAAGTTCTCCCATATGTATAATATACTTCAAACATAATAGTATTAATAAATTATAATATATATATATATATATATATATATATATATATATATATATCATATGATATTTTTATGTATTGCATAGATTATATTCCAACATGAGAACTTACATAATCATCCTCGGCATCCTTATTACAAACTTGCCACTTTTATCAACGTGCTTCTTTCGAAATAATTCAATGAAGCTCGGAGCGTCACCCTCGTCATCACAGTCATCCTCATCCGCGTCCTTATCCTTATTTTTCTTTTCCTCATCTCGTTGCTATGGAATAGGTAAAAAATATAACAAATTAGAATAATAATAATAATAGTAATAATAATAATAATAATAATAATAATAATAATAATAATAATAATAATAATAATAATAATAATAATAATAATAAACGTACCCAGTCCACAGCGTGGGCAACGAGGCTCTTGGATCCTTGATAACAATGATAGTTTTGTTTTTTTCGATTGATTGCATTCTTCATCGATCTATTCTGTGAATGCATTGGCCGAAAATAATTTAGTGAGAAAAAACATAATAGAATAAGTTAAAAACACAAAATGAGATTAAAGATTTTACCTTGTATTCCGGCGAAGTGAACAAAGCAATACATTTTTCCCAATCTTCAGCGCTCATGCTCAAGTAATTACCAGAGAACTTTGGATTTTGTGGATCATTTAGCTMGCTCTGGTAATAAGAATGAGCTGAGGCCTTGAAACGACTATAACGTGAAGCCGRTGTTCGTTCAAAAGACTTRTTTACRGCAATGTATTGGCTCTTGCTAAGGTCACCCTTCATATCAAAGTATTTCTGTAATATTACATATAAATAAGTTAAGCCAAACATTAAATAACACAAAAAATCTACAGAAACTACAAATAACTTACCGATACTCGTTTAAAAATTCTGCGTTGCTGTTCGTCTGGGACTGAAGCCCAGCTCCTGTGACAAGGGATGACGAGTTCCTTAATTTTATTGCTGATTGCCCGGGTATAATATTTATGGTTGGGGCCAATCGGCAGGACAGATGCTCCTTGAAAATCGAACTCGATCGGTAGCTTTTTCTTTCCTGCTGCCACCCATATTTCATGTAAATTCTTACCCTTTGAGTTTGACCGGGTCTTCTTCTGCTTTATTTTTTCAGTGGTTGGTGCACCTATCGGGGGAGAAGATTAGAATGTCCACAATATGTTGTTCAGACATGTGCTTGTCTTAAAAAACATTGTAACCTCATGGGTGATTTATAGGTTTATACTTGTAATTTCTCATTTATAATTTTGCCAAATCTCAAGTTTCCATTTTTGATTTTGTTTTAATATACATTCCAATTAACAAAAGAAAAAAATGCAATGTCAAGTATGATTATAAGATCAAGAAAAACTCAAGTATGTCATGGACCCACTATGATTAAGGCCTATGCTCAATAAATTAAACTTATTTGGTGAAGGTCTTTGGATAAAAAGAAGGTAGAAAGAAGCAATACCTAGGTCAGGCTCAGGCAATTCAGGGAGAACAGGAATGGGTGATCCCGGCTCCGGTTGTTCTTCAACGTCTCGGCGCTGTCTTTGATTTTGGGGCGGCAGTAGCTCCAAGCTCTGGTTTGGACCCACTATAAGATCAAGAAAGTCTCAAGAATGTCATGGACCCACTATGATTAAGGCCTATGATAAATAATTTATATTTATTTGGTAAAGGTCTTTGGATAAAAAGAAGGTAGAAAGAAGCAATACCTAGGTCAGGCTCAGGCAATTCASGGAGAACGGGAATGGGCATTCCRGGTTCTGGTTGTTCTTCATCATTTCGGCACCGTCTTCGATTTCGGGGCGGCATTGGCTCCAAACTCTGGTCTGTTCTCAAACTAAATTAAATAAATAATAATGCCAACAAAAACAACAACATACAATGCAACTTAAAATATCTAGTGAGCTCATCCATAAAAGGTACACAATATCTATAATCATCAGGCACTGCAGCTAGACCTCATACACCAGAGTATACCAAATAAAATTGAGCATTGGACTTTGATTCAATAGAGGGGAAATTAATTGCATGCATTTTTCCATATTTACAKGRTTRATAGAAGCTAAGCTTATTACAGGAAACAACACTTGATCCTGAACATACATTTTTTATAAGTTTGTCATTTGAGTATTTAAATGTCATCCACCTCGTACATCGTCTCACTTTTATAAAATTGCAATGTTATCAAATATCTAGCATGAGACATACCCGACACAAATATAGCATTGAGTTATGATGAAATAATCAACTCAGATTAAGAACCTAAACTCCAAACAATCCAAACATAGTAAACTCTGCCCTAAGAAAGAGAGAAACAGTTCATATCACTTGTGTGTAGAAACWTGCACATCACAAATCATGATTTATGCTGTTTAAAATAATAAACTCATTACAATAACAGTTCAATTATTGACACATTCATTTTCACACTCTAAACTCAGTCCACAGACCAATTCCAAACGACGATGACATCATCAATTACCTTTCAAACGACGAAGAGGAGACAAAATGGGATTTCAACACAGAAACCAAAAGCACCTCCACTTTACATTATTCATATTCAATAGCAACAAGCTACAGATACAAAAATAATAATAATAATAATATAATAATAATAAATAATAATAAACTCACCTAATGACAATTGATTAAGAAATAAAATTTTTAAAACTTAAAAAAATAAATAATAACATGCAATGATTATAATTGTAACGGTTAATGATTAAAAAAATAAAAAGACTATGTG
>BMAC01000047.1:1577561-1594372 GCA_014905375.1 Phtheirospermum japonicum | reverse complement strand
AATTGATATATCATTAAAATACCCATTACACACATCAAAAGATCAAACAGTATTGTCACGATGTCAATCGGAATCACTGTCATATGTTTGCAAATCATCATTTGTTTCATCATCACTCGTTATAGGATCTTGTTGTTCAATATTTTCGTACTCGGCTATGGTGTCATCTTCCATGTCATCGCCATCGCTATACATGTCATATGATGTAGTTGTACTTGAAGATGGACCGGGAGTTTCAACAACGTGGTCAAGCGCCATGTTAGCTTGATGTAGCTCAACATACTCGAGATTTCCAAAACCAACAAAAAGTGAGAATTGTGAAGAGTTATCGGGGTGCAACAGATCTACTTCAGGTAATAAGTTTGTCGATGAACTAACATCCACAGTATGGTGAACTTCATGGACAATCTGCCATTTTACAGGACGAGAAAGGTCGTTGGTATAAAACACTTGTCTGGCTTGAGTGCAAGAATGAACTGGTCGTCTTTGTAACCCTCGGTACTGGTGTTTATATTTATGATGTTTCTATCATGCACAATATGTCGATGATGATCAGATTTAAACCATTTGCATCGAAATAGGACAATCGACAATCGATCGGTATAATGAAGTTCTAGAATTTCTTGTAAAATGCCATAATACATCTGTCCACTCACTCCAGGCACCGACACACCACTGTTTTGTGTTAGCCGACGAATGTCACGGTCATGAGTCAAGAAACGAACTCCATTAACTACACATCCACCATATGATTGGTATAAATGGTCACATCCAGACGCCAATGCGTACACTTCTTTAGATACTGACCGAGGATGATAGTACACCTGAAGTTCATGAATTAAGAACTAATATCTCATTTTTTGAGATGAAGGGAGCAATATTTTACTTCTATTGTTTTAGAAATATATATGTTGGTTTGTATTTAGCTTGGGTCAAAAGGATAAACTTAATAAACTCAAAATTGTTGTTTCGTATTTAGCTTGGATTAGAACGTACCTTTTTGTATAACCAATCTGCAAAATTGTTTGTGATGAAACTCCAAGTCACTAACTCCACGCGCCAACAACTCTTGCTTGTGTTCTCTACCACAAAAAAAAGAATATAAGCCACATGATGTTACCAAGCATTGCATTTGTTTTGGTGTTACCAAAGAATATAATGAAACCACTTACTGCAAATACATGTCTATTTCGGGGCAATTATTAAGAATGTAAAATTGTGCTTGTTTATGCTTCTCCGGAGATAGAGCTACGCTCTTGCGACCTCCAAGTGGGATTCACTGTGATTGAAAAACCGAAAGTTGTGACGTCACTTCACATATCGGGTTTCTACGGGGTCGATTAAACTTTGTCTCTACGTCATTGAAATAACGAGCACAAAATGTCAATGCCTCTTTTGCCACATATGCCTCGGCAATCGACCCCTCTGGCTTAGCCGGGTTTCTTACACATCCCTTGAGCTCTTTCAAATATAATTTAATTGGATACATCCATCTCAGGTGTTCGGGTCCCCCTAAAATTGCCTCTTCAGGGAGATGAATAGCCAAATGGACCATAATATCAAAAAAAGTCGGGGGAAAAATCTTCTCTAATTTACATAAGATAATAATCACATCCGACTGGGCTGATATAAGGTCACTCACATTCAAACTTTTGGCAGACATTTTCTTGAAGAAGTTACATAACTCTATTATAGCATCAGATATATCCTTGTCCAAGTATGCACGGGCTGCCACTGGCAGTAATCTTTGCATTATGATATGGCAATCATGAGATTTCAATCCAGTTAAGCGGCCCTGACCTGGAGGTACACACCTTCTCAAGTTTGATGCAAATCCATCTTGAAATCTCACAGACCTGATCCAATTGCAAAATTCAACTCGTTTGGCCAGGGGTAGTGTCTAACGAGCCCTTGGCTTCAGTATCTTACCCCTATCCTCGATAAGGTGCAACTCTGATCTAATATTCATTCTCATTAGATCGCGTCTTGCATTAAGAGTATCCTTCGACTTTAGTGGATCTTCCATGATGGTCCCCACAACACTATCACACACATTCTTCTCTAAATGCATCATGTCGATATTGTGTTTCAAGTCATTACTAGACCAGTAAGGGAGCTAAAAAAAATACTCTTTTTTTTTCAATTCAACTCATCTGCATATTTACGGGTCCCTGCACCACCATAACGCTTATGTTTCCCAGATATCTTTGGTCTGACTCGATTTAGTTGGACCAATATGTCTTTCATTGTTTTTTTTACTGGAGGACTCCGACGTTCCGGTAGACCATTAAAGTCAAGCGAACTCCTCCATCTATGGTGTATCGGAAGAAACATTCTAGTACCAAAGTATATTATCTTTCCCAATACGCGCATAGATGGGGTCTCATCATTACATGTGGGACAAGCCATGTAACCTTGCCCGCTCCACCCTGACAGAGTACTTCTTGCTGGGAAGTCATTAATTGTCCACATTAATGCTGCTCGCATGCGAAATAAACCACGATTTTTTGTGGCAGCGTCAAGTGTGTCCACACCAATTGACCACAGAATTTTCAATTCATCAACAACAGGCCATAGGAAAATGTCGAAATCTTTTCCCGGGGATTTAGGTCCAGGTATCAATAGTGTCAGCATCAAATACTCCGGTTTCATGCATAGCCATGGTGGAAGATTATAAAATGTCAATATTACTGGCCACATGCTATACACCTGACTCATATCACCAAATGGGTTGACGCCATCAGCCGCAAGTCCAAGACGAATATTGCGTCGCTCAGTAGAAAACTCTGGATGTCTAGCGTCAAATGCACGCCATGCTTTGCCATCCCTCGGATGAGTCATAACATCTGCACTTGTATGATACTCAGTACTATGCCAACGCATAAGTTTTGCCGTCTCTTCCATTGCAAATAACCTCTTCAATATTGGGATCATAGGGAAATATCGCATAACCTTATGTGGAATTTTGCTTTTAGAACCTTTTCCACTATTCTCCCGCCAACGTGATTTCTCCACAGACTGGACATGTTTCTTTATTGGCATGATCTTTATAAAACAATGCACAATCATACTTACATACATGTATGTTCTTATAGCCGAGACCCAAACTTTCAAGCAACTTCTTAGCCTCATAATGTGAGTTGACAAGTTTCATCGATGGGAATGCGAGTTTCAATAACTTAAGCAACTCATTAAATGATCTATTTGTCCACTTCTCATTCACCTTGATATCATCAAATTCACAAGAAAATTTAATGAAGAGAATGATGAAATCCCTTCATACAATTTAGTGTCCATTGCCTCGTACAAGTTATGATACTGCTCGTCAGGGCTCTCCAACCCATACTCATTATCTGGGTCCACGTCTTCCATCACATTTCTCATTTCATTCATCATTTCAAAGTCAACGGCTGGCGGACCAGGATCGTGTTCTGGTAAATGCTCTCCGTGGTGAATCCAAATATCATATGATGCATCAAACCCATACCTCTGAATAATCATCCGAACAACTTCCAACTTCAGAGACTCCAAATTTAAACACTTGTTGCACGGGCACTTAATCAAGCCCATCCTATTCATAAGAGGCCCACACATGTTGATAAATTCACTCACTCCACGCCTAAACTCTGGTGACATTTTATTTGTAATTCGCGTCCATCTCTTATCCATCACCATATTTGAAAGCTGAAAAYAMAAAAACGACCAAAATAGTTAGGTAAATTCTTAGCTCCTCTATTATAAATTATTTACAAAATTCATCTATTTTACATTTATTTATAAACATATAATTGTGGATTGATTAAAATAAAAAACCACAAAGCACAAAAAAACACAAAAATATTAGAAAAATATAATACATAAAACTACAATTTTCCTTTCCATTTGAGTGTGCATATGATGTGCATTAGAAAATTTCTATTCCTTTATTTCGAAAACAAACACAAAAACAAACAACCTATTGGAACGATATAACCAAGATTCTGGAAGGACATGTCCTTCCAATTACTGAAGCCGCAAGAGTCTGCTCCTGACTTGTCATAATGAATCTTAAAATAACTAATAAATAAACCTATAAACGACATTGCAAATTTATTGGAACGACAAGCCGATATTCTGGAAGGACATGTCCTTRCAATTACAAGATTATTCAAAATTRRATCTGTCATTGTTCAAAATTTCTAACATTGTTCAAAATTTCACCCCTCGATTTCTAACATTGTTCAAAATTTCACCCCTCAATTTCAAAATTTCACCCCTCAATWTATCTAACATTTTTCAAAATTTCATGAAATATAATACAAYAAATTACACATAAGGCAAGGACAAGKAATTCATCTGTCATTCCCGAAAACTTCTTMAAATATAACACAAATATAAACATAGGAGGTATGGAGAAGAATTGAAATTGTACCTTTGTCTTCTTCAAAWWTTTTTTACAGCAACAGGAAYTTCTGGAAGGACATTCAAACCGGCTGGAAAGACAAGTCCTTCCAGTTACAGCAACCGGAAATTATATATGCTCACACATTAATTTGAAGAGGAGAAATTAGTAAGGATGAGAAATTTTTTGGTGCGGCTGGAATGACAGAGACAAAACCGAAGTGAGGGATAAGGTGAAGTAGAACAAACCAAAATAATATTGAAAAAGTGGGGGGAAGGTGAATATTAGGTGGAGGGTATTAAATGAGGTAAGTGGTATTTTGGAAGGACATTTTATTAATAGGAAGGACATGTCGCTCCAACAAATGCACCATTAAATTGATGCGCTGTGGAACGAAAAATTATATTTACAGGAACGACATTGTTATATATAGGAACGACAAATGTCGTTCCAATAGATAATTGGACCTACGGGAACGACTTTTGTATGTCGTTCCTATATGTTTAACCTATAGGAAGGACAAATTTATCCTTCCAATTTTGTCCTTCCAGTAGGTGTCATTTGTTGTAGTGATAAAACATGTGGAATAGTTTTGTCCGATTGTAATTCACAACAGTGGTGAAATAAAGGTCAATGGCTTCACAATTATTCAAAATTAAAGTTATGTAAAAAGAAGGTCATATATTAGCCAAAAAAAAAGAGTCATATATACGAGGTGTGAACTTTTGTGAATATGACTTGACCGTGTCTTTTTGTGGTCAAATTTGGTGCTTCAACTTTTTTATTTATTTACCTTTTGGCATTTTCTTTTGTTTCAAATTTTGGCATTTGGCCACTTTCTTCCATCATTTTTACGATATTTTCTACCCTTTCTAAAACACTTAATAATATAATAAAGCTAATGACATTATTAACTGACACGACATTAAAAATTCATGTATGGTATATGTTAGTATTTATGAAAAGCGATCTCATTTTTTGGAAGGAGCATTTCTTCTGAGGGATGGGCGAGCTGATTTGTAGAGTATCGACCTGTAGTATGAGGATGATTTCTCATATAGGGTCGCGACTTTTTATACTTTTATTAGTTGGGCGTTATCTAATAGCTCGGTCATGGGCTTTATAAATATTAGACCCGAATGGGCTAATATGGATGATATTGTGGGGTCTCGGGGCACTACATTGAAAGAATCACAGGCCCAGGCCTATTCTGATAATTTAAGCGAGAGATTCATTACTTATGTGAACTTAGCATATAGGAGAAATTCTAATTCTAAGTCAGTCATGGTATTTATGGAATTGTGGTGGGAGAAGAAAACTCTGGCTTGGGGAGCACTTCTCTTGTCTCTATAAAAGGGGTGCATACCTCTCTTTATTTTTAAGTTGTTTTCTATCACGGTTTGAGCTCTCGAAAATATCTCTCTCACTCGCTAACTTAAGCATCGGAGGACCTTCGCCGGGGCCATCCACCGCGTTGGCTGAAGGTGTTGTTTTGCAGGATCGGTTAGGTCGCCAGAAGGCTTTTTGGAGATCTATGAGGTCGCTGGTCGCATACGTGAAGCTATTTTGGTCGCTGACTTCATATTTCAGGTCAGTACCCCCTATTCTTGGTAAACAATCTTTTGGTTTTATCATTACCCTTGAGTGAAAGGGAGCATTGACTTTTTTTTTTTTTTTTTTTGAAACAAGGGGAACTCTTTCTTTGCTGAAGAAATAAGGATACAACATCTCAATATTATAGAGATACAAGTTCTTTTAAGCTAAGTTGAATAAAAACGTTATCTTTCTTTCTAACAAACTAGGGAAGTAGAAAAAGAAGCAAAATTAGCAATGGTGTGAACAACTTTGTTTGCTATTTTCTGCATTTGGGAAAAAGAGGTTGTTATTGTCATTGCCAAAATTAAGTAATTGATCTTAGAGCATCTTTAATGCTACATTGTGGATTGTCAATGACATGAAAAAAAGAAGAGAAATAATTAAAAAACTTCTCCAATGGTAAATGTGGGTTGTAGGGAATAATTGATTATTAATTGATTAAAGAAAAGAAAGAAACAATTAATTAATATAACATGATCATTAGAAATATGTCAAATAGACAATGTCTAGCACACTATTGTCAAATAGACAATGTCTACCACACCATTTATAGAGACATGGGAGTTTTAACCTACAATCTATTACATTTGATACCCAACCCACAATCACTCCACATATGGTCTTGATTTTATAATTTATAGTTTCATCTTTCTTATTAGCCCTACATAACGTAACATGAATCCAATGTTATTAACCTTAACACAAAAGTTAATACTTCTCATGGTTTTCTCATAAATATAAAAAGAAGATTTATTTGATTATTTAATAAGTTAAGAAATGCATTAAATATAAAAATATTATAATAGAATACTAAATAAATCTTAAAAATTGAAATTGGGAAAAACACATAATAAGTTATTATTTAAATTTATATATTATTTAATAAATTTGTAAAATAAAAAACTTAAAAATATTATAGAATAATAATATAAGTTGTTAAATAAATGTTGAATAATGAATAATTACTTGATATTGATTTGTACATATTTATGTGTGTATTTTGTATGTTTTCGAGTCTTGTTTTGTTTGTTTTAGTTGGGTTTTGAGTCAAGTTTTGTCTCATCTTTATTTGTTTTTTATTTTCTTACCTTGTGTCGACTTTTTAGTGTTTTTCATATTTTTCCTCGTATTTTTGTAAATATTTAGGTTAGTTTGATTTTTCTTTGTTTTAGAACAATCGAGCGGGCCTTAACACGTTCCTGAGGATCACAAAAGGCTCGATTCGATGAAAATACGACTGGGCCCACAAAGTACATCCGTCGATCGATGGGTTATCGATACGCACTTTTCGCCCGCATCGACAACAGGAGTCGATCGATTTATCTAGGAATTTCCGCAATCGTCATTGACACAGAGTCGACCGGACATCGACACACGGCCATTTTCGCATCGTCGACTGCCTCTGTCGATAGACAGCTGATCGACGGCCAATCGGCGGATGGCCATTTTTGGCTATTTTGTCAATCTTGCCCCCATATTTCACTCCTACATATATTCTTCCGTTTCTTGGTTGATAGAGAACTTTTGGGCTACATTTTAGCCTTAGAACATTATTCACAAAACCTTGTCCCCTTTCTCTCTCATCTTCTTCAAGCATTAACCTCTAAGCTCTCTTTTGTTTTTTTTCTTTTTATGACTTTAGTATATAAACTAGTAGACAATTTGTGTAGAGAAGCTTATAACATTATGGTTGTTTTGTAACTCCTTGGTTTTTGAGATCTGAAGATTATTGCTTACTAGGGTAAATTCTTGATTCATGTTTCTATTGCGCTTATGTTGTGTGATGTATGAATGTTAATACGATTGACTCTCTTGTGTAATTGTAGCTTTCCATGTGTTGTTAGTAAAGTTTTAGTTTTTCCTTCATTGATGAGTTCTTGTTCATGTTTTCATGCTTATCTTATTTGGCTTAGTTAGAAAAGTAGGTAGTGAAAGGCAAATGAGTTTTTCTAAGTTCGTCAATTTCATGTATTTGGTTGTTAATGTAGTCTAGATTCTTATTAGGAATTGTTCAAGGCTTTCTATAGTTTTTTTTAACTATCTTGTTGTATTTTGAATTCTCTTTTCCCTCCATGCTTTATTTTATCTTATTTTTTCTTAGTTTACGAATTCATGAATTTCACTAGCTTAATGTTTTCAACTTCTAACTTTGAAGCTTAATATTATTTTGGATTTTCATATTGTATCTTGCTTTAGGTTTTCAAATCTTTTTCTAAGTTTTAATTATAGTGAGTTTTATCATCGCTAATGTTTTCCCGGTGGGTTTAACTAAGGATAGGAAGGATAAGCTGGAAAGAGAACGTTTGGGACGATCCATACTTGAAGTTGTTATATTTGACTAACTCTTTTTATTCCGGTTCGAGATGATGTTTGAAACGTATTTGATGAGATTGTGATTTAAATTTCGTTACGTATTCTCCACTCAAACCTCTTGAATATTTTTATGTTATAAGTTTAATGGTTTTTATTATATGATTTCTTAATCTTAGTTTGACCTACTAGATTAGAGTTTTATATAATTTATGAAAGAATAGGATTCATAATCTGTAATAGTTGCGAGTCTAATTTCACAAGTAGCGACGATCACTACAATAAAAATCAAAAAAGCCGATGGATATTACCGACAGACAGCCACCTTTCGGCAAAAGGCCGGCATTACCGATGGCTTTTCCGATGATAAAATTGCTGACGGACTACCTACGTAAAGCTGTCGTCGGTGTATGTGTCCTTCGGTATGCCCTCAGGAAGTTGGCGCCAGAAAGTCCGCCAAATGTGCCGACGAAAATTGTTCGTTGGCTATATTTCAAAAAAGAAAATTGGATATTGATTGCCGACGAAAATATTTTCTTCGGAAATGCCAGTTTCCATTTACCGACGGTTGAATACCTTCCGTCGGCATCGCCAGACATTTTATCGACAGAATTACCGATGGCTTTTGTCCGTTGGTAATATTATTATAAAGATACCCCCCATCGGACAGATTCATTCCACCACGCCACAACAAAAATAGGTTTACGGCTCGCGAGAGTCCACCGCCGCCGCTGCTGCTGGAGCTGTCGCCGTCGTTGCTGCCGGGCTGTCGCCGTCGCCGCTGCTGCCGGAGCTGTCGGATCTGTCACCGTCGTCGGATCGCCAACTACCGTCAACATCATCTATTAAGGTATGCTAGTTTTTAAATTAAATTTAATATATATTTTTAGGGCTAATTATGTTGGGTTTAATGTATATATTATTTTTTGTTATATATATTATGATTGATTGATGTTGTGATTGTTTGGGTAGACGTCGGTGATGACGTGGTGTACGGCGCTGGACGGGAGGTTCCGTTCCTCTAATAATGGTTTTCAAGTTTTTTTTTTAAAATTATGGTGGTTTCAAAAGTTTGAAATTGTTGGGGATGGGGTTTTTGAAATGAAATGTGGTGATCAGTATGTGGATATTATGTTTAATTATATTTTATACATGTGATTGATTAGTTGATATTGTCGATTAATATTGTCATTTTTTAATTTTATATGATTAATATAGTAAGAACAATAGGGAGTATGATTAAACTTTGTTGTGAGTATTAAGTATGAAATGTTTCCTTTTACAACACGTATCTTAGACCTTATAACAATAATAATAGTAATAATAATAATAATGATAATAATATAACCAAATTAATCTTAATAATAATAATATAACAAAAACAAAAATTTAACATACTTGAGTAAAATATAATCAAACCTCCAATAATTTTAATAAGTCTCTTAAATTCTCTGATTTCACATACCAAAAAAGTAAAATTAATAATAACGGTATAACCAAAAATAAAATTATTAATAATAATAATATAACCAAACTAATAATAATAATAGTAATAATAATAATAATAACAAAACCGTAAAACAACAATTTAACATACTTAAATAAATATAAATCAAACCTCCAATAATTCATAACAATTCTACTAGATTCTTTGTTTTCACATACCAAATTAATATTTATCTTATAATTTTGTTTGACACTGTCAATTCCTTGATCGTCTTCATAGCATCTGATTCTCATGCTTCAGATCCTTGATCTCTAAGCCTATTTTCACAATCATAGTGCCCCGTTTTTAGCGCTTCATTATTTACCGAGCATCGAACAGAGAATTAATCTAATTATTAATTAGAGATTCATAAATATGAAATACTAAATTGATTAACAAATCTAGCATTTGGTACACAATCAAAAAATCTTATCATAACAATTTCATGAATTTTATCCTGGATTTTTTTTGGTGTTGAAAAGTTGGGGGTGAAGTGGAAACATGAGTATATTGGTTTCTTTGTTAGACTTTTCGTATATGATTAGTACTGACTGTTGTTCCTAGTTCTCTAGTTTATTTATATATATTCATTTCTTATGATTACATTTCAGCTAACTTATCAAACTCTTATTATTTTTTCGGCCTCAACTCATCGATGACTTTATTAGTCTCAGTCAAAATCGTCTTTTTAAAAAGACTTTTTTTTAAAAAAACTAAACTATGTAAAAGTGAACATGACAGTGCAAGTTCTGGTGTAAGGGCAAAGAAATAAATACCTTGAAATTAAACTCGTGGTTGTTGTGCTTCTTTTTCATGGTATTTATTTTTTCGCCCGTACTCCAAGACTTGCATTATCATGTTCACGTTTATATTTTTAAAATTGTTAAAAAAAGTCGGCAATCGAGGAATTATAATTGAATGAGGTTAATAAAATCATCGATGACTTGAGGCCGAAGAAATAATTAGAGTCTGATAAATTAGTTGTTTGAATGTAATCATAAGAAGTAATTATATAAAGAAAACAAGAGAACTGGGAAAAATAGCCACTACACTTCATATAAGAAGTTCAACAAAATAACCAATATACCCATGTTTTCACTTCATCCCATCTTTTCAACACCAAAAAAACATTCCAGGATGAAATTCATGAAATTGTTATGATAAGATTTTCCGATCGTGTACCAAATGCTAGATTTGTTAATCAATTTAATATTTCATATTTATGAATCTCTAATTAATAATCAGATTAATTTTTTGGTCGATGCTCAGATAAATGATAAAGCACAAATAAAAAGTCACTATGATTGTGAAAATGAGTTTAGATACAGAGAATCTAAATCATGAGAAATCGGATGTTGTTAAGACGATTGGAGAATTTTGCTTTGTTTAATAAAATTATTCATATATACCGACGGACACGAAATCCGTCGACAATTTTTTTTAATCTTATAATTAATTACCGACGGACAGCGAAACTGTCGATAAATTCAGAAAAATAAAATTACCGACGGGAACCTACCGGCGGCTTTACCCGTCGGCAATATCATCAGTATATGCCGAAGGCCTTATAATCTGTCGGCAATTGAAATTACCGACGAAGGTTTCGTCGACGCCGATGTTCCGTCGGTAAGATGTTTACCGACGGCTTACCAACGGATTTAGCCGTCGGTAATCGTGGTTTTGTTTTAGTGGATTGAGTCTAGTCAATTGGATAACATAATCAAAATCTCTTAGGTCGAGCTTATGAACTTAATATCTTGTCTATTACATCGTTTTAGTTTTTCATGCTTCTAGAGTTATAGATTTAAAGAGCTTATTTTAAATCTCTCATCTAGATAGGTTTGATTAAAGAGTTTGTTTTAATTGAATAAAATTAAGAAACGATTGGGGTTAACAAAGTTTGTTGTTGGCTTCGGAATAGGAATTTAAGGGATTATATGAGTGTTTAACGTTACATTAAATTACAATTGAATCAAAACGTGGATAAACGGAACTAAGAACCAGACTTCTTCTCAATTTGAAATATTTAGTTTTATTATATTTTTCTTTAGTTTAGTAGATTATATTTTTAATTGTATTCTTGCTTTAGTTTTTTTATTATTATTATTATTATTATTAGATCAAACCTTTTAAACCAACCCCCCACTATATATTTAATTAATTACGTCGATTAAGTATTAATAATTTTATCTCTCTCTGTAAGATCGACCCTTATTTGCCATTTCAACAAAATAGTTGAGGTAAAAAAAAGGTTATTTAATTTAGTGTGCTTCGACAACACAACACTATTTTTTGGATAAATTAAGTATGTTTGAAAAATAAAAAAAATAAAATTTAAGTACATTTAAGATAAAATCTAAAAAATATATATATTTCAATATAATTGGGTGTTTTTGTCTTTTTTCTGGTTCCACTCTAAAAAAATAAATAATTATTGCAAGAAATTAGGTGTTAGGCCACAAAATTGATTGTGGACTTTTGTAGATAAAATATAAATTATTATAATATAAGACTGAATAAACCTCAAAACTTAAAATCAAAAAAAATTATATAAAAAACTATTGTTTAAGTTTATATAATTATTTAATAAATTTGAAACACAAAAAACCTTAGAAATTTTATAGAATAAGTATACGTTTTTAAAATATTATAAAGTTAGTTAAATAAATATAAAAAATAAATAATTAACCATGAATAATTAATTAATATATTTAAAGATAAGGAACATGACTGAAATGTTATAAAATATAATAAAATAAATATCAAGATATTTTTAAATTAGATAAAAAAATATAATAAAGTGTGATTATTTTCGAAATAAACATAAGTTTTTATATTTTACTAATGCAATTTTATAATTATTCATGTGTGTTTTTTGTTTTGTATTTTAAATAATTCTTTAGAAGTTTTTAATATATTTTCCAATTATTTTATAAAACTTCAAAATTTATTTTATATGCTTTATAGTTTTGTTGGTTTTTAATCTCCAAATTTATGGAATAAGTATTTGTAATTTAATTATACTAGTTTGAATACCCGCGTTTTATGCGGGCATATTAAAGAAAGGCATAAAGACGTAAAATATATCAAAAATAAGTATTAACTTTAGAAAGTGAATTATTAATAAAGTGAAAAAATATTTGATATAATTATAAGATATGTAATATTTCAGAATTTTTGGTCTCTTAATGTTAGAGGATTTCTTTAAACGTTATTCATTCAAATTAAGGTTTATAAATACTGCAAATATATGTCTAAGTAATGTAATAGACCCATAAAATAAAAAATAAACATGAACACTAAAAATTAGCCGATTTGAAAAAACAAATTTATTTTAATTACAAAAATTATATATAAAAAAATGATTATGATCCTCTAAAAAATATTGACGCCAAAGAAAAAATCCAATTTGAACAATGAATTCACTAAAAATCATCCACATAAAATTAATTTCATAATATAACTAATATTCAACTCCTCTCAAATCTTAAATCTTATATAATAGGTCACAGATTAACATATATATAACTTTTCAATCTTGGAGTGCAAAATATGTGTGTGTGTGTGTGTATGTGTGTGTGTAAAGTCTTTATTTTTAGTTAATATAGAAATTATAAACTATTGGATAAAAAAAATAGAATACAACCGTATTCAAAATAATTGGATTAAAAACAGGCAGTATTTTTTATAAAAAATAATTGTGAATTTAATTACCATATTCTTCATTTGATAAAAAAACAGAATACGATTTAAGAAATTAATATGATTTAATAAATCTTGCAATTAACATTTAATTTATAACCAAATAAAAAGAAAATTGAAAAATACCTCTTATAAATTTAAGAACATATAAAAAAACCCATAACTTGAATTTAATATAAGAAGTTCTCCAATTAACATCAAATATGCCTTGAATTAAGGAGGATATATGATTGAGTTTGAAAGTGTAATTCATACTAAATTTATATTTTTGACCTTCTAATTGACGTTCATTTAAAATTAATTATACTGATTATAAATTAACTAACTCAATTTCATTAATTGTATTTCTATAATCTGTATAATTCAGTTATAAATATTATTACCATATTATATGGAGCCTTTTGAAATCATTATATTAATTACCATATTTTCCGTCAAATGAAATATTAAATAAAATGGAAAATTTAGACTATATATATATATATATATATATATATATATATATATATATATATATATATATATATATATATATATATATATATATATATATATATATATGTGTGTGTGTGTGTGTGTGTGTGTTCTAATATTTAAACGTGAGATGGTAATGTAAAATGATAATTGATATGATGGCCTTGAACCCAGTCTTTTGGATTAGGATTTGTAGTATCATTTTTAGGCTTTAGGTGTAATAATTGTTCATTGGTTTGTAGATTTTGAAATTTGTAGATACAGTAAAATGGCCTTGAACTCGCTCCTTTTATTTATCGATCCAGATTTTTATTTTCTCCAATTCACTATATATTTATAAAAATGTGTTTGTTTTCTGAGGGTGCAAACTCGAGGTTATTCTTATAGATGTTTTATATTAGTTATCAGATACTTCATTTTTATTAGATAAGTCAATAATACAATAATTGAAATCAACACTTCTAACTTGTCTAAAACCCAAAGAAGGAAATATAAGAAAAGAAAGAGAATACTAAGAAATTGGTAAGAAGTAATCCGAAAATTTGAATAGACCAACGAAGAAAAGGAAAAGTTGGTAAAATGTGTAAAAGACTTGAAGTGGTAAGCATCGGACCAGAACAGACTTATATGTCTAACTGAACATGAAAACTGAAGAATTTTCACCCCCGTAATAATTTATCCAGTAGAAAAATAAAATAAAAATCATACGGGGTATAAACAATTTCCATCCCATAGTACATCTCCGCCATCACCAAAAAAATCTCCTGATAGCCCCGAATCCGTCACCGTAGTCCCAGTTTGAATAAACAGATCATGATTCTGAAATAAAATAGAATTATAATTATTTGATTGTAATCGCAAAACAGATAAAGAACAAATATATATCCAACATATTATTTAAGAAGACACAAAGATTCGATTTAGATGAAATAAACAAATCATGATTCAGAAACAAAACATAATTATAATTATCTTGATCTTAATTTAATCTCAAAACGGAACCAAAAACATATATTTATTTGTCAATATAGATCTATTACAAAAAGATCGAAAAAAAATAAATAGAGCATACAAATCTAAACAAATCAATAACTCATACCGATATAAAAAGCAAATCGACTAAAATAAATGCATATCTGAAGATCGATTAAACAGTAATGAAAATAAAAACCAAAAAAGGTTGATGATTTGGATCTTAAGAACACAGGAAATGAAAATAAAAATTGATGTGCCGCAAATAAAAATAAAGATTGATGACTTGGATCTAAAGAACGATGACGACAAATCGATGGCTGTTTTGGGTTGAAGATGAAATCGGACAGATTCTGGTTGTTTTGGGC
Source organism: Phtheirospermum japonicum (assembly GCA_014905375.1). Lineage (NCBI taxonomy): Eukaryota > Viridiplantae > Streptophyta > Magnoliopsida > Lamiales > Orobanchaceae > Phtheirospermum > Phtheirospermum japonicum. Next base: position 1,579,083 of record BMAC01000047.1, on the reverse strand, counting down.
TGAAGATGAAATCGGCGCTGGGCAAGAGAAGGGGAGGAAGAGACGCTTAAAAACACTAGAATTCTAATGAAGGCATCAAATGAAAAAAAATGCTATTTTATACTAAGGAGAAAAAACCCAAAAAGGAAGAATTTTAACATATTTCATAAGAGGGTGCCACATCAGATTTTGAGTAAATAACAAAATGACACATTTCATTTGAATTCATAAGGAGTTGACACCTAAGCAAGGTGTCAACAGAATTAGTAAATAGGGTTGATATTCAAATATTTTATTTATCTGAATTTATATATTTTCAATATTAATTTATAGTATTTTTATATTTTTATATTTTCTATATAGAATTATAAGAACTTATTTAAATATTTTTATTATAGTCTAACTAATTATAATTGTTGAGATTTGTTTTGTATGTTTTATAGATGAATGTTTGTAAAAAGTTAATAGAATTTTTTTTAGAGTTTCAAATAATATAGATAAATTATGCAAATTTATAATTTCAAAAAATTATAACATAATCTTAATATTTATTTAAAAACTACTAACAAAGGTAATCTCAACATACAAATAAGTTTCATTTATTATTGTTTTAATTGATTTTTGTTTTTATTTATAGAAATAAAATTGGTGACTATATATTAAAATAATTTTAAATTTAATAATGAACAATTAACGTTTACATTAACGGGTTGACCTCACCTAACCCGAGGAATGAACGAGGTAAGTTCGAGTCCTTAGTACCCGCCCGACCTGACCCATTATCATCCCTAGAAATTGGTCACCTGCTTGAGGCAAGCAATTTTTTATAATATGTCATCTACCACATGTTGATCACTTATTGGCCCACTCCCTGCATAAGAAGGGGAAAAAACATGGCTTGACTGAAAATATACCACTTAAGCAGGCTGACAATATAAAAAATGACAGTTATTGAGAGGAGAATGGAATTATGTTAAAACCTGTTCAGATGGGATTTAACTAAATTAAGTTGATAAAGACCCTCCATCGACAAAAACACCCAAAATCTTGAAATATTAAAAATTATACATTTATCACATTGAAATTCATATTTATTACTTTGCAGATGATTAACACACACACACACACACACACACACAAACACATTAAAATATATATATAAATTTATCATAAAATAGATGAATTTTTTTCATAATGATGAACATTTTTATGCATATTTATGATAGTAATAAAAAAAAAATATCACAACAAATATAAAATCTTATTTTAATAAAAATAAATATTTTCATATTTGATATATACTTTTCACCTGAGTTTATGTTACAATATAGAGAGGTGTTAATCCGGTTAATTAACCGGCGGTTAATTTAACCAGTTTAGGCTTAACCATAACCTAATCGGCTGAGAACCGGTTAAGGTTACGGTTAACCGAACCTGCGTTTAACCGCCGGTTTATATATATATATATATATATATATATATATATATATATATATATATATATATATATATATATATATATATATATATATATATATATATA
>BMAC01000047.1:1565558-1577436 GCA_014905375.1 Phtheirospermum japonicum | reverse complement strand
ATATATATATATATATATATATATATATATATATATATATATATATATATATATATATATATATATATATATATATATATATATATATTAATTTTTTAAATTAAATTTAAAAGCTTAAATAAAAAATTGAATAATTGAAACTTAAATAAAATTATAATGAGATAAATAAAATTTGAATAATTGAATTTTTGAAGTAATGAGTTTTTATTTATTTTGAAAAAAATAAAGTAAAAAGGACATGATTTAATGCTAATATTTACAAACAACCAAATTAACAAAATGGTGATATTTATTTCAAAATAACACAAAAAATTCACATTACAAATTAAATTATAAGATTTTTTTAAAGTAAAAAGTTTAAAATAAATATTTAAAAAAAAAAAGGACTTGATTTCAATTCTAATATTAAAAATTAAAATTAAATTTTAACTTTTAATATTAGAATTAAATTGCCTATGTATCCTCGTAAAGGAATCAAAGTCCACGTAGTTCGAATCTTTTTTTTCTTTTTGAAAAAAACAAGTTAAAAAAAGGACTTGATTTTAATTCTAATATTAGAAATTAAAATTAAATTTTAACTTTTAATATTAGAATTAAATCGCCTACGTATCCTCGAAAAGGAATCAAAGTCCATGTAGTTCTTATACTTAGCTCACTTACCTACTTACTTATTCGTCATTGTCGTTGCTTCCCGAAGTGATATCGTAATAGTCGCTCTCTTCACCTTCATCCAATTGCATTTCTTGTTCTCGCGATTCGTCTTTCACCCAATCGTTCATCAACATTTGATTTTCAAGATTTTGGATGTTAAGGTAGACCGACGCTCATCTAACATATAGCCTCCTGTGCTGAATGCCTGTTCAACAGAAACTGTTGAAGCAGGAACGGCAAGAACCTTCTTGGCAATCCTAGAGAGTGTGGGAAAAATACTGGCCATTTTCGACCAAAACTGTACAAGATTGTTAGTAATACCATCGGGCTTTTTTGGAACCGAAGTCGGTTCAAAAGCCCCTAAATAACTGTCTAATTCCATTGACTGACATTTGCGTTGATAGTGCGTCGGTCGACGCGAGCCAGGCTGCGGCAGCTAGTGTCAGCATGACTCGGACACTGGGTAACCCAGTGTCAGACTGGTATCCAGTGTCAGCACAGTATATTACTCGTCCAATCTTCGTCTTCTCGAGCTATAACACCAAAATAAAACAAAATTAGATTATTTCATATAAAATAAAGTAAAAACACATTAAACACCAAACAAGACGAAAAAAATCAAAAGGAAGAAAAACGATAAAAAGATAAACCTAAAACACGTAAAAGCACACAACACACGATGCAAAAACACACGGAAATCACATACAATTATGTACAAATCAACTATCACTAGCCCTTTGCCATTTTCGTTTAGTATATTCAATCAACCTCATATATGGGGTTAGAACTCCTCAAAGGTCTTTGGGTCTTGAATTAGATTAGAAGTGGTGGGGGAAGGGGAAGGGGACACATTAACATCATCACTAGAAGATTCATTGTAATCTTTAAAAAGTTGAACTAAAGATAGGTTATCTTGGTGAGTAACACTAACAGGTCAAGGAATTGGAATATTTGAAGCTTGTAAAAAAGGTCTTAATGCATCGTAATAAACTTTAAGTAAATTTTGTAAACCCTCCATTCGATAATCCGGGTCTAAAACTTTTGCAATCAAAGAAATGTCGGGAATGTACAGAAAATATTTGACTCATTTACTCAACATACTAGCAATACATTCACCTAATTCAGAGTTATCGAGTAAATCAGTACTAACAAGTACTATTTGAATAAATTGATCAAGAAGTATTGAGGAGGTAGGATAAAAAACACCGGATAAAGTCACGGTGGCGTCGTTAATTTTTTTTAAAAGGGACATTATATTATAACAATCATCCCACATATGCGAAAATAAAGCGAAATCGACATCTTCATTATTAAAAAATGCACACAATGGTTCTCTATATTCAAAAGTATCATTAAGTAATTTATAAGTAGAGTTCCAACGATTTGGCACATCACTTGAAATTTTTTTTGGATGCAATTGATTGGCTCAGCAAAATTTTCGCCATTTTTTTTGAAGTGGATCGTGGGAACGTAGATAATATATAGCACTCCTAATCGATTGAATTTTAGATTTAAAAAGAGTTAAACCATCTTGAACACATAAATTCAAAATATGACAAATGCATCTAACATGAAAAAACTTACCGCTAATAGCGGGTTGACAAAAAGATTTTAAAAAATCTAAACTAGTCGTATTAGCGGCGACATTATCAAATGAAATTGAAAAAATTTTGTTAGCTAAATGATACTCGGACAAAACAGTGGATATTTTGTGCGAATTATTCACCGCATTATGCTGACTATCAAGCTTTCTATATGCAATTAAACGTTTTTGCAAAGTCCAAGAATTATCAATCCAATGACAAGTAATTCCCATATAATTATGATTATGAAAGGAATCCGTCCAAATATTCGAACATATAGAGACAATATGAGGCAAACTATCAAATATTGAAATCAAATTGAATTTATACTCACCGGCCATTTTTTCAATATCGCGAGTCAATTTTTTTGTGAAATCCTAGTGCTAGATTGATTAAATGCACCCCTATTATAATTTTCATAATGATTACTATGCACATGATTAAAAGGAAGACTCATAATGGAAACAAATTTTTCAAGAAACTTTCTATGACCACTTTCGGTATATTGAAATAAACTAGAAGAAATCGTACCTTGGCCGCCGGTCCCGACGCCGGCGGTAGATGAAAATGAGAAGTTTAGTTGTGTTTGAGAGCTTTCCACGCCATACTTGTCGGGATGCTTCTTCTCCATGTGGTATTTGAGCGACCCGTAGCCTCTATTATTTTTAGAACCGAAGGCGTAATGAGAATTGCAATAATTGCATTGCGCTCGAGATTTGTCGTTGATCGTTTTTTTTTTTTTTGTGAAATGAAACCGAAAGATGGGGGAAACAAATTCCATCGGTTTCAATTGAGGCGGTGGCATATCATCCGCTCCCTCCTCATCTTCATCCAAGTGACGGCGGCCGGTGGTTCGGATTCATCGGAGCTAGGTAAATGATCTTCAAAATTAGTTTTATTTTGCGAGTCGAAGTTGATTTGATTATATAGGTTCTCAACTTCTTCCGCTGACATCTCATCGGAAACATAATCTCCGGCAACCGCAGGAGATTCTCGTCGAGATCCTCGATCTCGGCGAGAAGAGGTTGGAGTGTTGGTATTGACATTACGGGAAGAGCTTGCCATAGTGATATTATAAAATAGAATTAAGTAAAACAAGAATAGGAAGGAAGAATAAGAATATTATTTATAATATTATTTCTTGCACAAATTAGAAACTTGACTTTAACCTTGAAAATATAAGAGAATAAGAAGAATAGTAGATATGAATTAGTGTGAGGATTGGTGTTGGAGAGTGGGGTATTTATAGGTGTCAAAATCTGCAAAAAAAAAAAAAAAAAAAGTAGTCGTTGTAACCGGCGGTTAAACCGATTAACCACGATTAAACCGCCCAACGGCTACTTTTGTTTGAATTTGAGCCGTTAATATTCTACGGCTAGTTGGTCTCAGCCATTGATTATCAACAGGTATCAACCGTGGCGGTTAAGGTTAAACGGTTGGGTTAACTGTAACCTAACCGCCGGCGACTGGTTGACGGTTACGATTTAACCGTGACCGTCGGTCAACGGTTAACTGTGACCGGTCAACCGGTTATTAACCGGCAGTTAACCGAAACTGGTTCAACACCAGTAACACTGTACACCCGAGTGTCATCTGAGTGGACCGACTCTATTATTGGTCTAAGAAATTGGGATTATCATCGGCCCATTTACTTTCAATGGGATAATAGTATAGTCCGGATCTACAATCAGTGCGCTGTAATGGATTGGTGTGTATTCTTAGGGTTCACTCAGACATGACTTCCTTCTTACTCCGGTTGGAAAGTTCCGCCGCCGGCTGTTATCCTCTCCTCGGTCGTAATATTGGAATTATTTTTAACCAATACGTCCTATATTACTAATTCAGAATACACCTTGAATTCTAGGCTTCCACGTGGTCTCATGTGGAAATTGATTAGATCTTTGTGTTTATACATATTTATTTTTATTTTTATTTCTTTCTCATTTGTCCCACTTCATCTCTCCTCTCTCCACGTTCTCTCCTATCCCAATCATCTCTCTTATCTGCTATTTTATTACTATTATTATTTTCCTTTCTATCTACTTTCACGCTCCTCTTCATTTGTTTCATCAACCATCTCTCTGTCTAAATTCCATCATAATTCAACCGATATATATTTTTTAACTCGATTCTTTTTTCAACTCGTCAAATACTACGCAAAGGATGAAATTGCATTGCATACAGTCGATAATAATATGTAAATTTGATAATATTATTTATACGATCTCATTAATTTTGTATGTATTTCACCCTTCAATTTTACGTTTTTTAATACCACTCTTTCTATATTTATTTTTACTAATAACACTATTTCTCAATGATTTAATTTTGTATGTTTTTTATTTTTCCTAATTAATTTTGTCTTCCCTTCAATTTTACATTTTTCATTTTTTTTAATACCACTCTTTCTTTATTTATTTTTACTAATAACACTATTTCTCAATAATGTGCAGGTAAAAAACATTCGATCTAACAAGTTTTTTAGTCATTCTCTGATAAGTTTTTTTTTAATATGATTTGATCTACATATAGATAATTTGAGTAATTTTTTATATCATCATGTTTCAATATAAATAGAAAAATATTTGGTTTAACACATGTTTTACTAATTCTTTGATACAGTTTTTTCAATTTATATTATTTGATCTACATCATAGATGATACTGATTAATTTGACTATTTGTTTCTCAACATTCTTACAAAATTCTAATATTTTATTATATAATACTATAGAGTTCTATATTATTTGTTGTTTTCTATTTTGGTTTATGAACTGTAATTTGTGTTTACATTAATTTGACTATTTGTTTTTAAATATTCTTACAAAATTCTAATATTTTATTATATACTACTATATAGTTCTATATTATTTGTTGTTTTATATCGTGCTTTATGAATTGTAATTTTTGTTTGGTACTTGTTAGGCCTAGAACTTTATTTGTTGAGATTATATATTAAATTATATATTCGAGAAAAAATAATTATTTTTATATTAAAAATATCTCACAAGAAATATAAATTTATTTTTTAATGTTAAAACAATGTATTTAAATAGCTCACGCAATACACAATGCTATTTACGCTAGGGAGCGCATTGCGTGATAGCGTGATATGCGTTTTAAAAATATTGATTTATCTATATTAATCTCTTTCTTATTGCCTTATATCTTTATCTTTCTTAAATTTTTTCAAAAACACTTCCAGTTTATCATTATCATTTTTCCCTTCATTCATAAATGTCTAAATAAAAAAAAATTGACATATGAACTTTGGTTTTGATTTATGATTATAATTCTTAATTCATGAACGATTCATGTGTATGGTTTGAGATGTCCAATGGAGTTTTATAAACTATCGAAAATTAGTTGGGGTGATTTGAACATTTCACAAATGAGTATACTCTTCCTCATTATGTGTAGTTTATTTTTATTTCATGAATTACAAATAAAATAAACTTCTGATTTTTTTGTTGAAATTATTATTTTTTCAGCCTTACTCCGTGTATACGACTTTCTGTTTTGACGAGATTTTCTAATTTGAAAATGCACGATTGTTTTGTGTGATTTAGGGTTTATTCCATAAATCTCAAATAATTGTTCAGATGAAATTGATCTTTATATTTAGAATTCATAATGGTTCATAATTCAGTTTTTATAATTTTTTCTCATTACGCATTTGTCCCCATTTTATTCCCCACCAGATTATTACGCTTATTTAAATTCTTATCGTATACTGATTTCTTATTTCACAGGTTAGCCACCTAATTTTGAAGGTGGAGCATATATTTATTTGATTTGTTGATATTATTTACAAGATGAATATGCATGATAAATTTGAGGTTTTTGGGATTATTTCAATGAGTCTCAATTATATTCTGATATGATATTATAAATTTGGAGATGCTCTATATTTTCAATTTTGTTCTTTTTCAATTTATTTGAATATGTGCAATTTTCTTTATTATTTGCAAAATATAATTTTATTTTGGATAAATTTCATTGTATAATTTATAAAATCTAACATAGCTTCACAATTTATTTTTATTAAAATATTTCAAATAATATAAGTTTAGAAAAAAGTCTATACTTTCCTCTATTTTTTTATTTTTTTTAGTTATTGTTTTTCACAATAATCTATTTACCTTTTTGCAACATTATTTGGTGTAGTATTCAAAAGATATTTTATTATATTAATATTATACAATAAATAAATTCTCATTTCGCTTGTGCCGCCAATTTTTAGAAATGGTCAACTTTTTATTTCAATATCAAAAGTAAAAGTAGAAAATGAATTGAAACACTCTATTGTGACAAAGCCGATAGATATGTAAATATAGTTAATAATGTAACTTTTGCTATGTGTAAATTAAATAATATATTTTTAATTATTATTATTTATTTAATCTTAAAACTTATGTATTTTTAACACACTTAATATTAAATGTGTATTTATATATATACATATTCTATATATATTCGTGTATTCACACGGGTACTACGCTAGTATCGTAATAAAGGAAAAAACATTGGTATAAATGACATAATAATTAACTTAGATATAAAATTGAAAAAAAAAAAAAGGCGATAGTGAATCCTGGCATTTTCTCTCAGAAATTGGGAGTATCATCGGCCCATTTTCTTTCAATGGGATAATAGTCCGGATCTACCATCAGTGCGCTGTAGTGGATTGGTGTGTATTCTTAGGGTTCACTCAGACATGACTTCCTTCCTACTCCGGTTGGAAAGTTCCGCCGCCGGCGGTTATCCTCTCCTCGGTCGTATTTCCATTGGGATTTTCAGATCCCAAAAACATATGGATTCAGGTGATCATCGTCGGATGATGAGCACCATTAATTATTCATCACCCTCAAAAACGTCGGCACCGTGTGTGATGCTACCGCCTGCCTTGGAAGGCGGCAACCTGGTTTATTAGTTGTACAACCTGGCACAGGACAGAGTAGAGAGCCTCAACCGAAGAAGCAGCAAAGAATAATTAGACACCAGAACGGTAGGCTCCTCACATGGTGATGTGGACCAAAATGTCTTTACGTAATATTATGTGATATATGTGCGTATTTGTGGAAGGCGACCTCATTTCTAGGAGAGGGTGTGCCTCCTGGATGATGGGCGAGCTGTATTATATCTTTGAGAAGTGAACGAGTCGAAGGCTGTTCCTCAATATTCTGTCTTTGAGAAATGAACGAGGCGAAGGCTGTTCCTCAAAAGTGGGCGAGTTGATGTGTCTGGAGTAGCGACCTGTAGTATGAGGATGAGTTTTCATATAGGGTCGTGATCTCTAGTGGGTTGGGCTGAGCATTTGAGCCTGATTGAGAGTTTAATATGTGTATGGGCCTGGTGGGCTGTATGCCCATGCTTATTTCTGTAATATATTAAGAAGTTTCATGTTTATGGGAACTTATCATATGGAAAGAGTCCCAATTAAGAGTCGGTGAAAGAGTCACGGTGTGAATGGAATTCTAGTTATAAAAGGTAACCCTAGATAGTGGAGGATTTCTCCTATCTCTATAAAAGGGGCTTTTGTCTCTTATTTTGTAAGGATTATCACGCCATTATTGTGATTTTCCGGCATTATTTACATAAGAGAGAGAGAGAGAGAGGAGTTTGTGATTTCGCTTATTAACTTAAGCGTCGGAGGGCCTTAACGGGCTCGAAATCCGGCCCGTTCTAGGCGTTATTTTGCAGGATCGGCGAGGTCGCTGTGATGATTATGGAGGACTTTAGAGGTCGCTGAGACGTATTTCATCATCAATTCAGGTCGGTGATCTCTTTTTGAGGTTAGTACCCCCTTTATTTGGTAGTTCAACTTTTTGGACTTATCAAATTGGCGTCGTCTGTGGGAAAGAGGGACATCGAGTCCTTGAGCGAAAGGCGTGAGAGATTTTGTAAACAAAATATGAGGGACAATAACATAATTAAGAGGACTTCAAAATACGGTTCTCTGTCGAACAACAAGAAGAGCAAGAAGAATAGGCTGGCGGACATTAACGAGAGAGACGAGGCAAGGGATGGAAAGACACCTCCTCAGGTAGATCCAGTCGCCCAAGGTGTCGGTAGCACTCCACCGCCTTCCCCCAGGAAGCGTGAGGGGAAAGGGTTGGCGGAGGACGCAGGGATGAAAACACCGGAGGCGGAGGCGCAAAAGGCGATTCATGTAGAGGCGAAAGATGGGGAAGATTTACTGAAGGACAAGCCTTGTCAGAGTAAAAAAGGATTTTTGGATGGACTTATCACTAGTGCAGAAACTGCATATCCAGAAGGGTAATTCTGCCTATCCAGAACGCCTTTCTGTACCTTCTGTAGTGACATAGTTCTGGATTGGCAGACTTTCTAGAATGCCTTTTTTTACCCTTCTGGATTGGCAGACTTTCTAGAAGGGTAAAAAAAAAACTGTTCTAAAAAATAAATTTTCTGTTCTAGAATGGTACCATCCTATACTTATCCGCCACTTTCCAGATCGGTTTTTTCAAATACCGTTCTGGAATGTGCGACTTTTCAGAACGGTATTCCAGAACGGTATTTTCAAATACCGTTCTGAAAAGTCGCACTTTTCAGAACGGTATTTAAAAAAAACCGTTATGGAAAGTATAGCTTACCAGAACGGTATTTGAAAATACCATTCTAAAAGTGCGACTTTCCAGAACGGTATTTGAAAATACCGTTCTGGTAAGTTATACTTTCCAGAACGGTTTTTGGAAATTAACGTTCTGGAAAGTGCTACTTTCCAGATCGGTATTTTAAAAATAACGATCTGGAAAGTTATACCTTTCAGAACGGTATTTTCAAAATATCGTTCTGGATAATAATACTTTCCAGAACATCTTTTCTAAAAACCGTTRTAGAAATTGTCACATACCAGAACGATATTTCAAAAATATGTTTTGGAAGTTTTGTCTTTTAGAACATCATTTTTAGTATGCGTTCTAGTATAAACACACTTTTATAACGTCTTTTCCCAAAAAAAAGGTTCAGAAAATTTGAGTTTTTATACCGCTTTCATCAAATGTAAAACGTTTCAAATATACAATACTATTAAAACATCAAATACTCATTGAAATTATAAGTGACCAAATGCAACAACTCAATCCCTTCAAAGCACCCAAAAACAACAAAAAAAATACAATATTCATCAAGTGTTCAAAACCAAAACCACTCACAATGGCCTTGAAAAATCTTAGCATTCGCTCTTCATCATCTTCACACCAAGCACGAAGAGTCGAACAGTTGTGACATGATGGATCACGTACCTGAATGGAAGCAAAAATTGTTTCATATTATTATTCCTTCATTTTATATAATCTTTACTAATAAAATGAAAAATAGAAGTACCCATGACTTTAAATTAGAATGGACCATACCAAATTCCAAGACAGGTTCGTTGGGCATGCATTATATGCGTAAAACAATTAGACCTGCATCACCTGCATCAAAAATCTCCCCATCATAATAAATAAGTGGGTTGATTACAGAAAATGTCCCATGCGTAAACCAATATTTACGTATGCATGCATTTTTTTACCTTCGAGGCGGATATCGCCTGACCGTGCAAGGCTATGCACATGGCTAGCAGATTTTAGGGAGGACATATAACCCGCATTCCTGGTTTGCACTTTCCCGTTAGAAGCATTGATTAAAAGTGATTCAAGGTTCAGATCGTGCAATTTACGACTCTTTAAATCCTTTCCTAAAGCAAAAGCTAAAGCTTCATCCATTTTGGCACTAGATAAAATAGAGTTAATTCTTTCTGTAGCAGCTAAGGCTCCACGAAGATCACCAAAGGTGTTCACCACCTTAAAAAATGTTATGATTAAAAATTAGAATAAAAGAGAGAGAGAGAGAGAGAGAGAGAGAGAGANTAGCAGATTTTAGGGAGGACATATAACCCGCATTCTTGGTTTGCACTTTCCCGTTAGAAGCATTGATTAAAAGTGCTTCAAGGTTCAGATCGTGCAATTTACGACTCTTTAAATCCTTTCCTAAAGCAAAAGCTAAAGCTTCATCAATTTTGGCACTAGATAAAACAGAGTTAATTCTTTCTGTAGCAGCTAAGGCTCCACGAAGATCACCAAAGGTGTTCACCACCTTAAAAAATGTTATGATTAAAAATCAGAATAAAAAAGAGAGAGAGAGAGAGAGAGAGAGAGAGAGTACTCACAGCAAATGTTTTATCATTGACAAAAAAAATAAACATGTCCACATTCAGTTTTATACGACCCTGTGCAAGCAAATCATATCTCGATTCTCAACGTCTATGATTTTTCACGTGTACCCAGCTGCCCCAAGTGTGTACACCTCTTGAATTTAGCATAAATACATAAAAACTGAAAAAAAATCTTTATAATTCCAAGAACATCCCACGAGGTGTGTGTTTGTTTAAAACAATAAAGTGCAATTCGTAGAGTAGTAACGTATCTCAAGGGTATCTAAAATCTTGAAAGATAATTGGGCTTTCACATTATTAGGCTAAACTTCAAGGGTAGTATTTGCAATTATCCTATAAAATTTCAAGAACTCAGTTTTTCATGTGTACCCATCTGCCCGACGTTTGTAAAATTATAAAAACTACCACCTTGAAGTTAGCCTTAACACATAAAAATCCAAATAATCTTTTAAAACTGCAAAATCACCCCTGTGGTTTTTCCATAATTACGCTAAACTTCAAGGTAGTTTTTATAATTATCAAAAATATATACTCTAAGAATTCTTGCGTACCCATCGGCCTGACGTGTGGACAGGCCCATATCCTTGAATTGCAGTGTACTCGTTAAAGTACTGAGGCACCGACAAGCCCAAGAAAATCGAAAACCTTAATATGAACTTGATCCTAACACTGTTCAGATTACAGAACTGAAGAAAACTCAAACCAGCACCGCCTGCATATATATTCTAAATCAAAAACTAAGCTGAAAACACTCGAAACGAATGTGAGAGCAAACTTAAAAGATTTTAGTCGGATCAATTATACACACCAACGTAGGCAAAGAAGAGGCAGTGCAAAGCGGCCACAATAGGTGCTGGAATGGAAGCAAAAACGGCTCCAAATTTCCCTGTAAACGTGATTATTGAGATTTATATGCGAAAAAAAAAATGCAATTTATCAAACAGGATATATATATAATAGGGAACAAAAACAATTTTTTTTTTACCAAGAACGGAAGAGAAAAGCATGAATCCAGCAGGTATTTGTACTACTCTTCGACTGTCGACACGAGTCAGTGCTAATAGGCCAGCATTTTCACTACAAAGGCGTGGAGAAAATTTTGTATGTTATGAAATAATTAAATTATTAAAAAAAATAAACATATTCCCAAATCGAATATTACGCTCTTACATAGATACAGATGATCCATTACCCGTCCCGAACAATCCGGATAACAGGATAGCAATGCCCTGGTATATGTCCAAAGGTAAAAACACATTTATCTCGAATATTAATTCTATTTAAAGAAAATTGTTAACAAACTAACTAACCCTAACTGGAGGGGAGAAATGGTATGACAAAAATTATTTGAAAATAGGCCTTAATAATTCGGAAAAAAACTTATTTTACAAAATTTATTTGAAAATAGCTCAGTTAGGAAGAAATTAAACCTTTAATCCTATTTTATCTGACAAGCATAAGCACTG
>BMAC01000047.1:1542489-1556080 GCA_014905375.1 Phtheirospermum japonicum | reverse complement strand
CGACAGCGCTCGGCAGCGCCGTCAGGCAACGGTCGGCAGGTGTGCGCAGCGCTTGGCAGGACTGGTCGGCTATAGATACTATAACGGTTTCAGATGGAAAACCGTTATCGAAAGTCTGGCAGCTTCACATTCTTCAAATCGCGGCCCGTTTTCGCTAAAACTCTACTCGTTTGCCCATTCTTGACTACGTCTAAACCAAAATAATTTAAAATACCTAAAATAAACATAAAATTAATTAATTAAGATTAAAATATGATAAAAACAAGTTGGAGATAAGAAAATACGAAAATGTGCTCAATCTATCCAACTTTCACCGAAAATAATAATAAAAACGAACTAAAATACTGAATAAAATCAAGACAAATTCATGTTAATCAACTACCCCACGCTTAATTGGTTTGTTCGTCCTCGAATGAATGATAGATTCACAGTATAACAAGAATGAAAATAAGCTCAAGCAAAGAGTCGTGTCGTGCTACATACATAATTTTGAAAATATAGATACAAGTCACGCAACTTCAAACACTCCACCCTTATTACTTTGTCGCTCCAAAATCAAATTCATGCATCCTCTCAAAGGGAATATATAGGGGTGATCACTCAAAGCGCTCAAGCATTTTTATGGGGACGTGTTTACGCTCAAATCATACAAATACAAATATAATAAATAAGCACCAAAAATCAATCTCTTTTCAATCGCAAATTAAGTGTGCTATCAAACTAAGAATCGGAAAAGGTCTTTTCGGGTTGTAATGTAAGGCTCTTTGGACGGGTATGGAATATATAAGTCGTGTGGCTAAATAACTCACCCAACCTAATTTAATCACGAAGCAATGAGCTTCACCTCGTACAAAATAAAAACCTCACTAAACACTCATAACGTAGCCTTTAAACTTAGGCTATTTCCCAACTCGCAAACCGTAAACCGACTTGAAACTCAAAAACTACTTAATCACAATTGAAGCTTATAATGTGCTTCTTACAATTACACAACTCTTGCCTTTAAACATTAGGCTTCAAGAAAATGAACAATAAAACACAAGCCTTTATTAGCGCGTAGGCAATAACTAACAAAAATTCACCAAGACTCACCATCCTTATTTTTTTCTTTCTCTTTTTTTTATTTCCCCTTTCATTTTTTTATGGGGTAATTTTTTATTTTTTTTTTTGGATGGTGGTACTTAATTACAAAAACTCATAAAGTCATAAAATCCCTAATAAGATTCTCCAGAACACTAATAACCAATAAAATAACGAACACCTACCCCACGCTTTTAATGGGTTAGTAGGGGTCTCAAAAACACTCATGGCTAAAGGAAATGGATTATTTGGCCTTGATTGGCTCATTCGAAATTTATAGTGGCTAAAATTTATGGATATGGCCGGAAATAGGGTTTTTTCTGTGCCTTAATGTCATTTTCAAAGTCAACTACACACAGCGGTTTCAAAGAGATCTCAAATCAAAAACTCATTCAAGTACATGCAATGATGATAATCACTCAGTCTACTCACTGGCTTTTTGCATGAAATTTTTTTTAAATTGACGCTGCTTTTAAGGTTTTGTGAAATTAATTGCGTCCAAGTACCATTTTACAATATATAAATATAATTTTGAAAAATCTTATGCACTTATGCACGCTCAAAAGACAAGAACATTAAATCATACTTAATTAACTTCGACAGGCAAGCCATACAAACACAATATCGCGCAGAAATAGCAATTAATCATGTTTAAAATTTAGCACTACAAATCCATGAAAAATTTTAAAAATTTGCACATATTTCAACTATAAATCACACTCAACCATCCCCCCCTCTAAAAACTCGGCAATCCCCTGATTGCCATAAATATAAAGAAAAGTAAATCAAACGAGGAAAGGAGTAAGGGAACGTCCCTGAAAAATAGTCGAGTGACTCCAAAAAGCGCTTGTGCAATTATTCCTCGTCTTGACTCTCGTGAACGAAAATGCCTTGAATAAAAATCTAAAAAGACAAAATAAACGAACAAAAACAAACTAACTAGTAAAACTTAAAGAAGAAGAAAATAAAACGAATACTTGGGTTGCCTCCCAAGAAGCGCTTGTTTAACGTCGAAAGCTCGACGCCTTCTACGAACGGTGCTATCCTGGATCCAAAAATAAATGACAATCATGCCACACCTTAGTGTTCTCCAAGAGTAAGTTTAGGCAATTTAAATCACCAAGGTGAGCACGGAAAGCAAGTCATAGAACAAAAACTCCAATTTGCTTCGGAGATCGAAAAAGTGAATAATTGATCACCACGAACATATCAAAAGTAAATTGCGGCATAGGCTGATCCTCTACTTTCTTAAAAACTTGGGAATCCGTTGAACAAACGGCAAATCCCTCGTACGCTCCGAACTTCTTCAAATCTTTAGCATCCCCCTCAACACCCTGAAAAATATTAAAATCTATATAATGGCATAGGGGAGGGAAATTTTGTCCGATTACCTCAACCACCATCTCATTCTCATCCTCGATCATGGGTGGCTCAATAAGAGGCTCGATCATTGCATCCTTCTTGATAAATTCATCCACCACCTTTTCTTCATTGGGCATCGCATCTCCTCCATTCTCATTGAGCTCGATTGGGCATGAATCTCCATCATCGATTACGTTCTCCAATGACAACACCTCCTCGTTTAACAATTCCTCCAAAGAAGCTATTATTTGGGCACACGACCTCTCCATATTTGCCATACTTTGTTTCATAGACTCACAACTTCGATGCATAGACTCAAAAGGGTCATCTTCGAGTTCGTCTTGAAAACTCATGYTCTTAGCTTCTWGATCTTMCTGCCCCGCCAAAAGTTGATCMTCTAGTTTGTATTCTTCATGGCTTGTACAATCTTGGARAGTGACAACACCCTCCTTTGGCTCATCATCAAATGTTACCAAACATTCATGCGTCATATGTCCTTGGTATCCACAACGATCACATATTACATTAGGTAKGTAGAARATCKTCATGAATTTATCACCTACTTCATACCATGTACGCAAAGAATTAGGTTCGAGCATTTCGAACCATTTCATTGCTTCTTCCTTCAGCGCAAAAGTGAAAAGTCGCATTTTCACTTGATCCCTTGTAAGCCCGTGAAGAGGAGAACTATCGGTGATGAACTCGAACTTTTGAATCAATATAAGCGCATATTCGTTTGGACGTCCATAAAAAATTGGGAGATTCAATTGGTCATACTTGTCAGGAAAGTAATTATTCATCGCATTGCTTAACGGAATGGCCGATCGAGGTGCATGACGCCAATCTAGCGGTGGATCATCGTACAGATAATACATTTTTTTTTAATTTTTTAATTTTTTTTAAAGAAAAAAATAATATTTTCGATTTTTTATTATTTTTTTTCGAAATATAAATATTTTTAATTTAAAAATATTATTTTCGATTTTTTTTATTTTAAAAAGAAAAAATATATATATATTTATTTTTTACGAAAAATTGTTTGATAAATCTTGGGTTTGGTTGTAGACGTACCTTGCAAACACAACACTCAACGCACAAGATTAAACGCACCGGTGGAAAATAATAAAAATAAATAAAATGAGAAAAATCACAAATAAAAATTAAAGATAAACAAAACAAAAATAAAAGCACAAATAAGGATAACGTAGAACAAACACAAAATCCACAACCTTTAGTTTTCCCCGGCAACGGCGCCAAAATTTTGATTCAAACTTTTGTGTACCTACTTATAAATATTTGTCAAAAATTTAAAAGCTCGCCCGCAAGAGAACGGGATCGCGAGTAGGTTGGTAAGTTGAACCGAATCGTCTCTCAAGGAAAACTAGACTCGGAAGTTCCTTTTGTGTTTGCTTGTTCATGAATACGAAATAAAAATAAAATCCTAATCTAAACACATAAAAACAATAAATTGATTTATACGAAGAATAACACAAATCAAGAGTTTTGGAAATAATTAAGAAACTTGGGTTCTAGAGTTTCGAATCGTTTCCACGATCTATTGGGATAAATCCCAATTGATGGTTCACGGCGATTCTACACTCTAGACCCGTTAGATCTAACCAAGCAATCTCATCATATCATCATCAACAATCTCAATAATATATAATTCATCATCATACATGGGGGGTTTTGTTGTTGAAGATCAATTATTAAACTAACAAGCATGAATTGAAAGCATAGAATTAATTAAGCTATATTAAACTAAATTAAGCGAAGGAATTAAAGACTTACTAATTAAACGAGAATAAAGTTGCAGCGTTCCGGAAGCGAATCTTGAATCTCATTTATCTAATCTATCTAAGAACTAATCTAAATAATCTAAACTATGAATTTAAAACAAAGAAATTATGAAAAGTAACTACGAAATCGAAGGGCATTCGTTGGGGTTGTCAGCCCCTAAGAAGCCTTAAAAAACCTAAGAATATGATAATGTATGTTAAAAATCCGAAATACATAGGTATTTATAGTTTTGGGAAGTCTTAAGGCCCAAGAAAACCTAAAATCGTGTGGAAAACGCGTTTTCTGGGCAGTCGCGTCGACCGGGCGTCGACTGACGCGGTTCGGATCGACGCGACAGAGAGTTTGGGGGCATTGTTGTCGATCAGTGTTTCTATAACGGTTACAGAAGAAGACTGTTATAGAATATCAGCGTGGGCATGGCTCGACAGCGCTCGGCAGCGCCGGCAGGCAACGGTCGGCAGGTGTGCGCAGCGCTTGGCAGGACTGGTCGGCTATAGATACTATAACGGTTTCAGATGGAAAACCGTTATAGAAAGTCTGGCAGATTCACATTCTTCAAATCGCGGCCTGTTTTCGCTAAAACTCTACTCGTTTGCCCATTCTTGACTACGTCCAAACCAAAATAATTTAAAATACCTAAAATAAATATAAAATTAATTAATTAAGATTAAAATATGATAAAAACAAGTTGGAGATAAGAAAATACGAAAATGTGCTCAATCTATCCAACTTTCACCGAAAACAATAATAAAAACTAACTAAAATACTGAATAAAATCAAGAAAAATTCATGTTAATCATGCAGGGACTTAAGCTGCTGTTAGAGAAAGCAGGCGGACTTTGGGAGGATGAGCTCGCGTCTGTCCTCTGGGCCTATCGAACAACTCCCCGAACCACCACGGGAGAGTCGCCGTTCAGTTTGGTTTATGGGATGGATGCAGTCATCCCAGCAGAGATAGTGGGAGGTTCACAGCGCTTAGCAACATTTAGCATGGAAGAGCATGAAATATTGGCTCGAGGAGCAATCGAGACGATTGAAGAGATACGAGAGAAAGCTGCAGCTCGGGTGGAACATTACAAACAACGAGTGCAGGCTGCTTTTAATAAACAGGTTAAACATCATTGTTTTCAGGTTGGTGACTTAGTATGGAAGAGAGCGAACGCTTTGAAGGCGACTAAGAAATTAGAGCCAAATCGTATTGGGCCCTTTAAAGTGATAAAAGTATTGCGAGGCGGTGCATATATACTCGAAAGTGCAGACAGGAAGATTTTACCCCGGAGCTGGAACGCTTGCCATTTGAAGAAATATTACACATAAAGGGTGGATCGCGGGAGAAGGTAGTTCTAGATCGGGAGGTCCTTCTCCCGACCAGGCGAGTAGTTGAAAGCGGTTATTTTTATAAGTTTCTATGGTGAGAGGGGGTAAATCTGGACCGGAGGGCACCTCTCTCGACCTAATGTTTGTTTTAGAGGTTTTTGTTTATGGTGAGAGAGGGTAACTCTGGCTTGGAGGGCACCTCTCTCGAACTAATGATTGATTGCAATTTTTGTAAGTTCTTATAGTGGGAGGAGGTAACTCTGGTCGGAGGGCACTTCTCCCGCTAATTATCCAAATGATTGAATAATATGAGAAGAGAAATTGATAGTGTTGTTTCGATAAGTTGTATTGCCTGCTCTGCTTTTTAGAGTTTTTATGGTGGGAGAGGGTAACTCTGGTCGGAGGGCACCTCTCCCGACCTCGTGATATATTGAAAGCTTGTAAAAGTGTTATGACACAGGAGAGGATAACTCAGATACCTCTCTTGGCCAAGCGAGCTAGTGAAAGAAGTGATCTTTGTGGGACGATTATGTTTCTGTGATTATCATGGTGAGGAGTAGGGTAACTCTGGACCGGAGGGCACCTCTCTCGACCTAATGATCGATTAAGAGTTGTGTTTTTTGTATGATTTAGATTGGTGAATTGGGGAGAGGGTAACTCTTGTGTTGGAGGGCACCTCTCTCGCAGCTAGAGTGAAAGTGATGGTAGGTCGATACTTGATGTTGGGGTTTATGATTGAAAACGTTGTTGTAGTGGCGGGAGAAGGTAACTCTGGATCGGAGGGCACTTCTCCCGACCGGGTAAATTGTTCAGTTGCGTGAATTGTTGTTTGTGATTGAGTTTTAAGATATTTGTGACATTGAGGAGAAGGTGAACCTCGCCGAGGTGTGCCTCTCCTGACTGATTGAGTGGATTGTGGTCGTATGAGGTACAGGAGAAGTTGAACTTCGTTTGAATAGCACTTCTCCTAATCCAACGAGATGGAGATTATTCTAAGTGGTTGCATAATGTTTGACGAGTTGTTTGATTTTTTATGGTTATGATGTTAATGATTTTTTGAGTAAGTATTATCTTTGCGAGCTAAGATGATTGTGTTTGCAGTATGAGATCTTGTGATAAGGTCTTATGGCAAGATTATGTTTAATACTGAAAGTACATAGATAAATTATCTGTACAATGATTGCGAACTGAAAAGTGATTGAAAAGTCCTAAATAGTTTTCTCGATGGTAGAATTCTCAGCAGGGGGACTTGTAAGAGCTGGCTCAGGTGCGGGATTGATGGCAGGTTCTTGATCGGGCAACAGGTCATCCAGGGGTGTCTTCAGCTCGGCATGGACCCCGACGGCCAGAGCTGATCGACTTTGACAGGACAGCCACCACTTTGCATAAATGGATTGTGTCCAGTCGCCCTTGAAGCAGCTAAACGGAGTTAGCCTGTTGATGATGGCTTCAATGTCGGGAGTGTAGGAGACGTTCAGAGCAGCGACCTCCTCTTTGATTATGTTGGCCGCGCTGGAAACCCACTCAGTAGCCCCACCCGCCATCAGTCCGAAATAAATGGACGATTTTTCATAAGCCTTGATGAGCTCTTAACGGTACGCATCGATGAATTTTCGGCCGGTCTCGCTGGTGAGGAAAGTTTGACGACCTTCAGATACACCTTCTTCGTGAGCTGCTTTGAGGAGTTCGGGGAGTTTTTGTTGTTGAAGTGCGAGCTCCTCCGTCTTTTTGCCTAATTCTCCGCTCATGCACGTCGCCTCGTCCTTCAGGCTGTCGATCTAGCTTTTTGAGATGGTTATCTCCTCGTCGCGAGCTTTCACCAATTGGAGAGTTCTATCCAACTCCCCTTGTGTTAGGGATAGCTGCTGAGTTTGCTCCTCTGCTTGGGCAGTTAGCTCGTCAATGGTTTTCTGTAGGTCGCTCGCAGACGAACGAGCTACGAACTCCTCTGAGAATTTTGCGAATAGAGGCTTCAGCTGCAATCGTTATATTAAGAGTGCTGGTTTATAAATGAGTCATGGAATAAGTTATGAGCCAGGATTTTTTGTTTATACCTGCTTGAGGGCGTGCTCGCTGAGGAGAGCTTCGACGTCGTCGGCATCATCCAGCTTTGTTAACACTTTGCTCAGGCTAGATGCGCTAGTCGAAATTAGCGCCGGGCCTCTGCGAAGACGGCGTTTTTTCTGTTCATGCAGGCTGGGACTTAGGCTTTTCGCCTTTGGACCCTCGGGGGCAGTTTGTATCAGTCATTTCCCCTTTCTAGCTCGCTGAATCAGTTGAACATCCTCTTCTTTGTCGGTTGGTCCAACGACTGGTTGCATGGCCTCGCTCGTCTTGGCAGGAGCTGTGGACGAGGTAGGCTCTTTCTTTTCCTCTTCCGGGCGAATGGTAGCACACGTTTTGATGAAGGCAACTGAAAAGTACAGAGGTTATGTTAAAATTTAGTTTTTTAAATACGTGGTGAGTTGTAATAATGAAACCTAAAGAGCACCTACCAAATTCATCGTCGGTAATGGCGCGGTCAGGTGCTACTGGGCGGGATTCAATGCCCGCGTAGCGGAACATGTCGGATCGGTTGGTGAGGAGTGTTATATCAAATGGGTTTTTGCTCCATTCCTTGAGCTGATCAGTGTTTTTTTATACAGACGAGGGCACTCTTTGGAAGTGGTTGGTTTATATTGTTTGGGAGTGCGATTTTTTAGCTCGGTTATGAAAGGCCATTCTTCGGAGTTGTAGATAAAGAAAAAGTTCTTTCTCCACTCGGGAACTTTGTTGGGGGGGTTTATAAGAAAGCGAGCTAACCCTGACCGGGTGGAGAGATAGAAAGAGTTTTGTTGGTATTTTATTTGGAAGCAAAAGTGAAAGAAGCCTGGATCAGGATTGGTGTTGTAATATTCGCATAGTAAGAGGTATCCTAACAGATACTTCAAGGAGTTGGGGGTTAATTGTAAAGGTGAGATGTTGTACAGGTTGGAGATTTCTATGTAGAAGGGGTGAGCTGGAAACCTAAACCCCGCTACTAGTAAGGTGTCAAAAAGAGTGATATGGTTGGGTGGAGGTCGCAGAGGGTCTACGTGTGGGCCTTCGGGTAAGACCATCTTGGCAGTTTTGGGGAGATTGAGATTTCTCTTAAATTTCTCTAATTTAGAAGGATCGGGTAGTATCCAATAGTTGGGTTTGATCTCTTTGGTTGTGTGGGAAGAAGAGGGTAGGTCGCTGATGGATAGGGAAGAAGCTACAGTCACAGGGTTCTACCTAAAGTGTTCGCAAGGTGGAGGTTTGCTAGATATGGGTAGAGGGATACCCTCCGGAATGGGTGTAATGGCTAGTGATGAGGAGGATGGAATTTCGAGGAGATTGTTTGTCGAGGTTTGAGTTTCAAATAGGGCTATGGTTTGGGCTTCAAGCTCCGACCAGTTTACGTTACCCTCTGGCTCGTCGTGGAGGCCGGAGGAGGGTAATAGGGGTTGTTTTGGCCTAGTCTCGATTATAAAAGGGTTTTCTGAGGGAACGGAATCAGGGGAGAGAGTTTAATTTTGCGAATTATCGGTGGGGGATGCTGATACCATCGAAAATAAAATATATTCAGGGGAGAACCAAACACAGAACAAATATATCTTAGCAAATGTAATTATAGATCTAACAGTGTGATTAAAGTTGTTATTTGAGAAGATTTGGGGAACTTACACATTTTTGATGAGCTACAGGTCGTTGGTGAACAGTGGGATGATGTGAGATCTTTGGACGATCGTGAGTCCTTAAGCTTTTTTGCAGAGTAAAAATGGTGTTTCTTTTTATTTGAAATGGCGTAAAATGGTGAATGAAGAAGATGAGAGGGTTTTATATGGGGAGGCGTAAAAGTGATGGGACAGATTGGAGTGGGCGATAATAGGGTTTTATTCGAGGAATGTTTTGGGCCTTTTATTTTGGGCCCATTATATTTATTATACTCCGATAAAGTATTGGAGTGACACGTACCCGACATTGTGTCAGGCTGCATTTAATGAAGCATAAGTGAGATGGGATGTGAGAAAAGAAGCGTGTCTTGACTTTATGGTTCGCTTGTAATTGCGATTTTGAGACTGGTTGTGGCTACAGGTCGATGGAGGAGTGGTATATTTTCAGGTCGCCCAGTGTAAAATCTTGAGATTTAACTTGAGGACTTGTGCATGTGAGGTCGTTCAATACGATAATGATAGTGTGATTGAAAAAGTGAGCTCGGTGTGTTGACCTTTTGTAGGTCGCGGGTGTGATTAATGATCTACAATGGATTATTGATATTGTTGCTCGATGAGATCGAGCCGGGTAATTCTGAAATATGATTTTGTGAGGTAAAGTGATGGTTTGTGTGCATATGTGGTTTGTGTTTGTTTGATTTTATGTTTACATGTCCTACCTGATTTCATACCTCAATCAGCTAGAACATGGGGGACTAGCTGATGTGGACCAAAATGTCTGTACGTAATATTATGTGATATATGTGCGTATTTGTGGAAGGCGACCTCATTTCTAGGAGAGGGTGTGCCTCCTGGAAGATGGGCGAGCTGTATTATGTCTTTGAGAAGTGAACGAGCCGAAGGCTGTTCCTCAATATTATGTCTTTGAGAAATGAACGAGCCGAAGGCTGTTCCTCAAAAGTGGGCGAGCTGATGTGTCTGGAGTAGCGACCTGTAGTATGAGGATGAGTTTTCATATAGGGTCGTGATTTCTGGTGGGTTGGGCTGACCATTTGAGCCTGATTGAGAGTTTAATATGTGTATGGGCCTGGTGGGCTGTATGCCCAGGCTTATTTCGGTAATATATTAAGAAGTTTCATGTTTATGGGAACTTATCATATGGGAAGAGTCCCAATTGAGAGTCGGTGAAAGAGTCACGGTGTGAATGGAATTCTGGTTATGAAAGGTAACCCTAGATAGTGGAGGATTTCTCCTATCTCTATAAAAGGGGCTTTTGTCTCTTATTTTGTAAGGATTATCACGCCATTATTGTGATTTGCCGGCATTATTTACATAAGAGAGAGAGAGAGGAGTTTGTGATTTCGCTTATTAACTTAAGCGTCGGAGGGCCTTAACGGGCTCGAAATCCGGCCCGTTCTAGGCGTTGTTTTGTAGGATCGGCGAGGTCGCTGTGAAGATTGTGGAGGGCTTTAGAGGTCGCTCAGACGTATTTCATCATCAATTCAGGTCGCTGATCTCTTTTTGAGTTTAGTACCCCCTTTATTTGGTAGTTCAACTTTTTGGACGTATTACATGGCTGGCTAGCTTTGTTGAATACCCGCAACAACAATCTTTTTCTCTCAAATCCCGTTACTCGTCAGTACATAAAGCTCCCGATGAAAGATTCGCTTTCTGCTCGCCTGGCAAAAGCACCCAGTGGACTTTCGTTGCGAATTTCGATGACATTGAGGGCTAATTCGCAAGAGGAGGTTACGAGGACATTGTATATTCAGCAACACACGAACTTTTCTTCTGCATCACAACCTCTGATGTCTTGGAGGTATTTGATCTTCAGCAGGAACCTCCTCGGATTGAGTTATCGGACAGGATTGGCGAGTTGAAGGGTGATGATGAGCTTCTTGAAATCTTACATAGGCGGATTGGTGGGTTGAAGGGTGATGATGAGCTTCAGGAAATCTTACATAGGCCCAAGGTCAGGGTAGAACAGAGATACCTTGTATTCGATAACAACAAGCACTCCAATCAGCTCTTTCTTGTGAGGCGCCATATCATGACACGAGTAGGCCACGACAGTGCGTTTGTTACGCCTTTCTATTTTGGTTACAAAAGGGGTTGGGATAATAGCTACCCATACAAAACAATTGGCTTTGATGTTCATAAAATCGTTTGGGATTTGAAGAGTGGAAAAAAAGCAAAAGCGGTGTACCTGGAGCCGGGTTCGTTGGATGGTCTGGCAATGTTTGTCGGTTTGAACCACTCGTTCGCATTGTCAGCGGCTGATCTTCCTGGCCAGGTGAAACCCAACTCTATATACTTCACAGATAGAATAATTGATATCACTCCGTCGAAAAAGGCTGATTGCCTCGATGTGGAACCTCCTCATCCAAGATGGAAGCGTTGGATCTACGGTGGCCACGATGTTGGCACTTTCAGTTATGAAACAAGACCTTTTCTCCATGCCATTATCCTTGTGATGTCCCAAGCATAACAAAGATATCACCATCACCTTTCTGGTTCACTCCAGGCCCACTTCACTCTTAGGAATCTTTTCATATGTATTGAGTGAATTCATTCCCCTGGTTTCTCTTCATGTGTACTACACCTATTTTCTGGTTCACTCCAGGCCCACTTCACTCTTAGGAATCTTTTCATATGTATCGAGTGAATTCATTCCCCTGGTTTCTCTTCATGTGCACTACACCTATTTTGATTTTAATTCATGAGTGGAGCACTGTATTATTTCTCTCTTTCTCTGGACAATGATGGTAATTAGTGATTTAAGTAACCCCTGTGCGATCTTTAGTGGATCCCTTGCTAAAACTAAACTTCAAATAGAGTTACTTGGTCCCGTGTGATTAGATGAACAGAAGTAGCTAGCTTTGATGTGAAAGAAACCAATCTCCTTTCAAGAGAGTGGTTAAACTCCTTAATACCATTAAGATATTTTGGCGCATCACTTATCTAGAACCATGTGATGGAAATGGAACCATCACTAGTGTATGTATGATTTAAGATGTTTCCATCTGAACATCGTTAGTGTATGTGCATCACTTCAGTGCTTTTTTATTTGTACTTCAAAGTTCATGACGATTTGCAACCTTTGGTTTCTACTACCAAGTAAATCATCACTACATAAAAAGTTTCATGTTAATTGTATCGAGTATCTTTCTGTATACACCTGTCTCTCTCCCTAATGTCGGGCCTCAAGCGTATGCTTGCCTAGGCGCAAAATGCTTTTTTATTTATTTATATTTATTTAATTATTCTAGATCATTAAGTAAATAAAACAGTGCAATGTGTAAGTTTTTTTTGCAACATTTAATTTTTTTAATAAAAAAATAGTTCATAAGTTATTTAAAATTAAGATATGACTTTATAATTTTTATTCAATAAAAATTACGCACAGTTGAATTCAATATCTATAAATATAAAAAGGGAGTTTACCAGAAGAAATAAATAATTAGAGAAAAATATAAGATAATCTTTGATAAATAATTGGTTCTCTCACCCATTGTTATTATTTTTATTAATTCCTTTCAGCCTAATAATTTTGGACCTAGTTTTAGGTAATAAATAATACAAAAATAAATAAAAATTGATAAAATGATACAAATACAAAAAACATGAAAAAATAAATCGGGATGCTATTAACAAAAAGCGTCCCAGTTCATTTCATTAAAAAAGTAAACTTTTGGGGACGAATTGAAAAAAACGGAGGAGGAGGGAGGACCATCTTCCCGGGGTCGAATTGCAAAAAAAAAAAAAAAAAGTATTTCGGCACGATGGTGACAACAGCTTCATGAGTCTAATTGAAAATTACATTCAGGTCGAGACGTTGTTGCCACCCAGCGTCGCGGCCCCAGTACCAAAAAATGGTCCAGCACCCATCCCAGCAACTTGCCCATTTTCTGCATTGAGTTCAATACCCGCTCCAGCCGACGCGGGTTAGCCCGTCCTCTTCCATAACACCCCAAATGCCCTTCCCCGTCTAAATCATTTTTTCTCATTCTCAAACCCTAATTTTTCCTCTGTCGATCCCAATTTGCCCGGAACCAAATCAGGGCTGGTCACCTCCTATTGGGAATTCCAAGCAACAGTACAGTTCAGGAAGGATATGATTCAAGATCAACCTCCTACCCAAATCATCAGCCCACTCCCAAAACTGGATTTCCCCAAATTTGATGGATCACACCCAGAGCATGGATATTAAAGTGTCAGAGTTATTTAAGGTTGATATCCAACATTCCTGACCAACAGAAGGTTCTTCTAGCCTCTATGCATTTTTGAGGGTAAGGTTTTTTATGGTATCAATAGTTTTCCAATAGACAACTAGACATCACTTGGTCACAATTTTT
>BMAC01000047.1:1485796-1516666 GCA_014905375.1 Phtheirospermum japonicum | reverse complement strand
AATAAAAATAAAGATAGAAGACTTAGAACTCGCGGGACTCATCATCCTCGGGGTTCTCATCGACGTCCATGCTCGGCGTCGGATAAGCCGCCTCGAAACGCTCCTCGAGCTTCGAGATATGAGCACGCATCTTCTTCAAACTACGACGGTTCTTCTCGTGATTTGTGTCGATTTTCTCGTCGATGATTTGAAGCTTATCGAACATCTTCACTTGAAATGCTCGGTTCTCCTCAAAAAATTGCCCCCAATCGGGACTCGGGCCCGAAGTAGAATGACGGGCTTGCTCCATATCCTCATCACCATCATCGTTGTCATCGTGTAATCGAGACGAAGATCCTCCTCTAGTCGACGACCTCACTCGGGGTGCCGGTGCACGCGTGAGTGGTAGTGAAGAGGTCCCAAGTGGGCTAAGTCCGCTTGCGGCCAGATCGAACCCGAAGTGACGGGCGAGGCCGGTAATGTACAGTGCAAATGAGAGAAGTGGCGACTTGCTTCCCGGAGTACCCTTGGTAACGTTATAGAATCCAAGCAAGATTAGAGGGTACAACCGGACCGGACGTCCATCAACGAGGCATTGTAGAACGTAAAGCCCGGCTTTAGCCGCGTAAGTGGCCTCATTCTTGCATAGAATGATGTGCGCGAGAATCTTGTAGGCGACATAGAGGGCGTCGTCTCGAATCCTCGAGCAAGGAAATCTCTTACAATCTCCCGTGTTTCCCCCGGTGATCATCCCCCAAAAAGAGGCTAAATCGAAGCCTTGAACTCCAACCGGGTGGTCCCCTACGATCGGAAAACCGATAATGTTACCAAAAATTTCCTCGTCGACAACCACATCATTCCCTCCTAGCCGACAAGAGAACGTCTCGTCGTTCCGAATCGCCAAAGTCGAGAAAAACTCGAGCCTGAGTTCTCGAAAACCGGGCAAATGCATTTGGGCAAAGTACCCACAACCAAGGCCGTCGATGTAACGTGAAAGATCGATGTGGTGTTCCGATCCGTTCGAGGCCTCATCCGCAATCCCTTGGACGTTCAAAGTCCGATGCGTTGCAAACCCCCATTTCCGAATGTTCTTGAACATGTCCCCTTCTTTTTTGTCGAAAATAGGGAACGGTGCACCGTATTTCCCCGAGATATCCTTACGCTTACCCGCTCGAGACATTCTCAAACAATACAAAATTAAACGGAGGTGATAAACCTTGAAAAATAAAACTTTTTGTTCTTTGGGGAATTTTGTCGAACACTTGGCGTGCGTGTTCAACCAACAAAATTCTTTGAGTAATCCTTGCACAAACAACTTCCAAACACAACAACACACAATTATAAGGTCCCAAGAAAAGATTCAAGCGAAGTACCTCGTGTAGAGTAGTCAAATTTCCGTAAAAACGCGAGAATTGCCCGAATATGCCTTAACCCTTGTAGCCCCTTTTTGAGAAGTTGGCTTGTGTGAAAGTTGGAACGAATTTCTGGGTTTGTGAGTGTTATAGTGCTTGAGTTCCTGGAAATTGTTCAAAGACAAATTATTGCAAAAGAGAAAGTAAAATACGATTTTAGAAAAAGAAGAAAAGTGAGAAGAGGGGAGGGAGGAGCTGTTTTTAAGGGGGGGTTTCTGGGTTTCCCGCGGGTCACACGCATACGGGTCGGGTTGGTGGGTCAAAACCCGTCTTAAAACGCATTCTGGGCTGGTCCGCGGGTCGCGTCGACGCGATAGAAAGCGATTCTTCGGCATTTTGCGTCGACGCCGCGTCGACCGATGCGAGCATTCTCGGCGTCGACGCGGGCAGAATCCTGGGAGTATTTTTTCTTTGCTGGTTCGATCAATTTGCCCCGTCTGAGTTCTTCCATCTGTTCTAAACAACTAAAAACCAAAGTAAAACAATAAATAAATAAAAATAAAATACAAAAGGATACATAACGCTCGGGTTGCCTCCCGAGAAGCGCAAATTTTAACGTCGCTTGCTCGATGCTATCTTGCTCGTTTATCTCCCCACCTACGGTGGATCTCCAAACTCCACCATCTTGCGATTGCTATTTTTACCTCGTCCATCATGATAAGGCTTCAATCTATGCTTTTGAGCTTGAAAGGACGATTTGCCAATCTCATCGTACAACGTGACTACGCCGTACTCATCAAATTCTGAATGGTCCGCTCCATGAAGCTCCAAAATCGGTTGGGTCGTACTTACGTTTGTTATTATACAAGACTAATTCTCCAACCTCAAATTGCAAGTTCTTGACTTCACTCGTGCGAACCTTTCTTGATTTCTTCATCTCCTTCGCCCAATCGCCTAAACACTCCTCGCCCGTGTTCTTTTTGAAAGTGAAATTTTTGCTATGGTCGAGGAAATCGTGCCTTGAACGATTTATTGGTGGTTTCGACTCCACCTTTTGCTCGAATTTGTGCGAACACTCCTCATCAAAATTATCTCCAAATTCTTCCACGATGTCGCGTATGTCAATTCCCAGCAACTCGATCAATTCTTCTCCACTTAAGTGCATATGATCATCGGACTCGTAACCCTGACACGAATTGACTTGCTCGTCCCTTCTCTCGATAGAAACTCCGGCATCGTCTCCGTCGCCTAACTTACTCAAAGTCGCGATTTCTCGTAATTCGTTCACGCACGATGCAATGGGGTCATCGAACAAATCTTCTTCTTGCATAATAGGATAGGGAGTGTTGTGAATATCTTTCAGAGAAAAGGTCACTGTTTCGCCCAAAACGGTCATCGTCATTCTCCCTTTATGAACATCAATAAGAGTATGGAAAGTCGCCATGAACGGTCGCCCTAATAAAATGGTGTGCTCGTTGTCCTCAGTCGGAACTTCACCAATGTCCATAACCACAAAATCTACCGGTAGTACTAGCTCTCCAACTTGCACTAAAACATCTTCGACTATCCCTAACGGTCGTCGAGTCGATCGATCGGCCAACTGTAGGCGCATAGTTGTCGGTTTGAGGGGTCCAAGATCAAAATCTTGATAAAGCGAATAAGGCATTAGATTAACGCCCGCTCCAAGATCCAACATACCTACTGCCTTCTTCCCATTAGCTAGTGAAATCGTTATGCAAAAACTGCCAGGATCGCGTTCCTTAGATGGTAATGGTTTCTTAAAAATTGCGCTAACTTCCTTCGGTAACGGAACGTGTTGAGTTGTCGCAAAACGTCTCTCTCTCGAGGCAAGTTCCTTAAAAAACTTGACGTAGGCGGGCATCGTCTTGATCACTTCTAAAAGTGGCAGGTTTATATTCACATTCTTCAAGAGATTTTACAACTCCATAAACTTCTTGTTTTCCTTTGCTGGACGTAACCGGCTCGGAAAAGGAACAACATCCTTATACTGCATCGTTGTTTGCTTTGGTTGCGGTGGTTCATCATTGCCAGAGGTGTCGCTTGGAATTTTCCCTTGAATAGAACCAGGCACATACTGGTTTAGGAACAAGCTCCTCATCTTGGTTCTCTATACCATTGTCGATCTTCTTCCCACTACGAAGGACGTGAACCGCCGACGCTTGCTCCGGTTGGCTTGGTAGCTTGTCTTTCTCCTTATTTGACCTAGCAATATCAGTCGTTATTTGTCCCATAGTTCTTTCCATCCTATCCATGTTTTTAGCTAGATCATGCACAATACCGGAAAGATGGTCAATTCCGCTCACCTTCTTCGAGAGTTCGTCTATCTTCGCATTCACCTTTGTAAGCCCCTCTCTATTGCTAATCGTCTCGGCTACTTAATTTTGCTGCCAAACCAACAGCTGATCATTTGGTTGAGTTGCACTCGACGCCTGCCCTTGCATATGAAAATTATTTTGTGCCGGTGGCACCGGTGGTGCTTGAGCATACTGTGGTGGTGGGTATTGTGGATCGGGGGGCATATGATTTGGATTGCCCGGACCCCACTTGAAAAGAGGATTGTCACGTTGTGGTGTGTACTTCTTTTGGTTCGAATAGCTTTGGATCGCGTTGACCTCCTCTTGCTGCTCACTGTTGTTAGGACATGCGTCTGCTAAATGCTGGAGGGATCCACATTGGTTGCAATTCGCAGCCATTTTATGTGCAGCTGCCTTGCTAGCTCGCTCGGCTTTTCAAGCAGCTAATTTCTTGTCGAAAATCTCTACACATTTCGCCTTAACTAACTTGCTATCATCTAAATCAGGTTCGGGGATGGAAACTTCGTTAACTCTCATCTTACGAGGCCGAGAATTGGTTTGTCTAAACTTTTCGCTTTGCTTCTCCAACACTTGTCTTGCCTCGTGTGCTGTCAAATCTCCAAAATCTCCTCCCGCTGCTATCTCTACCTCTCGTTTCCCATGGTCCAACAAACCATCGAAAAATAACTAGTTAGTCATCTCCGGAGAATAGTTGTGGTGGGGGCAAGCTTGCAAAAGTGTCTTGTAGCGCTCCCACATTTCATGAAAAAGTTCTCCTTCCAACTGCTCAAAAGTAGCAATTTGCCTCCGAAGATACCCCGTCGTTTGGGCTGAATAATATTGGTTTAGAAACTTCTCACTGATCATATCCCAGTTGGTTAACGAACCAGGCTCTAAGGACAGTAGCCATGACTTCGCCTTGTCCTTCAAGCTGTACGGGAAACAAATCATCTGGACCTCCTCTTGGTGAAGGCCATGAACTACGAATCGGCCAACTTCATCAACGAAGTAATTTAAAAATGCCAAGGGGTCTTCATGCGCATTCCCATGAAAGGTTGGGAGTAGGTTGAGTTGATGTGGTTTAATTTCCACTGCCCTCGCGGTCGGTCCAAGAACAATGGCGGACCTAAAGGGTACAACCTTTGGACGTGCCAAGTCGCGCTGTCTAAGTGCTCGATATCCCCTTGGTTCTCTAACTTGTTCATTAACTCTCTCGTAGTAGTCATTATGCGCGTAATGGTGCTCGCGCTCGTATCTCATTCCGAAATTGTTTTGCTCGTAACCATGATCTTGATTTTCCAACCACTCGTTCACGTGCCTTTGATTGTTAACATAGGCGTTTCGCTGTAAAACATCCTCATTCCTAAATGCCACGCTCTCGATGTTGTGCTGACGCATGACATTGTTGTTCATCTCTTCGTTTTGCCTCAAATTCTCCATGTTGAGCGGGTGATTGACTATGTTGTGCTGCTGGTTAACTCCTTCGTTTCTCCTTTCGTCACGTTTAGTAGAGTGTGACTTGTTTGGTTCACTACCATATCCAGTTCGAATGGGGCGTGGTGGTGATATCGGTGGTGAATCGCCGTTTCGAACCGAATGTGCTCCTAACATAATGTCGGGAACTTGATCGCAAGAAAAATCAGTTGCTGTCGAGGAATTGTCCTCGGGAATAAGAACAGGTCTTGGTCTTGGCGGATTTGAATGGTGAATGTTGTCAATGAATGGTACAAGGTCGCGTTGAAGTGATCGCCTTCCTTTCAGAAACTCAACAACACGTCAACGTACCAAATGGAAAAAACCAAGTAGAAACAGTAGAAATAAATCAAACAGAGAATAAAACGAAAAACATCTCAAATTCCTACTCGTTGCTTCCCCGGAAACGGCGCCAAATTTTTGACTCAAAATTTTGTGCACCCCTTTTTAATAAATTAATTTAAAACACATCAGTTTGCTCGCAAGTGTACGAGGTAACCGTAGGGTGATGAGTTTGACTCGAGTCGTATCTCTCGAGAAAACAACTATTCGGTCTTTTCGATGTTTTTCTCAAATACGAATAACATACATATACATTTGGGATTTTGAATAGATTGATTCGATCATTATAAACTAAGACGATAATTAAACTAAACTAATTAAACTAATTACTTTAAACTAGATTAACAATTACGAACTAAGCAGTAAACTAAAGCTGATTAAACTAATTATTCTAATTTATCAACTAAGAGGAATAACTAAATTATCAATTTAAAGCTATGAAGGCTAGAACTAATTATAATATCTAAAAGCATGAATTTAAGAAACTATCGCTAGCAATTGAATCATACGAATCCAAGAACCATTAACTAAGCATAAACTAATCGCTTAAATAAACTAAATTAACCAATATCCAATATCCAAGCATAAGAAACAATTAAACTAATTAAAACTAGAATTAACTAAGAATTTATCTAAACAATTAACTAGAAAATTATCTAAGAGTTCAGAAAACTTATTGAAACTAAGGAAAGCAATGAAAAGCTCCAGCTATTCTGGAGTTTGAACGCTGATCTTGGTTGAAGATTGAGTTCCGAATGCGAAATTGAAGTCTCGGACTTGTTGCTCTTCGATCCGTGATCTTCGTCTTCAAATCTTGTTATAAGATGTGGAATTATTGTTGTTGTACGCTAGAATACTCTAGGATATCGTCTCTCTGGTGGCTCTCCCCCCAAAACCCGAAATAATGAGGGTTTATATAGATATAACAATTCTTGGCGCGCAAGAAACCCTAATTTCCGAATTCTGGGCCGTCGCGTCGACGGAGCGTCGACGTAGCGTCGACTGACGTGTGCTGGCGCTCGGAGGGACTCGGCAGACTTGGTCGGCAGCGCTCGGCAGGTCTGGTCAGCAGGTGCACGCGTCGGCTGGGCAGGAGCGTCGACGGGGTGCGTCGACATCGATGCTTCAGCAAGTTGCGTCGACGTTGTGTCGACAATGGTGCGTCGACATCGACGCTTCAGAACGTAGCGTCGACGGAGCATCGACTGACGCGGTCATGACTCGCTGGCACGACTCGCGTCGACGGTGCATCGACGGTCATGTCAGCCGATGCGACTCAGTGTCGGTCTCCATTTCTCGATCGTTTGCTACTCGTTTCACCGGAAAGCTTGTTCTTCTATTCTTGAACATCGATCTTCATCTTTTACGTGCTAAACTTTTCCGGTTACTTAGCTGTAAGGTGAAAAACAACGAAACATCACCTAATTGCATCAATTAAGATCAAAATGCGGTAAAATAAGCTGGAATTATAAAATTACGGAATTATGCTTAAATCATCCAACTTATACCAAAAACAAATATAAAAACGAACTAAAAAGCTAATAAAAATAAGGACAAATCTACTCTAATCACATGTTCGCCAAATTTTGTAACCACTAGCTTATTCAATTCCACAACCCAAGAGAACGACCTATATTTCTCAAAAACATAACTGGAGTTCCGACTTTGGATTTTAGCTCATGGTTCGGTAATTTAGAACACTTGATTATATTTAGAAACTTTGGTGAGTGGATGTCCTACAATATGTAAATGTTTAAATGAATTCGCACGCACATTCAGATCTAAGGTATAACTTACATTATCTATTAGATTATTTAACTAATTAATTATATTATTTATTTGTATATAAGTGTTTGATAAATAGTTGATAACTAATAGGTACTTGATTGTGTAAAATGACTAATAAGAACATTGACAAAATTTATTATTATTATTTTTAATTTATAAAATAAATTTATATGGTGAGGTGATTGAGTAATTAAAATTATATTTAAAAAGTTAGTCAGTATTTTAGAATTATTAAATATATAAATTTATTGAGTTATTAAATTGCACATATATATTATTTAATTCATGCAAGTACATAAACATTATTAACATCTAATCATTTTTTTATGTAAATTGATAATACACTATCATTAACTTGGGATAAACTTATTTTGTATTCTGAAACAAATGATAAATTAGTTTATCAATAGATATACTTTGCATTTACCCAAATAATACAATCCTCTCTTGTAAATTCATAATCATGTGGCATCTAATTTTGCCTCGCTCGCTTCGACCAAGTTTTAGTATGTGCCCGACTCAACTTGATTATTTTGAGTAATTGCACAGGTTTGAGGTCGGTACTCGAGGCACCTTCAAAAAATGGTTGAATCGAAGCACGTAAACCTCATGCCTCATTCTAAAAACATGAAAACATTGCCCAACATAATAATTGGTGATGAGGCATGAGGTTTACGTGCTTCAATTCAACCATTTTTTGAATGAAAAATAGCCTGAAGGTTGCAAAGAGCAAAATCCACATACTTTGGGTTGTTAATAACAAGAAAAAAAATATTAGGTTGCAAACCATAAAAACGCTACAAGTACATGTGGTAAAAAATCTTTTCCCCTTTAAGTAAAATGTAAAGAACTTCTTAAAAAAAACACAAATAAACAGCTACCATCATTCATATTATTTATGCACTAACATTATTTCAAACAACTACCATTAAACATCTACCATCATTCAAATTATATGGCAAGAATTTTCTAAAGGCTTGAAATAAAAGGAAAAAGAAAATCAAAGAAAAATCAACTTACCTGTTTCATTAGAATTGCAACTTCTTGTGGGACAGATTCAGTCAAACCACAAAATGATTCAGGAATGTCGTGAGTAGCAAACGATCTAGACCCCTTGAGGATCCATCCGAAACCACGTTCATGACCTCATCAAGCACCGAGCACTTCCCACAGAATGGCCCTCTCGTCAACACTTTGATCAAGTGATGTGTTTTAAATATGCATAGTTCTTAGGGATTTTTATCGACATATTTGTAGTGATAATGATCTTAAATGGAGTATTATTCATCTTAATTAGTATTTTAGAGTGGATGCTATTGTTTTCTGGTTTTGGTGTAGTTTGGAGCTGATTTATGCACTGTTTTGCAATTGAGAATATGAACGTACGTGGATTTTACTAACTAAAGCTGAACCGCTAATTTCTAAAACACCATGGCTGTGTTGGAGTCATTACCAGTGTTGCGAACCAGAATTAGAAGAAGAAGTAGAATAGTAGATTCTTAAGGCGACATGACTACCACACAGGTGTTGCTACCAATGTCAAAGAACAACAAAATAAGGGAGCAAAATAGGGATAGGGCGGTATCAGCGTGAAGTTAAGCCCATGACTCGGCCTATGCATGTTTAATTACCATAAATAAGATTTATCAAATGATTTAGGGCAAAATACATGTTATATATGAGATATGTCTATATGTTAGTAAGGAGGACGATTAATAGGCTTCTTCCAATCATTCTCTCCCTCTCTTATTTTTTTTGTTTTCTTGGATTATGAAAGTCGTATGTAGTTAATTCTCTATTTTGTCTTGGTTGAACACGATTGAAACCTTGAAGATTATGTTGTGAGATCAAATTAATTTATTTATTTTTCAATTTATTATTTCATATATTGATTATCTTGCATGTTCATTTTCATGTTTGTTTGTTTAGTTTATACATTGGCCACCTATAACTCTATACATGATATCTATTGCTTGATGAATAATCTTGTCAGTTTAGATTGTTTATTTATCATAAGAAGCAACTAAGAGAGATAATTGGCTATATTATACATTATTTTTCTTAGGTGGAGTAATTTAAACAAATTAGTATTTAATGGATTATTTATTTATTGCTTAGATTGTCGATCTCTTATGTCTCTAATGCTATTGTTGGATTAATTTTACACGATTATGGGGATTTCTTAACTATAGGATTAATATGAATGGACTATTTTGCGTGATTATATTAGGTGATAAAAAAGAAAATTCTATAGAATTGTGAATTTGTATTTTTGCATCAAGGATCAGTTGAAAAATTCAAGGTGGAAATCAATCCAACTGAGGTAATTTCATCACATATTTGTGTTCACCCTATTCATTGATTTTGATTTTATTTTATTATTTGTTAGTTTTCATATTTTTATTTCTAATATTCTTATTATATATTTTAAAACCAAACCCCCCTTACAAATATATGAGTCATCATTGGCTATGCTTCAAAATTAAATTATCTATTGAGGTTTTCGTGTTTTTTAGCATTTTTTTTCGAAACCCCCTATTCATGCTTTGTTGGTGATTAGCGTCGTTCATGACACATAATTTCATTAGTTATTGCAAGAGAGGAATTAGTTCTTTCATGATATATATTGTCCATTATTAATTACATGAGTATGATGACACCCAATTACAAATATACTAGTATTCATCGGCTAAGCTTCAAAAATGAATGATTTTTTGAAGTTTATATGTATTTGTAAAGTGTAGTTTTATTAACCTTTTTTTTTACGTTTTATTGGTGATTAATATCTTTCATGACATATATTGTCCATTATTAATTTCATGTTCACGATAACAACCAATTACAAGCATACGAACCATAATCGACTATGCTTCGAAATCAAATGATTTATTGAAGTATTCGTGTTTTTTTTTAGCATTTTGTTTTGAAACCCCCATTCGTGCTTTGTTAGTGATTAACATCGTTCATGACGAATAATGTCCATTAGTTATTGCATTAGAGTAATGACATCTTTCATGACATATATTGTCTATTATTAATACATGAGTAAGATGGCACCCAATTACAAATATACTAGTCTTCATTGGCTATGCTTCAAAAACGAACGATTTTTTGAAGTTTATGTGTTTTTGAAACGTAATATTTTATGAACCTTATTTACGTTTTGTTGGTGATTAATATTTCTCACGACATTTATTTTCCATTATTAATGCATGTTCACGATGACACCTAATTACAAATATAGGAGTCATCATTTGCTATGCTTCGAAATTAAATGATTTATTGAAGTTTTCGTGTTTTTTTAGCATTTTGTTTTAAAACCCCTATTCATGCTTTGTTGGTGATTAATGTCGTTCATGACGTAAAATGTGCATTTGTTATTGCATGAGAGGAATGACATCTTTCATGACATATACTGTCCATTTTAATTGCATGAGTACGATGACACCCAATTAAAAGTATACGAGTCGTCATTGGCTATGCTTCAAAAGTGAACGATTGATTAAATTTATGTGTTTTTGTAACGAATTATTTTATGAACCTTGTTTACATTTTGTTGGTGATTAACATCTTTCAAGACATATATTGTCCATTGTTAATTGCATGTTCACGATGACACCCATTACAATATCAGAGTCATCATTGGCTATGCTTCAAAATTAAATTATTTATTCAAGATTTCATTTTTTTAAAAAAAAATTTTGAAACCCCTATTCATTGTTGGTGATTAGCGTCGTTCATGACACATAATGTCATTAGTTATTGCAAGAGAGGAATTAGTTCTTTCATGACATATATTGTCCATTATTAATTACATGAGTACGATGACACCCAATTACAAATATACTAGTCTTCATTGGACATGCTTCAAAAACGAACGATTTTTTGAAGTTTATGTTTTTTTGTAACGTATTATTTTATGAACCTTTTTTACGTTTTGTTAGTGATTAACGTCTTTCATGACATATATTGTCCATTATTAATTGCATGTTCACGATGACAACCAATTACAAACATAGGAACCATAATCGACTATGCTTCAAAATCAAATGATTTATTGAAGTATTCGTGTTTATTTAGCATTTTGTTTTGAAACCCCCATTCATCCTTTGCTAGTGATTGACAACGTTCATGACGAATAATGTCCATTAGTTATGGCATTAGAGGAATGACATCTTTCATGACATATATTTTCCATTATTTTTACATGAGTACGATGACACCTAATTAAAAATATACTTAGTCTCCATTGGCTATGCTTAAAAAACGAACGATTTTTTGAAGTTAAGTCTTTTTTAAACAAAACTCGTTCACTAGTAAAACTAATGATACACTTGCCAGAATACAAGTCCTCCCTCCAATATAATGGATAATACTTCGATAAATTCGACAAAGAACCAAGTTAACATATGCCCTTCATAGATTGCACACGAAGCAAATCCTTAAACACAATAAAACTGTGCATTTCAAACTAAGGGAGTAAACTTTCGCTCTCACTTGAAGGTGTGACCCTTTTTCCATTGTAACGCTGCTTCCCAAAGGAGAGCGAAATATATTTATATTTGATCATATGTTCTATTTGTCGCCTTAGAGTCATCATACACAGCATAATCCAGTAGAAAAGAAGAATTGGCCAAAAATAAGCACATCAAATATGATGAAGAATGTCAAGACGAAGGCGATGCAGAAGGACTTGGTGATTGAGTACCAGGATTTGAACTCGGGGAGGCGGCGGACGAAGGGGCGAAACTCGTTGGAGCCCCTTGTTGGCAGGGTCAGGCCTCCGGAAAACACTGGGTCAACCTGCGGCGAAAGGAATACGATCAGGAGGTTGAGGATGTATATGTCGAGAACGTAGGACACCACATAGAATCCTTCGAGAAGGTACACCCACAGCGCATACACGAACGCGATGCCGGCGAACGCGATCCACCGATGGGAAATGTGCGGAGTAGATTTGTCCATGAGGTTCTAGTACCGCTGCGAGATCGCGAAGGTCCACCATGACACGGTTGAGGCCGGAGATGAATTGGTAGTTGTGGCGGCCGGAACATTGGCGGCAGAGGAAGAACGGCCTGGGGTGGGGTCCATTGGAGTTTCAGTGAGTTTATGTAATTGGAATTAGTTTCTGGACTATTTTGATCGCGAGCGTAAAGGAAGAGGTTACAAGTAAAAGCTGAAGTTATGTGTTTTTGTAACGTATTGTTTTATGAACCTTGTTTACGTTTTGTTGGTGATTAACATCTTTCAAGACATATATTGCCCATTATTTATTTCATGTTCACGATGACACTCAATCACAAATCTACGAGTTATCATTGGCTATGCTTTAAAATTAAATAATTTATTGAAGTCTTCGTGTTTTTTTAACATATTTTTGAGGAAACCCCTATTCATGCTTTGTTGGTGATTAGAGTCGTTCATGACATATAATGTCATTAGTAATTGTATAAGAGGAATGAGATCTTTCATGACATATATTGTCCATTATTAACTACATGAGTACGATGACACGTAATTACAAATATACTAGTCTTCATTGGCTATGCTTGAAAAACGAACAACTTTGTTAAGTTTATGTGTTTTTGTAACGTATTATTTTACGAACCTTTTTTTACGTTTTGTTGTAGGTGATATTCCCTTTACTTTAATCTACAGATTTTAAAACTGGCAGCATATACTTTAATTTATAAGTATGTTGAAAAGACATGATATTGAGAAATATCATGGATTTTAAGAGCCGACGAGTGTTGAAACGTCACATCACGGATTTTAAGAGCGTGATTTAGCATCGATAAGTATAAAATCTTTAAACATTCAAACGCTTACCTTAGACCCGTTTAAAATTTAGTATCAAATAGAGAGTTTGATACTAAATTTTGAATTGACCACTGATTTGGACAGTTTGAGAATGTGATTGTAATGTGATTATTTTACGTCGTATGTGATTGTAATGTGATTATCTTATGTCGTTTACTGAATTCTCAAGCCTGGCTTTGTACACTTCAGCTAACTTATCAGACTCTAGTTATTTTTTCAGTTTCAACTCATCGATATTAGCATCAGTCAATTCCTCGATCATTTTAAAAGCATCCGATTTTCTCGTGATTCAAATCCTCGATCTCTAAGCTCATAAGATATGATTATAAGTTAGTTGAAGTGTAATCATAAGATATGATTATATAAAGAAACCTAGAAAACTAGGAACAACAACCACTACTAATCATAACAAGTCCAACAAAAGAACCAATATACCCATGTTTCCATATCACCCCAGCTTTTCAACACCAAAAAATCCAAGGAGAAATTCATGAAATTGTTATGATCACATTTTCAATCGTGTGCCATGATAGACGAGAAATTGTACGATATTTAATGGTCTAATTCCTATATTTTTATGAGCTTTATATTCATATATATGTTTATTTCTCGCGTATTTATTATTATGAGTAGACGAGCACCAATTGTGTAATTTCCACTTATTTTGTAGTAATTAGGTGCTAAATTGGCGTAGTCAAGATTGAAGGATGATGCATAAGAGTTGCACGAAGAATCGAGAAGTTACGTGCCATGGCTCGCGTCAATTGCTCCCGTCGCTGCCGAGGAAAACACGCGTCGATTGACGCCCTGTGAGAGAATTGCTCTCTGTCGCGTCGATTGTGCCCGCATCGACCAACTTGACCAGCCTGCCCACGTCGACGCAGACCATGACTCGCGTCGATGCCCATGCCTGCTCACGTCGACCGACGCCTGGTGCAGAAATCCTATTTTTGGGAGGAGACTTGTTTTCCAAGTTTTTAACATCTAGAAATACCTTCCTTACCTCAAAAACTTGGGAGAATCGACCAGAACACAAATCCTAGAGTTCCTAGGAACCATAAGGAGCCCAATTCAACCATCCCTCAAGAGCTTGAAGATTGAAGACTCAAGATTCAAGACCTAAACTTTCTTATCCCTCTTTATCTTAGAATTATGATTTTCTTCTTTATTTTTCTCTTGTTATTTCATGAACTCCATGAGTGAGTAATTGTTTATCTAGTCCTAGGGATGTGGAAACCCTCATGATATTATGTTTTAATTAATTTATGCATATTTATTTTGTTCTTCATATGAGATTGCTTGTGTTATTCTGTTTACTTTTTATGATTGCTTAATTCTTGATTTAGATTGGCCACTTAGATTAGGGATTGGTTCTCTATTGCTAGAAATAAGATTGCTTCCCGTGTAATTATCATAATTTTTATTTTGCTTGTAGCAACTAATAATTGTGCATCATTAGGGGTAACCCAACATAAGTTAAATAAACTGAGCTTATGAGTTTATTTCTTAGATTAACCTATTTGTTCGGTTCTTAATGTTGTTGGTGGATTAAATCTAAAGAGCTTATTCTAGGTTATTCATTAATTAGGTTTAATTGAAGAGATTATTTTAATTAAATATCCAGTAAGGGTAAATTCGAGTAGCAGGGCTTATTGTTACTTAAGGTTTTTAGTTTTATATGAAAAGTGAATTATAATATTGAAATTGGTTAGATAAATTGAACGAGGTGGAAACTGAACTAGGACTAGAGTTTTATTATTATTATTTTCTTATTTGTTCTCTTACGTGTTTTGTTTATCTGCTTTTAATTGTGTTCGTTAATTATTTAGTTATTTAATTTTTATTAGTTAGTTTATTATCTTTACCCCAGTTTTCTTAGTTTATTAAAATACGAATAATCAAAAATTAATCCACACTTCTCGTGGGATCGACCCTTGCTTACCACTACTACTAGGTAGTAGAGGAAAGTCGAGAACTTTTATAGATATTAAACTTGACGTGTAACAACGCGCGGTCATGCCTAATGCTAGATTTGTTATTAAATTTATTTTTTCATGTTTATGAATCTCTAATTAATAATAAGATTAACTATTCATTCGATGTCCATGTAACTGATCAAGCGCCAAAAATAGGACACGATATGATTGTAACAATGAGCTTAGAGATCGAGGATCTAACTCACGAGAAAATCGGATGCTGTTAAGACGATTGAGGAATTGACTGAGGCTAATAAAATTATTGTTGAGTTGAAATTGAAAAAATAATTAGAGTCTGATAAGTTAGCTGAAGTGTACAAAGTCGGGATTGAGAATTTATTAAACGATGTGCGCAAGCTCACTGCTCAAAAAATTATTATTATTTTATTTAACTAATTAGATTATTAGTCAACGACCTGCGGAAGCCATCAGTAAAATTAAATTATAATTTATTTATTTATTTAAATAATTACCGAAGGGCTAAAAGTTCGTCAGTAAATTCAAAAAAAAAATATTGAAAACCTGACGACAGCTTACAGAGGAGGTCTCGCACTGCGATTGGTCATGCACATCAGCTCGTAAGTAAAATTCAAATATGTTTGTAAGTTTACAGATATGCCCTTTACTTTAATTTA
This sequence comes from Phtheirospermum japonicum, assembly GCA_014905375.1. Classification (NCBI taxonomy): domain Eukaryota; kingdom Viridiplantae; phylum Streptophyta; class Magnoliopsida; order Lamiales; family Orobanchaceae; genus Phtheirospermum; species Phtheirospermum japonicum. Next base: position 1,500,986 of record BMAC01000047.1, on the reverse strand, counting down.
CAGATTCTAAAACTGGAAGCACACCATATAAAACTCTTCATAAAATTAAACTTTAACTGGTTTAAAACATGTGGAGCATGGCCATTGGCCACACATGAAGACACTTTTACTTTTACCCCACACATACAAATTAAACTTTCTATTTAGGGGCCTTCCTGCATATCCGGTTCAATTTTTCTTAAACTCTAAGGTCGTGGGCATTCTTCTATGGGCCCATCTTCGGGCCGTGCTTCTCTTGGTTCATCATCATTGTCACATCATCAGATAGACGATGATATGATGGACTTATTGGCAACAACCCCGACGATTATTCCAGCCACCCCGTCCGAGGCCAGTATATCGAGAGGACTCATGCCACCATGTCCTAGCATGATCGAGATCTTCGTCGTCCCCCGAGGTAAGTAACTTTAATTTATTTTTTGTAAGTAATAAACTCTTTATTTAAATATATTCCCCTAATAAAACTCTATATTTTACCAGGATACGCAGTGACTCGTCGGAGTTACTGACTATCCTCCGAGAGATCGACGAGGCTCTTGTAGACACCGATGGGTGGAAGTAAGTATATTCCCGATTCTCATTGTCAGTTGTGGTGGCCTGAGTTTTTGGTAATTAAACTATTATTTTTGAAAATTATTATATATAATGATTTTTATTAATCAAATTGTTTTTTTTAGTTTTGTTTTGAAGAAGAGTGCTGTTATTGGGACCCGAGTGTATATTCTAAGGCGTTCGTATGGAAGGATTTCTACAGTTCTATGGCCGCCTCATGGCGCAGCCATCTCAACGAATGGAAGAAGGTGTGGAAAAAGGAGGGGAAGGTGGCCACGTGCGTCGGTGAGCAAATCTAGAGGAGATGGCTAGTGGAGTTCGAGAAGCCAGAGAACAAGAAGCAGTCAAAGCAGGCTAGCAGAAACAGGCTGAGCGAGCCTATCGAACCTCGTACTGGGATAGCCAAGCACAGAAGAGGGTCTCGCACTGCGATTTTTCATGCACGTCGGCTCATAAGTCATTTTCAAATATGTTTGTAAATTGAACTCATAAGTAATTAATTATTTCATAATTATTTCATAATTAAAATATTGTATACAGCGCGAGGATTTAGGTAGGGAACCCAATGCATTTGAGGTTTTCCTGAACGTGCACCAGAGACCCGTCGACTCTTTCACTGATACTCAATCGCATCACACTTTTGTAAGTATTTTCTTAGATATAATATATATATATATATCTTTCGTTTCTAATCCTCTTAACAGTAAATAATACATCAATCAAAATATTGCAGGAGGGAGTATCAAAGACGTCTGGAGGAGCCTCATGCTTCATCACCGGATCCTGCCTCCGTCGACGAGAACACGATCTATCTACTTACATTCGGGGTGAAGAATGGTCGGCATTTTGGCATGGGATGTCTAGTATCTCTTCTGGCTTCAAAGAGTTCCAGAGGCGATACCTCCTCTGTTCCTGATAGCTGTGTCTCACAGCTCCACACGCGGATGGAGCTTTTGAAGAGCCAGGTCGAGGCGAGCGAGCATACACATAAGGAGCAGTTCCTGTCCATGCGTGAGGATCATAAACATCATATGCTACATAACGAGGTGGATCTCTGTGATCGGGTGATGAGGGAAATCGCCGTAGCAATGGCAGCACGACGTTGACAACGGTCATCTGATGCTCTTGCTGCTCTAGCTCCTACTCCTGGTCCTGCTGATGATGATGATACGGCGATTTAGTTGATTTAGGAATGAATAATAATTTTTATTTGGTACTTTGTTTATGTTTTATACATTATACGATAAATTTGTTAATTAATTATATTTTATTTTTAATTTTATATTTTTTTCGGGAAATGCAAATTAGTTTTTGAATTAAATTATTGATATGTGAAATAAAAACAGGTACAAATTTCAATTAAAATAAAATTTGAAAATGCTGACGGGTGGGTCGCGTTAGCATAACTTGAACAAATGCTGACGGTTCTCGGGTTATGGCGGGGGTATTCACTGACGGGTTAAGACCGTCAGCAAGCCATCAGCAAATGCTGACAGGTTGATTAATGTCGTCAGCAAATCATTTACTGACGCCAAAAAATACTGACGGGTCACGCCCGTTAGCATTTTCCTATTCTTTTTAGTGCATTTTCTACCCTAAATCCACTTTGCCTTTCTATCAAAATATCTGTGTACTTTCTTACAGCCTCCATTGAAGATCTACATGCTTTCTGGAGATAAGAACCTGAGCGACAGTTCTAACAAAACACCTCCACCATCATTTGAATATCAGTGATCATGGGTAAGTACTCTTCTCTGCTTTAATTTCAATTTTTACAAGCTTGATGTATTGTGATTGCTCCTTTTCTCGCATTCTTACCATCTTTCTCTCTTTTTTTAGTTACTACCTGACTTAAACTTTTGTGAACCCCGTTTTTAATAATTAATTTAAAAGCACGTCAGTTTGCTCGCAAGTGTACGAGGTAACTGTAGGGTGATGAGTTTGACTCGAGTCGTATCTCTCGAGGAAACAACTGTTCGGTCTTTTCGATGTTTTTCTCAATTACGAATAACATACATGTACATTTGGGGGTTTGAATGGCTTGATTCGATCATTATAAACTAAGACGATAATTAAACTAAAACTAATTAAACTAATTACTTAAATCTAGATTATCAATTATGAACTAAGAAGTAAACTAAAGATAATTAAACTAATTATTCTAAATTATCAACTAAGAGCAATAACTAAATTATCGATTAACGCTACGAAGATTAAAAGCTTATTAACGTGTCTAACGCATGAGTTTAAGAAACTATCGCTAAGCAATTGAATCATACGAACCCAAGAACCATTAACTAAGCATAAACTAAATCGCATAAGTAAACTAAATTAACCAATATCCAATATCCAAGCATAAGAAACAATTAAACTAATTAAAACTAGAATTAACTAAGAATTTATCTAAACAATTAACTAGAAAATTATCTAAGAGTTTAGAAAACTTATTAAAACTAAGGAAAGCAATGAAAAGCTCCAGCTATTCCGGAGTTTGAACGCTGATCTTGGACGAAGATGGATTCTCGAGCGCGAAATTGGTGTTTCGGATGCGTAGAACTTCGATCCTTGATCCGCGTCTCCAAATCTTGTTATAAGACGTGGATTTATTGTTATTGAATGCTAAAATACCCTAGGATAGTGTTGAGTCTTTGTCTTCCCTCTGTGTTGTTCTCAAAATCCGAAATATGGCGGGTTTTTATAAATATTACAAGTCTTGCCGCACAAGAAACCCTAATTTCCGAATTCTGGGCCGTCGCGTCGACAGTGCGTCGACGGAGCGTCGACTGACGTGAGCAGGTGCTCGGCGGGACTCGGCAGACTTGGTCGGCAGCGCTCGGCAGGTGTGGTCAGCAGGTGCGCGCGTCGGCTGGGCAGGTGCGTCGACGGGGTGCGTTGACATCGACGCTTCAGCAGCTAGCGTCGATGTTGCGTCGACCTTGGTGCATCGACATCGACGCCTCAGAACGTAGCGTCGACGTTGCGTCGACTGACGCGGTCATGACTCGCTGACACGGCTCGCGTCGTCTGTGCGTCGACGGTCGCGTCAGTCGACGCGACTGAGCGTCGGTCTCCATCTCTCGATCGTTTGCTACTCGTTTCACCGGAAAGCTTGTTCTTCTAATTTTGAACATCGATCCTCGTCGTTTACCTGCTAAACTCTTCCGGTTATTAGCTATAAGGTGAAAAACAATGAAACATCACCTAATTGCATCAATTAAGATCAAAATGTGGTGAAATAAGTTGGAATTATAAAATTACGAAATTATGCTTAAATCATCCAACTTATACCAAAAACAAATAGAAAAAAGAACTAAAAAAACTAATAAAAATAAGGACAGATCTACTCTAATCACTACCTCAGACACTGATTCCCAAAACTTGAATTATGATAAAACTATAGCATCATTTGGTAGCTCAGAACCCATTTTAATCAAGGAAGAACCTCTCTTCTGAAAAATAGTAAGAAGAATAAAGTCCTCCTTAGGTTTGGTTTGAGGGTTGAACTAGAGGGTAGCCCTAATTAGGATGAAATCCAAGAGCAAACTACTTACATTCACCGGGGTATTATTGCCCTTCTTGTGGGGGCAGAGTACACCAAATTCCAAAGTTCCCCTTGAGCCGAATTCCCTTCCCAACTTTGTGTCTGTAGTGTCTTCCTCTTCTCATATCTATCTCCCACCTCTTCCTACAAAGGGAATTAGATTCATGCCTACCAACACCGGGATATTATCGAATCGCGAGTTGTTACCTATTTCTCATGAAAACCTATGCCTCACCGACCACATGAAACCTGTTTTTCCTAACCCCCAATAGAAGAAATGTTTTAGAAAGGCCACCTCTTAATCATATTATAATTTTTGAGGACCACCTATTTATAGGGATTAGGTTCTCCCTCCACTCTTTTTAAATAAAAATATCCGAGGTGTGAATTCCCTTTACTACAGCCGACTCCCAATTCGGGCTTTTGATCACCAACTACCTCATTCTGTGTTCATTTAATCAGGTAGAATCTAACATAGAATTTTTTTATTTTAAAGAGTAGAAAGGTTTCTTTTACCTTCTGCTAGGAATAACACCCACTTTTTCACCAACACCTCCGCTTAGGTGCCTAATTGGCGCACCAAGTTGTCTTCCTTAAATCTTCTGAACCATGGTCCTTCCTAACTGAGTGGTGCTGGAGTACCCCCTCTTTTAGATAAGATTACCAAAGTACCCTACTTCCATAAATTGAGCCAAGTACGAAGATCAGATAGCTTTGGAACAATCATTCGACATGGTGCTTCTAACAAAATATGAATGGGACCTCTCTTATGTTGGTCTGAGTAGGCGACCTCTCTGCGCTCTATCGCAATCTCAATTTAGTATGCCTTTTAATAGGTAAATCATTTACCTCCTTATTGTATTTATACTTGCATCTTGAAAATAAACACCTTCTTCATTTCCTTATGACATAGAGTATCCTCTTATCTAGTGAATTTGAACTGGAGAACAACAACACCACTTCAAAGGTTGTGGATCAGGCTGTTAAAAAACTATCCCAAAAGGAGGACATCCACCAGAAAAGGTCATAGAGGACTGAACAAGAAGAAGAAAAAGAGAAAACAACCTGGGGCCTCTGATCGCTCTACTAACTTCCTCGCCACACTAGGACCTATCTCAAGTATAGGTGCATGACCTAAATCTCCACATCCTCCAACTCCACCCAAAAAGTGCAGGCGAACCAAAACTCGCAAGTCAGGAAGCTCGACCTCCTCTTTCATTCCAGAAGTGCTACTTAATTGTGAGGATCTCAACAAGTTCCTCAAATTCCTCAAGATGCAGGTGTTTCCCACTAACCATAACCTACTCAAGGTCATGATCCTACCTCACTAGGTGGATTTGATAGCCCGCAGTGTCACCAGGTATCTTCCAATTCCTCTTTAACCTTGTGCTATTATTTTTATTTTTATTATTATTTTCAAGTGATTCCTTTCTAGCTTCTACCTGTATCATAGTTCTTCCCGACTTCATTTCCATAGAGAACTGAATTCTGGAACATTCCCCAATAGATTGAGGAGGATACTGAGTGGAAAGACTGGGCCAGCAAAATGGTGGAGGATCAGACCCAACAACTCTCACTCACTCAAGAAAAGACGGAGAAGTTCAACGTTAGATGCGAACTCATGACGAAATTTGGAGACTTGAAAGACTCAAAATTCTTCTTTAGAGACAAGAAATACCTCATTGGAAAGTGAGCTGCAAGCAAGTCAAGAGCCAACAAACAATCTCTGAGCTGAACTGGCTTGTCTTTAGGTGGATGTGCAAAACTGGGAAGAGGAAGTCCACAACAAAGGGATTGAGGTAGGTTGCCAAACGATCCTAGTTAGTGAGGTGGGCCGCAATTTCTTTAAGACCTATCACACTGATTTAGTGGGGACCTATCACAAAACAATCGCCTTCCTTTACTAGGTGGGCGCTGCGGAGAAGTTGTATTCTAAGAAGGTTATTGAGAGAGCCAATGAACAAATAAGAGTTCCAGATTCTTCCTTTCAAGTAGACGTGAAGGTTGCGAAAAAGGATCTTCCTGAGTTTGAATTATTGAAATGCAACCTCAAACAACCCACAAAAGCAACCTAGTAGACCAGGTGTGCGACTAACGGGGTTGTGACTGTTAGGCTGGTCTTTGAGGTTGATGTTCCCTTATATTCCCTGGTTCCTCCTTCGGAATCATCTACAACTACTCTGTTCTATAGAACTACCTAAAATAACTTTTCTCTTATTTGCAAAACAATTTTCTTTAGACAATCCAACCTTTTGTCAGTATAAAACTATTATCTTTCTGTTATTTTAACCATCTTCCTTTTTCTTACTTGCTTTTATGTTTTCCCACTTATCCTTTTTCTCGAGTCTCCCTTGGTTGTCTATAGCTCCCCAAGGGTCTCCATAATATCCCTCTTCTTCTTCATTGACCGCCCTTCGTCAAACGTCAAATTAAATATTTATTTTCCTCAGCTTCTCTCCACTAACTAGTAGTAGCGATAAGTAAGGGTCGATCCCACGAGGAGTGTGGTTAGATTGTGATGATTCGTATTTTATTTAAATAAATAATTGGGATAAGGAATTATGAATTAAATTAACTAATAAAATAAACAAGCAATTAAACTAGCGAGAAAATAATTAACAAAGAATTCAATAATAATAAAGGTCTAGTTCTAGTTCAGTTTCCACCCTCGATTCACTCGTTTAACCAATCACAATATCATAATCCATTCATCATATGCGACTAAAAACCCTAAGTAGGTAAATAGATTAAAATATCTACTCGAATTTGCCCTTACCGTTTACTCAATTAAAATAAGCTCTTTAATTGAATCTAATTATTGAACAACCTAGAATAAGCTCTCTAGGTTCAACCCAACAACAACATTAATAAATAGGCAAATAGATTAATCTAGGCAACAAATGCATAAGCTCAGTTCATTCAACCTATGTTGTGTTGTCCCTAACAATTTACAATCATTAGTTGCTTCAGAGAAATAGTAATTACAACAATTACACGGGAATCAATCCTATTTTTAGCAGTAGATAACCAATCCCGAATCTAGGTGATCAATCAAAATTAAGAATTAAGCAATCATAAATTGAAAATAGAACAACACAAACAATCGCATATGACGAACGAAAAACAATATTGCATAAATTAATTAAACATAGTTTCACGAGGGTTTCAACATTCCTAGAACTAGATAATAAGTTTACTCACTCATGGAGTTAAGAAAATAAAAGAAAAGATTCAGATAAACAAACATAATCCTTGATAAAATAGGAGAGACGATGTGTTGAACCTGAATCTTACGTCTTGGAACGTCAATCTTCAAGTTCTCTTGCGTATGGATGATTTAGGACGAATTGGAACCTCTCTGGACCTCCTTAGAACCCTAGGATATGTTGTATTATGCCTCTGGGACGAAATAGGGTCGGGGTTTATATAGAATTCCTATTTCTTGCCACCCAAGATTCTTCCAAAAATAACTCTGCCGACTCGGCGTTGACTGACACGAACCAGCCTTCGGCGTCGACGCGAATCACCCGCCTGCGTCGTCCTGCATGGGCATCGACTAACGCCCTTCCCATCGACGCTTCAGAACATGAGCGTCGACATTGCGACGACTGACGCCCTTCCAATCGACGCTTCAGAACATGAGCGTCGACATTACGTCGACTGACGCCCTTCCAATCGACTCTTCAGAATATGAGCGTCGACATTGCGTCAACTGACGGACCTTCTGTCGACGCTTCAGCAGCTTCCCGTCGACATGGCATTGACCCAGCGTCGATTGATGCGCGCACAGCCAGCGCAACACCGCACATCGCGTTGACTGACGCGAACCATCCTCGGCATCGACGCGTTGTCGACGCAACATCCTGATTCTTGATTTTTCTCTCGTTGATTCGTCAATCCTCATTTCTCTACTTCCTTGTGAGACATCCTTCGATAAATATAGCACCAAATACTACAAAATAGAGAAGAATATACGATTGGTGCTTGATTGTTCATAATAACAATTATGCGAGAAATAAGCATATATGATAATATTAAGCACATAAAATCACCGGAATTAAACCGTCAATTAGCGTTTAATTTCTCGCTTATCAAATCCCCCAAACTTAAACCTTGCTTTTCCTTAAGCAATATGAAGAATTAAAGCATAGTACAAACATAATATAAGTAACTCACTCAAATTACCCAAGTGAATTTATTCGGACTCTAGACACCACTATATRTTTAGAAATCTTAGACGTTTCATGTATTGGCCTAGGTGATCCCAGTAGCTTGGCAACCCCTTTTTATACACGTCACTTCAATGCTCTATGGTGCCCCCTCGCTACTCAATGGTCTGGCTCTATCCATCGTTGCAATTGATCAAATATCTCGTCCTCTCCCATTTATTTATTATTTTTTTATTTTTTCAATTGAGGCCCGCAGCTCCGCACTACCATCCTTGACTTCATAATGATTATAAGGCGATGGATTGGAGGATTGTCTTGATTGGGTGTTTGATTTGTTGAGTTCACCTCCGCCATGTTTTGAGAATTTGATAGTGTGATGCGCCTTTTGAGCACATGCATGAATTGTTGAGCTACTAGCATCTTCGTTGGACTTCGCTCTTTGGAATTTATAAGCAAATGCACTTGATAAATACAGATAGGCAGCTGTTTCGGCACCTCAATTCTTTTTGATTTTTCAATTTTCTACTTTCACCATGCCGGTATACCCCAACCGGACTTTATTTGACTTCTGTTTCTACTAACGAGATATCATCACGCAACCGCCAACTTCAAGGCCCCACACAAACTCATATTAAGTACGGCAACCACAAGTACACATCAACAACGCAATAATCTAGAATTGACGCCCCACATATGAATCACGAAAGCACTAACATGCGTACCTTTGACCTCTAAATCAAATGACGACTAAAGACTTTAACCAAAACGTAGTTCATCAAGGCAATTCAAGCGAGTACTTTAAATTATTTTCTTCTAATCCCCCGGTGTTTATCACAAAAATTGTCAAAATTTGTCAAACTTTTAGCACATAACTCCTCAATAATAACCACAATATCTCACTCCCCCATACTTAAACTTTGCTTGTCCTCAAGCGAAACAAGAACAAGCACATCATAAATATTATGAGGAAAGAGTAGGAAAAGAAATCACCCGGGGAAATGTCGAGGAGTCTTGGTCCTATTAATAATGATGCTCGGTCCTTTAAAAAGTGGCCCACACATCCAAAACAATTCATCGCCTCCAAAGCTGCAAGAAAAATAAAAAGAAAATAAAATAGAAAATAAAATAAGTAAACATTGGGTTGCCTCCCAACATACGCTTTTGTTTAAAGTAAGTCTTTGGCTCGACTTATTCCCTTGATCAAGTCATAGATGGTACTTCCAACTCCATCCGTTCCTCATCAACGGAGCGAAACCCTTCATAATATGGTTTGAGTTGGTGTCCATTCACCTTGAACGTCTTGTTCATTTTCGGGCTAAAAATATCCACCGCACCATGGGGGAATACGTGGGTGACAACAAACGGTCCAACCCACCTTGAACGCAGCTTACCGGGAAATATCTTAAGGCGAGAATGAAAAAGTAGCACTTTTTCGCCCACTACGGACTCTTTCCTTAAAATCTTCAAGTCATGGAACGCCTTCGTCTTCTCTTTATAAATTTGTGAATTTCAAACGCTTCGTTCCGGATCTCCTCCAATTCTCGTAGTTGCAACTTCCTTAGCGCACCGGCCTCATCAAAATTAAAGTTGCATTGCTGCACGGCCCAAAACGACTTATGTTGGAGCTCCACTGGCAAGTGACATGGCTTCCTAAAAATGAGGCGATACGGCGACATCCCAATTGGTGTCTTATAAGCCGTGCGATATGCCCACAGTGCATCCTTCAGCTTGATGCTCCAATCCTTATGGTTTGCTTTGACGGTCTTTTCTAAGATGGACTTGATTTCTAGGTTCGAAGTTTCGGCTTGTCCATTTGTTTGAGGATGATAGGCCGTAGAAAGCCTATGAGCAACACCATACTTTRGGAYTAATGCCTCCACCGTTTTGTTGCAAAAGTGGGTGCCACGATCGCTTATCATAGCTCGAGGGATCCCGAACCTTGAGAAGATCCAAGATTTAATAAAACGTGCACCAACCTTCGAGTCATTAGTTGAGGTGGCTTTCGCTTCCACCCACTTGGAGACATAATCCACCGCCAGCAAAATGTAAATATTTTTGAATGAATTTGGGAAGGGCCCCATAAAGTCGATGCCCCAGACATCAAAAATTTCACAAACCATTATGGGCACTTGGGGCATTTGACTTCTCCATGAAAGGTTCCCCGTGCGTTGACAATTATCACATGCCTTACAAAATTCATACGTACCTCGAAATAGGGATGGCCAATAAAAACCACTGTCAAGTACCTTATGCGCAGTTCTCTTCGATCCAAAATGTCCACCACATGCATGAGAATGGCAAAATGAAAGAATAGCGTGGAACTCTGATTCGGGAACACATCTTCGAATGACTTGATCAGCACAATGCCTCCAAAGGTATGGATCGTCCCACACATAATACTTCGCATCACTCTTCAGCTTGTCCCTCCTTGCTTTTGTCAGCCCTGTTGGAAACACACGAGCAACTAGAAAATTTACCAAGTCAGCATACCAAGGATCCATGTGTTCAACCGCAAGTAGTTGCTCGTCCGGAAACCTCTCATCAAGTTGTAGCTCGTCTTCCACGTGCACTAATCTACTAAGGTGATCGGCCACGGTATTCTCGGCTCCCTTTTTATCTTTGATTTCCAAATCGAATTCCTGGAGAAGTAAAATCCACCGTATGAGTCGTGGCTTCGTCTCCTTCTTTGTAAGTAGATGTCGAAGGGCCGCGTGATCACTAAAGACCACCACCTTTGATCCAATGATGTATGAGCAGAACTTCTCAAGGGCAAACACAACAGCTAGAAGCTCCTTCTCCGTGGTAGTGTAGTTTTCTTGGGCAGGGTTCATGGTCCTCGATGCATAGTAGATCACATGGGTTGCTTTGTTCACCCTCTGCCCTAGCACGGCTCCCACAGCATAGTCACTCGCATCGCACATTATCTCGAACGGTAGGTAKCATCTTGGTGGTTGGATAACCGGAGAGGTGGTCAGCCGCTCCTTCAGTGTGTCAAAGGACTTCTTGAAGTCATCATCAATCTTGAACTCCACATCTTTTTGCAAGAGCCTACAAAGTGGCGATGCAATCTTCGAAAAGTCCTTGATAAATCTCCTATAAAATCCTGCATGGCCAAGAAAAGAACAAATTTCCCGCACATTGGCGGGGTAAGGCAACACAGCTATGGTATCAATCTTAGATTTATCGACTTCAATTCCTTTCAGCGAGACAATGTACCCTAGAACTATACCTTGTTCCACCATAAAATGACATTTTTCCCAATTTAGTACAAGATTAGTGTCGACACAACGTTTCAAAATCAAAGATAAGTTCTCAATACATACCTTAAAAGAATTGCCATAAACGCTAAAATCATCCATAAAGACCTCTATAATCTCGCCAACGTATTCCGAAAAGATACTTACCATGCATCGTTGGAATGTGGCCGGTGCATTGCAAAGTATAAATGGCATGCGGCGATAGGCAAATGTGCCGAAGGGGAATGTGAAGGTAGTCTTCTCTTGATCCTCGGGTGCTATAGGAATTTGGAAATATCCCGAGTAGCCATCCAAAAAGCAGTAGTATGAATGGCCCGCCAACCTCTCAATCATTTGATCAAGAAATGGAAGAGGAAAATGGTCCTTGCGAGTCATGGCATTAAGCTTACGATAGTCAATACAATCTCGCCATCCCGTTTGAATCCTTGTCGGAACCAGTTCACCTTCTTGATTCTCGACCACCGTGACACCCGACTTCTTTGGAACGACTTGAGTCGGACTCACCCACCGACTGTCAGAAATGGGGTAAATCACCCCAACATCAAGCAGTTTTAGAATCTCCTTCTTTACCACTTCCATCATTGGTGGATTCAGTCGTCTTTGGGGTTCCCTAGACGGTACAGCATTCTCTTCGAGTAAAATTCGGTGCACACACATGGAAGGACTTATCCCTCGCAAATCCGCTATGGTCCACCCGATTGCTTACTTGTTATCCTTGAGTACTTGTCGCAGTGACGCCTCTTGGAGGTTGTCTAAGCGAGATGAAATGATCACGGGCAGTGTTTCATTATCGCCCAAGAAAATATACTTTAAGTGCTCTGGTAGAGCCTTGAGTTCGATCTCTGGTGCCTTGACTATGGATGGAACGGCTTTCTCATTCGAGTCGAGAAGTTTGATGAAATTTACGTCCTCTTCTCTCGGTTTCGCATTAAGTGCGCGCAAGGCCGACATTGTCTCTCGTACGTCGTCCTCCCAAGTTGGTTCAGTTAGAGGGTAACTCAAAAGCAACGAGTCCTCCCCTAAACTTCGTGTGATCGTCGTCTCGAGCTTATCTTGTTCATGCATTTCGAGAAATTCTTGCGCTAGAGAGTCAAAACAATCAAGTGCAAAAACAGAGTTATCGCAGTCAGGAAATCTCATAGCATCAAAAATATTGAATTGACAAATGTGACTGTCAAATTCCATTGTTAGAGTGCCTCGAGTGACATCGATCTTTGTCTGAGCAGTGTTCAAGAATGGTCGCCCCAACAAGATGGGTGGCGATTTTGATGCAGACTCATTCATGCTCAACACATAGAAATCGGCTGGAAAAATCAACTCATCCACCTTTACGAAGACATCTTCAACAACACCATCAGGGTAGGCAGTGCTTCGATCGGCAAGTTGGATCACTACCCCAGTTTTCTTTAATGGCCCAACTTTCAAACAGCCGAAAATGGTGCGTGGCATAACATTTATTGATGCCCCCAAATCTAGCATAGCTCGCTTGACTCGCATGTCTCCAATCGTGCATGGAATGAAAAACATGCCCGGGTCATTCCGCTTTTGTGGCAAGCTTTTTTGGAATACGGCCAACACGTTTGCTCCCATTAGGACCTTTTCATCCCCCTTTAACCTTCTCTTCTTAGTACATAAATCCTTGAGGAATTTGGCGTAACGAGAAATTTGCTTGATCGCATCGGCAAGTGGAATAGTGATCTCCACCTTTTTGAAAACGTCTCGTATTTGGCTCTCCGTGTCTTCCTTAGCATGGCGCTTGATTCTTGACGGAAATGGAAGTGGCTCGGTCCTAGGGGAAGAAACAACGGGGTTATTAAAATTATTAGAAAGTTTAGGATTACCCTTTTCAGCATCTTTTGGCTCCGAGTTTTTCTTCCTCCGTTTTGTCTTCATTGTCCGGCTCTAGCACTGGATTGGCCGGTCCTTCCACCTTCTTGCCACTTCGCGTTGTTATGGCGCTCACATTTCTCGGATTTACCTCGGTTTGAGGTGGCAGTCGGCCGCCGCCTTGCACTTCCAATTGGGTTATGTGCACAGCCATTTGACTCATTTGCATCTCCAAGTTTTTTATGGATGCTTTAGTCTCTTGTTGAAATTTGGCGGTCTCTTGTTGAAATTGAGTGGAACTTGTTGCCATTAATTTCACCATCTCTACAAGTGATGATGATGAGTTTTCCCCTTGTTGTCGGGTTTGGTATTGGTTAGGAAAGTTTTGCCCCCTTTGTTGAGGAGGGCCCTTGATCTTGATTTCCAGGTATATTCCCTTGATGTATATTTCCTTGCTGATCCCTCCATCTAAAACCAGGGTGGTCACCCCACCTTGGGTTGTAAGTGTGGGGGTACGAATCGTACTTTCTCCCTTGCCCATTTCTAGTTCCTAACGCATTCACGTGCGCCTCGCGTACCGTGTAAAAATGTGGACAGTCATCAGTAACGTGTTCCACTATTTCGCATAAGCCGCATGGTTGAACCTTTGGGGCTCCTCCCGCACTTATCATGGCCTTCAATTCAATTAAATGGGCCTGCAATGAATCATTACCCATCTCGTTTACCGATTTCAATGAAGGATCACGGTTGCCGAATTATTGGGAATTGGCCGCCATGTTTGATATTAGTTCCTTTGCTGCCGTCGGTGTCTTGTCCATCAAGGTGCCTCCACTAGAAGCATCAATCATGTTTCGATCAGTGAGACTCAATCCCTCATAGAAGTATTGGATCAGAAGTTGCTCGCCCATTTGGTGTTGAGGGCAACTCGCAACAAGCCTCTTGAATCGTTCCCAGTACTCGTGCAACGTTTTGTCCTTGCGCCTGCCTAGCCGAACAAATGTCTTTTCGAATTTTTGTCACTCGTGATGCGGGAAAGTACCTCTGCAAGAATGTTTTCTCCATAGCCCCCCACGTAGTGATGGATCCCGAAGGTAGGTAGTAAAGCCAGTCCTTGGCTAGGTCTTTTAGTGAAAAGGGGAATGCCCTTAGCTTGATTTGCTCGTCCGTGACTCCAGCGGGTTTCATGCTTGTGCATATGACATGAAACTCTTTCAAGTGTTTGTGCGGATCATCGCCAGTGAGTCCATGGAATAACGGTAGGTGATGGATTAATCCGTACCGTAGCTCAAATGTAGCATCGTTCACCGTTGGAAAAGTGATGCACAATGGTTGTTGAGGAAGGTCGGGGTTTGCCAACTCCTTCAACGTTCGTTCCGCTTGACCAACCATCGTCTCGTTTTCTCGTTCTTCGCTCTCGCTCGAATAATCCTCGGATATGTAATTGGGTAATACCTGTTCCCAAATTGAAACCTCCTTCTTCTTCTTTAACTCACGACCTTTCTTGTTGGTTTCTGGATAATAATGCAAATTCTTCTTCCCGGATGATCTCAAGTTCATTCACCTGAGAAAACACTCAACAATAGTTCAATTCGTTCCAAACAAAATTAAAGATAAAATAAAATACTAAAAATCACAATTTAGCGCGTCACTCCCCGGCAACGGCGCCAAAATTTGACCGCCCATCGTCAAGCGTCAAATTAAATATTTATTTTCCTCAGCTTCTCTCCACTAACTAGTAGTAACGATAATTAAGGGTCGATCCCACGAGGAGTGTGGTTAGATTGTGATGATTCGTATTTTATTTAAATAAATAATTGGGGTAAGGAATTATGAATTAAATTAAC
>BMAC01000047.1:1445879-1484805 GCA_014905375.1 Phtheirospermum japonicum | reverse complement strand
TGCCGCCCAAGATTCTTCCAAAAATAACTCTGCCGAGTCGGCGTCGACGGAGCGTCGACTGACGCGAACCAGCCTTCGGCGTCGACGTGAATCACCCGCCTGCATCGTCCTACATGGGCGTCGACTGACACCCTTCCCATCGACGCTTCAGAACATGAGCATTGACATTGCGTCGACTGACGCCCTTCCAATCGACGCTTCAGAACATGAGCGTCGACATTGCGTCGACTGACGCCCTTCCAATCGACGCTTAAGAACATGAGCGTCGACATTGCGTCGACTGATGGACCTTCTGTTGACGCTTCAGCAGCTTTCCCGTCGACATGGTATTGACCCAGCGTCGATCGAAGCGCGCACAGCCAGTGCAACACCGCACATCGCGTCGACTGACGCGAACCATCCTCGGCATCGACGCGTTGTCGACGCAACATCCTGATTCTTGATTTTTCTCTCGTTGATTCGTCAATCCTCGTTTCTCTACTTTCTTGTGAGACATCCTTCGATAAATATAGCATCAAATACTGCAAAATAGAGAAGAAATATACGATTGGTGCTTGATTGTTCATAATAACAATTATGCGAGAAATAAGCATATATGATTTATTAAGCACATAAAATCACCGGAATTAAACCGTCAATTAGCGTTTAATTTCTCGCTTATCATTCATCTTCCTCCAACTCCTCTTCTTCCTTTGGCAGGCATGGCTCACTTTCCTCCCGCTTTCTCCCTCGTGTGGCTGGTCTCAACGGTTCCAGCTTAGGATTTTTCTTGGTTGGAACTTTCTTCGCGCGGGGAGACTGCGTGAACTCTTTTTAATTCTTAAACTTCTTCCCTTTACTCCCTTTGGTCTCTTGTTCGTCATCTTCTTTGTCGTAATTATGGCCAGCCTCCATAATTTGCTGCCTAGTGTCATGTGGTATTGCATTCAACAACTTCTGCAGCATTTCCTTTTTGATGTTGAGGAGATGTTGTCCTGGCATCTGATCTCACTCCTCTAAACCTACGTTCACCTTTGCAGACATTTTTGTATTAATGGTTTTCAGCTCTTTGTCTTCTTTCTCCCCTTTTTGTGGTGTGTTGTCTGTCTTTGAGTTCTCTACGCCCATAGCGGTAGGGGTGTCAATCGTATCGTGTTTCGTGTGTCGCGGGTCGTGTTGAGACACAGGTATTACACGGTTGACACGAACACGAACACGACACGAATAATTATTCGTGTCAAAATACACGATATGAACACGAACCTGTTTATTACACGGGTAACCCGACCCGACACGAAAAACCTATATAAGAAAAAAATTTCAATAGTTACTTGATAAGAAAATATTAAGAAAAATAATAATAACATGAAAATAACATGATCCTTGTCTTCTTTTGTTCGAAAGAAGTCCGAGCACCAAATCAAATTACACACGGAACTAGAAATCAAAATTAATCCTATTCACAAGAAATAGTTTATTAAATTACTATTATACCATTAAATTTAAATGGGTTAAATAGGTCAATCGGGTTGACACGCAGGTCAACCCGACCTGACCTATTTATTTCGCGTGTTATTCGTGTCCGACACGAATAACCCGCGAACCTGCGAAGGATCATACCTGTACATGCTAAATTCGTGTCGGGTTATCGTGTCGTATCGGAAATTGCCACCCCTACATAGCGGGTATCCGTTTGTTGTCAGCCATAAGAATAAATGCATCGTTATTCTTTTTTCCTTTTCTTGAAAAATTTAATGCGCGTTGTACCACGCCTTTTGCCTTCATGGTCATGGTGTATCACGTATTCCTCTCAATGACTCGACGTCACTTGTATTCCCCCCGACGACGCCACTTGATGTAACTAAAAAAAATTGACTTACCAAGAAAGAGACCTGACCGCTTCGAATCAGTTTCTTCGATCACGATCAACCTGCACAAGAGCCGACAACCCTGACGTAAGCCCTCTGATACTTAAATCAGTAAACATATAAAATTAATAAAATGAGAGCTTTTATGGAAGTATGAATAATTCAACTTAGAGAAAATATGGGAGGCATGCGTCCTCTTTATATAGATATCAGAGACATACCCCCAATTAGGATTTCAGTCTCAGAATCGAACTCAATATCCATAACAAGAAAACCATCATATTTTAGGAATCTTGCACACTCAAATTACCATAACAACAATGTTCCCATATTATTATAAAACCTTCTACCATTTTATTTATTTTATTGACTTGTTGGGGCCCCTAACTAGATTTAACTATAAAACATACTTTTTTTCTAAACTGACTTTCGATTCAAGAGTCAAGCGAACATGGTAGCTCATGTTATTGCTAGGGCTTCTAGTTTTAATTGCTAGTCCTAATACATGGATGGAGCCACATGACTTTTTGATTACTCATCTTAATGATATATGTTACTTATATCATTTATAATGAATATATCAATTACAAAAAAGTTAATAAATAAAATTATTTTTGTCAAATTCTTATTTTTTTAATCGCTCTCAATTTTTCTCCACCAATCATTTCAATTCACTTTTCATAATAAATCATTTAATCATCCATCATTATTACATAATTTTTTATAAAATTATCAATCATTTATATAATTCTAACCACTAATCATTATTTTATTAATTTTATATTAAATTATCTTCGCATCATTACATTTCTAACTTATATCCACACAAATTCTCATTCTACTTTAAAAAAAATAATTAATCACTTTCTATCTCGATTCCAAATTTTCAAAAATGAGAGCACGGCTATTGTAGCCTAAACTATTTAAACCCTTCAATTCAATGATATCTTGGCAGACTATTTTATGACATAATATTAAGAAAATATCTATCAGTAAGAGGGAAAAAAAAAAAAACAACCAAACACAATTATGATTTTGCACCCGATTATTCCATACACGATGGGTTGAAGATGGCATGTCGAAAACCGTGTAATTAAAAGGAAAGTAGAATTAAAAATAAAGTTTAATTAGTGGACTAGAAATTATTTGTTAAAAAAAAAACATAGTTTGAGGCTAAAGTATGAATTTAATACTAATGACACGCAGCAAAATAAGGAGACGGTAAAGAGCGTGAATAAGGAGACAGTATAGAGCGTGATTTAATTCAACCGTCGGCGCATTATCTTCTTCCTCCATGTGACCTCTCACTTCAATTCTCTCTCTCTCTCTCTCTCTCTCTCTCATCTGGTTTTGAATTCATCTGTCTGTCATCCCAAAACTCACATTACACTTCGTTCCACATTACCATGGCTGCAAAGCTTCTCTTCATTCCCATTTTTTTCCTCTTCATCATCCTACTCACTCTCACGAACACCAAGGCCAACGTCAAACCGGTCGAACACAATGCCGGCCTCGGCCTCATCAACGAAACTCTAAACCGGCAGTTTCAAGCTCAGTACTATCTCGAACCAGAAGACGAAGACGAAGACGAAGATGAAGATGGATTGCCACGTAGATCTCTGTACTGGAAAGCGTCAGCTCCGAGGAGGTACTACATCTCGTACGGGGCGCTCTCGGCGAATCGGGTCCCCTGCCCGGCCCGATCCGGCAGATCGTACTACACTCATAACTGTTTCAGAGCCCAGGGGCCCGTGAACCCCTACTCCAGAGGCTGCTCATCTGTTACTCGCTGCAGGAGATAAAAAACAAAGCTCATTAATCCTTTTCAGATTCCCTTTCTGGTGTACTACTTGTATTCTGTTTTCTTCTTCTTCTTTTTTTTTTTGTTCAGTTGAAAATGTGTAATGCCATGTTTGGGTGTGATTTAAATTACTTGATTGTTATTTGTGGAATACAAGTGATTTTACTTTGAATTCAATCTTTTATAAATAGGAATGAGAGAAATTTAAAATAAAAAAGGGACTTTTCCTAATTATTTGGACTTGATAGGCTTTGAACTTTGATTGACATAATTGTCTTAAAAAATCACGACCTTTTTCATTTTCGGCACAACCACTGTTTCCATCACGACCTTATGTGAATTTTCTTCATTGACGTCAAAACTGATACAGAGAGTAAAATTAATTGATCGTGGGTTAGAAAGCTCATTCAGAGGCTGAGTCCAGTGATAATATGCACGCGACTACAAAATGACAAGGGGACTGTTTATTGAAAGTTCAAACAAATGTGCGCTAGCACCAACATAGGAGTAGGAGGTATCAATGGATTCACCTCTGCGAATGCTTAAACAAAATGACAAGGGGACTGTTTGTTGCATTTTGAACCAACAGATTATCTGTGGGTTGGAAGTTATGAATGCATAAAGAAAAATAATGGTTGACAATTAATTTTATGGTCACCAATAAAACCCAAACGTCCTCAAAGACTCGTTAACATACGTGATTCTCAATCAGCCATAGTGCATGAATTCATTAACGAGATTGGAGCATTCAGTTTCTTAGCTAGGATCAAAGACAATTGAGCACTCAATCCTCTTGTAGAATCTAGGCTTTCACCAGTTTGCCCAGTAACATATGCACTTGATGAACCGTAAAGTCCAGTTTGTCATCCCCCTCGGTGTGCTCAAAATAGTTCCACTTCCATACAATGGAATATTGGCCCCAATACATTTCTTTGGCTCTTTTTTAATTGACAAAACTAGCCAAATCACTTTTTTGTTCTTTTTAAGTGTTTGCAAAAACACTCTCATCAACTTTTCTATAATTTTGCGCCTTACAATCCCAGAGCCAATGGCGAGCTGGAGTGCCAGAGGAGTGGATGTAATAACATGAACCCCGACAAAATTTAGCTTTGTCGAGATGAGTGGGCTTCATGGTGAAGTTCATGAAGATCATATAGATTGGAACTCAGGTACCATCTGAATCGTTTTGAACCATAAATCTCTCAAATGCAATGCTCTGCAATCATAATTTATCACAAACTCATATCCTACTTCAACATTGGACACTATTTTGAAGGCAAATCAATTTATCCAATCACAAATTAATGAAATCAATTCCAAATATATAAAATGCAGATCAAGCGATCATGGAAACATAGGTATCTAAATCAGTTTTGGAAGGCAAATTAATGAAATCAATCAATTCACAAAAGTTTTGGTACCAGATAGCACAATCAAGAAGCTTTTCAGAACAAATGACAAAAAAAAAAAAAATATAATAATAATAATAAAAAGATTATTCACAAAAATCTTGGTACCAGATAGCACAATAAAGAAACTCAATTTCATGGCGTGATTTAAAAACAAAATCTTGAAACTTATTACGTAAAAATTCTAGCCATCTTTCAACATTTAAATATATATATGTGTGTGTATGTATGTATGTATATGCAATTATCCTAAATCTTAAAGGATAGCCAGAATATATTCCACATGATAAACTGCTCCAAATTATCCACAAGAAAGAAGAAGACGATAATACATAAGGAAATTTTACAGAAGGGGGGCAAAAATGCAATAACATTAACTAACCTTCATGGCGATCTTGGGCTCCTGCGATTTACTGGCACCCCACAAAATCAAAGCGAGCAACGAAAAGAGCACAAAAAAGCACACAACAAACCCCAGAAATCTCCGGGGCACACTCTTTCCAATTTTCTGCCCATCTTTCCTCCGGCCACCTCTACCCCAGATCCGACGTCGTTCTGGGATAATTTTCTCGCTCCGGCTTAAGCGAGCCCGAGAAGCGGCTGGTGGAGGACACCCTGGAGTGGCGGCCCATGGAGGAGTGAGAGTGCGGCGGGGAGCCCATTGGGCTCCATGGAGTAAGCTCACACACTTTTATTTCGAGGGGAAAAATTCCCTATTTAAAAAATAAAAGTTAAATTTTTTTTAAATATATGAATATAATAACTTATGGAAGTTCTATGGTACCTATAATGGTACTATTTCCATGTAATTTTAACTGTTACATCATTTCAGTTTTTGTATAGTAGAATAGATATATAACTTTAAATACATAGGTATAGTAAAGTGAATGTAGTGTAAAATTTTCCTATAACTTAAGTATCCACCTGCACGAAACTTAAACACCTACCTGCACGAAAAAAACCACTTTCAAAATACTGGATTTCAAAACAAGTTGTAAAAAAGTTATAGTATCAATATATCAACCTAAATTCTCTTTCAAAATACTGAGATTTCAAAACAGTTGAAAAAAATTATAGTATCAACCCTTCAAGTTATATATCAACCAAATTCGATAGATATTAACTTAAATCCTCGATATTTGTATATTTTAATCAGAATAGATATATCAACTGAAATTAACATGCGAGCCAAATACTGCTGACTTGAAACTATATATCAATCCAAGTACTGGGACTTGAAAATAGTTTCAGAGAGGAGATAAAAATTTTATTTTGTATATTTCAATTAATTTTCAGATGACTTGAAAATAGTTTCAGAGGAGATAAAAATTTTATTTTGTATATTTCAATTAATTTTCAGATGCAAAGAAGAGGTGAATTTGAAGGGATTTGGAGGGAAGAAAGATGGAGATAAAATCAATCAGAACCATTCAAAAGAAAACCTAAAAATATACTTAATTAATTAAAAAAAAATCTGGCATAATTATAAACACTTTCAAGTCATCGTTAAGTTGTAAAAGAAAAGGTTAGTATTTCTTGTAATTTTCCCTTATTTTTATTTGGCTCTCCAGCTTAAAATGATCTTGTTTAATCGAAATGATTAGTAATTAGTAAGAATCAAGGTTGGACTTTTTTGTTACAAATTTTATTCCTACGCCCTTTTTAATTAGTTGGAATATTTTTTTTCGTTTGCCTTTTTACACTTATTAATATTTTAGAACTCTTTTATTTATTTACAAATATTTATCTTGTACACTAAGTCATAGCTAAGGTAAGAACTCTTTAAGAGTAGGAAAGTGAGTTTTCATAGCACTCTCTTTTGATATTTTAGGACTCATCTAAAAAATGTTGATACGCATAAATACCAAAGACTTGGACTTCATAAATAATTACACTGAAGAAAGAGACGTTGTCATTCTTTTTGCCCGTGTTCTTCGAGCTTGTGTTTGATCAACTTGAAGATTTTATGGATGACTATATGCTGATTAAAATGATCTACTCTTTCAGGAGTTTTTCTTCTATTAGTAGATGCTTTATTGTTTTCTAGTAATATTTCTTCTTTCTTGAGGACGCGACTGAGTTTTTAATTCATAGACAAATTTAGGCATATCGGTTGAAGTAGATTCTTCTTTTTGATCAATCAAAACTCTTCCCAAACTATACAAGCTTCTTCCAAAGCATACGGCTTTTTGGATGTTCTTGCAGAGTGGAACCATGCAGTACCAGACACGAGCTATCTTCCAAATAACAAGGCATTTTTCGAATAAGCCAAATTTATTTTGGACCCTGCAGATCCACTCTTTTTTTCTATTCAAAGATCATCCCCCTGGCTCTGTGTTTTCACATCGAGAATTATTTGCAAATGAAGAGCTCACCCGCCATTACTTCATCAAGACCGTGAATAAGAGAAATTCCATCGCCTACTTAAAGTACGGTGCCGGTATTTATAATCTTGACTTCTCTATTATATTGTTCAATACATTCACGGATAATGTTACTAATTTCGTCGGCTCGAATGGTTACCATGAGTTTTTCTTAATTATTTTTTGAAAAGAAATAAAAAGCGTAATAATGCCTATAGTAGAAAAGTAGAAAGACTAATCAATTATTAATTCTAATTTCTTATTATTTTTGCTATTTATTTTACTGAATGATAGTACTGATGTTCCAACATCTTGACTAAAATTAAGTCTTTGATTGTTTATGGATACTATGATGAATGTTGTAATTCGACCACCAGTTCTTGATGGGACCAACTATGTGGTCAGGAAGGTGAGGATGCATGTCTTTATCAAAACCATAGATGAAAGGTCATGGCTTGCGATATTGGTTGGTTGGGAGGACTGAAGGTGAGATGATCCAGATGGTGACATCATCCTTAAAAATGAGATTGATTGACCGAGTGATGAATTAGATGTTGCAAATACAATCACCAAAGCCCTAGATGCTCTTTATAGCTTTGTGGGTGTTTCTCTATTCAGAATCATCTCAAACCTTCCAACTACAAATGAAGCTTGGGATGCTTTACAACTCTTCTATGAAGGATCCAAAGGAGTTCAATAAACAAAACTGAGAATGTTTACAACTCAATTTGAAGTTATAAGAATGGAGGAAAATGAGACTATTACCTAATATAGTGCCAGACTTGTTGATATTGCAAATGAATGCCAATTGTTAGGTGCATCTATATTTAATGAAAGGCTTGTGCACAAATTCTTGCGTTCTGTTACCAAAAAATTCAACATGAAGATAATGGATATTGAAGAAGCCAAGGATACCTCAACCATGAGCTTTGAGGAGCTTGTGAGTTCCCTAAAGGCTTATGAGAAGGAACTTCAGATCAAGCAACCTAAGGGAAGAATCATTACTCTAATTTCCACTCCTACTACTGAAGATTAAGAGTTTGATCTTGCAGCCTTTACGCATAAAGCTATGATCACCAAGTTTGATGATGATGGAATCACACTAATCATAAGAAAGCTCAGTGATATTCTAAAGAAAAAGAATAATTCAAGGAAACCATTTAACACATATAGCAAACCCTCCTTAGAACCTTCCACTCCAGGAATGATTAGTCAATCGACTCAAGAAAGCAGGTTTCAAATGAGGGATGTGACTCACACAAGTGAAAATTTTGAAGACCAAAATCAGAACAACACTAAGTTTCTGGATAATGTCCAGTGTCACGAATGTAGTGGGTTTGTCCATTATAAATATGAGTGTGCCAACATCAAGCGCAAGAGAAATTTGATAGCCATGAGCTATGGAGAAGATGAAGACGAGCCCAAAGGAACTGAAGAAGTTGCTTCCATGTCTGCCTGTGTTAACTGGGATGATGATGAAGGTGTTACTAACATTTGGTGCCTCAACTATGTTATAAACACTAATAATGTTAATGATAATACTGAAGATTTTGGTGCTGCCTATGAACAGCTTTATAAGAGCTTGTCTAAATTAGTTCACTGAGTTAATTTTCTTACTAAAAAGAATGAGAGGTTGGATCTTACAAATAAAGAACAACAGGTTGTAATATTACGCTTGGAATCTCTACTAACAAGACTTGAAGGCGAACTGGATAGGACAATGTCAGAACTATCGATGGCTCTTATAACTCTGAAGATACTCAATTCTAGTACAAACCTGAGGAGATTCTATCCATCAGATCTTTTTCCAGGAATGGCATAAAGGCTCCAGCATTTCTTAGATAAGGCGACAAGATATCGGAAGGATACGTGTTCGTTAAAAGATCCAAACAATGTCGACGTAGGTATATCTATCAGACCATTATGCAAAAAGCAAGAGATGGAAATGACTCATGCATTTGAAGTCAAGGCAATGTTAGTCAACTCAAGCATCAGCAGCCGGAAGAACACCACTACAAAATCCAAAATGGTGTAGGTAAGAGAATCTGAACTCAGTGCAACATGACTTATACCTCACTTAATTCGAATGTTGTAGGTACATGGTATTTCGACAGTAGGTGATCCCAACACATGACAGGAACAATTGACTCATGTCAAATGTTGTGTAACATAATGGTAGAAAAGTCCAATATGGTAGTGGTGCCTATGGACAGATCATTGGGAAATGAACCCTGAATGTTGAAGGTTTGCCTAGACTCCAAAATGTGCTCCTTGTGGAAGGATTAACTTGTAATCTAATTAGTATTAGTCAACTATGTGATGATGGTCATAATCTAATTAATATCAGACAACTTTGTGACGATGATCTTCGATTAAAGTTTAACTGAGACTCCTGCAAGTTTCTTGAAAAATCTGATCAGTACATATTTACAGGATTCATGATGGCAAATAAATGCTATCAAGTTAAAAGAGTAACCATATTTCAGTCGGTTCTACCGTCTTAATCTTAATTATGGCACCAAAGTATGGGACATGTCAACTACGAGCTGATGGGTAAACTTTTGAAATCTGATGATGTAAGAGGCATTCCAAAGTAAGTAATCAAAAATTCGTACAGTTGTAAACTAGAGTGTCACACCCAGTTCTCTAACACTGCAATACCTCTCATTGCTTAGAACATCTTCTCAAGAATCTCTTAAGCCCATTAGAGGTAGTGTACTAGAGGTAAGAAGTGTTTTTTGATAATATTAATAATCATAGATGCAGTTTGTTTAATAGGACATGATCTATTATTAAATCTGTGTACATGAGGTTTGATAATTTGTATGTGATAATTCGTAACTTTGTAGAGAACACCATACTTTTTCTTGTATGAAGTCCTCAGTCTATGAATCTAATGTTTGTATCTAGTGATTCTGTAGGAATAAATTCTGATAGTGCAAAGTGTACAGCTCATGCTCCAACACCAGAATTGACATCTCAGGTTCTAACTAATTCCACTGTTGAAACCTATGAATCAGAGTCTAACCATGATGACTCTATTCTAATAGGTATTTTTTAGTCTTTTGTCTAAGACATTTTTGCAAGGTTACGAAAGAATCATACTTCTTTTCATTTAACCGAGGATCTAATTTAGAGAACTACACGCAAGAAGAAAATAAACTTCAGGAAGATGGTAAAAATGGTGTGTGAAACATCTTGTTGTTCCTAATTATAAAATCTTGTCTTCTGTCTTCTGCATAGCCAAGATGGGTGGAGGATGCCTTTAAGAATAAGTTATAGATCAATGCTATGCATGAGAAGCTTGTTAAGTATGCCATGAATGATGTGTGGAACTTAGTCCTTAATCTATGTTCTATCCATTTCATTAAACCTGACGAGATAGGAAATATAGTGCAAAATAAAGCAAGGTTAGTGACTCAATATGTTTCACGGGTCGAAGAGGTATATTTCGATAAAACCTTTACTCATGTTGCAAGATTTGAGTCATTCAAGTTGTTTCCTATTGTATCTTGTCATTTTGGTATTACTCTTCACCAACTGGGTATCATAATTATTTTCTTAGTCATTATTTAAATGAGGAAGCATGTGTTGAACAACCTAAGGGTTTTGTAGATCCATATAAACGTCACTTTCTTTACAAATTTAAAAAGGCGTTTTATGACCTTAATTAACTCTCGAAAGCTTGGTATGATAGGCTTAATAAAAACTCACTTTATATGAATTTCAAATATGGTGAAGATGATAAGATCTTGTACATAATGAAAAGCAAGCATGATATGTCAATTAATCGGAATTATGTTGGTGATGTTTTGTTTAGGTCTACTTGTGATAAAAGTCC
Source organism: Phtheirospermum japonicum (assembly GCA_014905375.1). Taxonomy (NCBI): domain Eukaryota; kingdom Viridiplantae; phylum Streptophyta; class Magnoliopsida; order Lamiales; family Orobanchaceae; genus Phtheirospermum; species Phtheirospermum japonicum. The sequence continues at coordinate 1,473,544 of BMAC01000047.1, read as the reverse complement.
TAGAAACTTTGTAATGGCATGTTTGCGTTTTTTGAAATGAGTGTGAAAGATGATTTGTCAAAACATCAAGGTTTAAAAATTAAGAAGTTTGAAGATGGGATTTTTGCATCTCAAACTAAGTATGTCAAAAACCTAGTTAAATATTTTGGGTTAGAAGGTTTTAAACTTAAGAATATGCCTATGGTAATGATTCAAAAATGTCTAGGGGTGATGTTGATGAGAATGTTGGTCACATTATTTATGGAAGCATAATAGGAAGCTTGATGTATTTAACTGCGAGTCAGCCTGATATTTTGTGTCCTTGACTTGCTATCAGATAGATCATAAAGTTACTCACCTAAAGGCCCTGAAACGCATCACTAGATATGTTGTTGGTATTTGTGTCTTAGGAATTTAGTATATCAAAAACACTAATACTAGACTTTTTGGGTATACGTGTTCAATTTGGGCAGGTGTTGTGAATGATATAAAGAGTATTATAGGGGATCGTTATGTAGGAAGTAATATAGTTTTGTGTTATTGTAAGAAATTAAATTATTTGTCTTTATCAACAATTGAGGATCCTCGTAATACGTGTCCCTAATTACACAACATGAGTAAAATGATCGAAGAACATGATTTATATAGTAGTTTTTTAACTACTCTTTTTGAAAACTCAAGTGCGATTCATATCTTGAGAAATTCTGCCCAACAATCTAGCACAAAACTCATAGACATTAGACATCACTTCATCTGAGGTTTGGTCGAGAAAAATGTTATGTGTATTGAGCACATTTGGATAGAAAGTCAGGTCGCCGAGATTTTAACCAAAGCATTAGATTTCGAGAGATTTTATAGAATAAGGAAATCTCTCAGTATATGTTTAGTTTAGGTTAGTGTTACTGGAAATGCTGCAACACCATTAGCTAACATCAGTTTCAACATACTTTGTGCATCATGCAATTTTCATTTCTTTTCATAATACATATAGATACTTTCATATTTTTTTCTATTAGAGGTTGTTGTGACCAAATTGTGTTAACTAAAATGGATGGATTTTTTTTGTTTTATAATATATTTTTGGGTCGTTTATTGCAGAAACACGCATTTCTCTCAGTGTTAACTTTTGTGATTTATTGGATGTCCTTGCAATCTTGCTATTAGATGAAGTTTAGTTAATGTCGGATCTCTTGATCAATGTGGTATTTTGAAACGATATACGATTATTGTTGTTATAAAGTTGAGATTCTATTACTCCCAGACATAAAATCACAAATACATATTTTTATAGCATTTGACATTGTCATTAACCGAGTTAAGAATTATCGATCTATTAATTTTTTTGACAAAAAATTCCATTCTAAATGATGACATACCGGGACTAACACTCTCCTGCAGTTGAGAAAAAACCCTTATGTGGCTTTTTAGTTTTCCTAATATCTTTCTTATTAGATATGCATGTTTGGTGAAATTTAATTCGTATGGCTCGAATGTATATGGATAGTGTGCTCATAACAAGGTTCTATTTTTTCATTCACTCAATTTTTGGGTACAATTTGAGGTATTATGGCTTGTGGTGTTATAGACGGCTTCGTGGTATGTAAGGAAAGAGATACTGATGGCAGTTGGTTTGTTAAATGAAACTACAGTTAATACTCTCGTTATGGTTGATGTTTTATTTTCTACTTTGTACAGTTTCTTACCTTGTTAATTAGAACTTAGTTTTCTTCTTCTTCTTTTTTTTAAAAAATTTAATTTGAGTCTTAATACGGTTGGTTAGTGTGTTAGTTGATGGGTCTAAGAGGGAGTGTGCTTATTGAGCATGATTATTTTTTCTTATTCTCCTTTTTTTTTGGAATTTATTATTTTTTCCCACTAACAGACTAACCGAACTCTTTTGTATTTAAGTATGGAAAAGGTGTATCGGGTTTTAAGGATTTTTTTTTATTTTTAAAGTTGTAAGAAAACCTCTTTGTTATAATTAATTGTTTTTTGGTTTAGCCTCACCTTAGTCCTTGATGTGGTTTTGTAATATCCCATAATTTATTAAAAGTTTAATTTTATTTATTTATCTAGGATAATTTTATTACTATATTTATTATTATATTTATTTCTTACACTTTTTTAAAATAGTCACAATTTATTTTTTTCTACTCTCACAATCTTGTTATTTTATTTTAGTTAAGCTCAATTTCGTCTTAAAGTAGTTTATGATATATTTTTATAACTTTTATTCATATTTCATGACGAGCCTTGACTTGATTTTATTCATATATTACCATTCAAAATCTTACAAATATTATTGATTTTAAATTATATTCTTTCAACCATTCCCGCTTTTTTGAAAGAAGACCTAAATAGCTTTAAAATGATTCTTTCCTTATTTAATTTAACTTATGTTAAACCACTTATTTTTATTTTATTTTATTTACAAATACAAGATTGACTATTAAATTATTTTTTTATTTAAACATTCATTTATTAAATCTAAAACTTTTATTTGAGATTAGTATTATTTGTATTTTCAAATATTTACACATTCTATAAATTATTTATAAAAATATTTAAACCCATTATACATTTCATATTATTTCAGTTCATTTATAAATTATTTTTTTTGTATATTTTCAGTTCAATTAGATTATTTTTTTTATTCAGTCAAATAATTTATATTTTCACCCAAGCTCAGTTCCACCAAAATCAGTCCACTAATCTAAAACCGCTCTTCTACACCACGATAGAAAAGTTTCTCGCGGTTACTCTAAACTGCACGGACAAATTCACCTGGTTTACTTCGGGTGTTCTCAACATTCCACCGTGGGGGCAGTCGCCCCCCCTCACCCTCTACCTGTATTTTAGGATAGTATTATTTAGTTAATATTTTATATGTATAAATACAAAATAATTATATTTTGCCACCCCTAATAAATTACCTTCTAACTTCTATATGCCTTTCATAATGTTATATATACATGATAAGTTTTCCGAAAATATAATTTACTAATTTTCAATTAAATATTTTGTAATCAAGTTATTATTATGTAAAGTTTCTTTATTTTTCATTGCCTCAACCATATTCATTTTATAGTAAATGAAATTTTCTTTAACAAGAATCTAAAACTAAAAGTATAATAAGTAAGATATAAAAATACGGTATAAAATATTTTTTTTTTCGTATTATTTCATTCAAATAAATATTTTTTTTATTATTTCCAAGTTAATATTTAGTAAATCCGAAAAAAAAAATTCTCGGGGGCTACCGCCACCGAACCGCTGTACATTTTTTCTTTACTTAAACTTCCCTAGTTCACCACCTCTCACTAAAAATCCTGCGTCCGTCCCCGATCCCACGATCAGAACAGACACAGTGGTTTTTATGATGCTTCGATTGTTCTCAACATCAAAAGCCATAACTCTTTTGATTCAAACTGCAGTTTTTCCAATTTTGTTTTGTAAACAAACAAAGAAGCAGCAACAACCAAAATTCAGCCCGAACCAAACCCGACGGCCCCCAAGTTTAACCACCATCGCTGCCGCTCTTGTTGCCAGAAGATCCGAACAGAACCGAGACTTCAATCCAGACCCAACTTAGCCTGTCGACTGCAAAAGACAATGCCCTGCCGACTCTCTTTGCCAGGATCCTAAACTGAGGCCCAAAACTAATCAAATATATTCTCGAGTGCTATACAACCGGAGACTAGCTATCGCGCTGCCGTCGGCTTAAGTCAGCTTAAAGGCCACCACTATTCTCAAAACTCGGCCCATCATACTCCGCTGCCTGAAACCCATAACCCACGCCGGAGACTTGCCAAGAATCCGAAACCATTGCGCTCACCTTGAACCTCCGAGGCCACCACTGCTCGACTCACATCCGCTGCCGGAAAATCGAAGCACCCAGCGCCACCTCCATCCTTCTCAGCCGCGAATTTCCATTGATGATGTTCATCACCATGGAGAAGAGGGCCGTTGTTGCTGCAATTTAGCCCCATTTTGCTCCACGATTAAAGGTAATTATGGTTCTACCCCTTAGTTTTGTTTTTTGTGCCATTTGGCGCCTTAACTTTTGATTGATGATGTGGATTGTAAATTCAATTCCAACTCAATTTATTCAAACTACTTCGATTTCAATTATTTAAGTTCAAATTTTTAAAAGTCACGTTCGAGTATATATTTCTGTGTAGGCACGGATCGATGACGGCCAAACATTCGTTCATTACATTTATCAAAATCCATTACAATCAAATTGTGAGGTAGGGACCACCGACTTATCTTGTGTTAAATTCAAATTCTCAATTTTTGTGCCATGTATATCATGTATTTTAGACAATCTATGTTTCAAAAACTTATATAGGTAGAGGACGTAAAAGTTATCTATGATCGGGGAAAAGAGTCATTGGGTTTATCCCGACGTGATAGATCTATTAATTAAAATCGAAGACCGCAAAAGTTTACTGTGACTGACGAAAAGGGTCATCGGGAAAATCCATCGCGTTTTATCTACAGTTAAAAATAATTTCTAAAGTGCTATTCCATGTATTCTGCAATTGATTGTGCTAGTTTTGAGGTTTATTATTTATATGAAGCTTGTCGGTATACCTACTGAGCTAGTGGAAAGCTCACCCTATAATTAATAAATTCCAGGTTAAGGAGACCGAACGACGAAATACGTTGGTGGATGATGCACTGAGTTAAACTTCAAAGGAAATAAATTTAAAAACGATTTGACTTCCATTTCAATATTTTTGTTTGGATTATACTTAGTTCTTTTTTGTCAATTGTCTATGTTTTTCCAAAAAGTTATATATCAAAGTAGCGTAGCAAAATTGTAGGTGACGATTTATAAATATTGATATCCTTATTATTTTAAAATGATATCTGTTTATACTTTGAATATCTCTCTTTATATTCTTTTTCTTATTTTGGTTTGTTTATTTGTTTTAGAAAAATGGCCTAAAAGTTTCATTTTAAAAAGGGGCCCTGGAAGTTGTTGTTTCAAAGTGTTTTTTCTTAAAAATTATTATTCAAATTAGAAACGTGTATATTATATTATATTTTACCTTTGTAAAAGTGGGGCGTTGAAAAGTGATTTATATGCGAGATGATACTACCCTAAACTATTAATTTATAATTGATAGAAATTTGAATTATTTATTACTATTTTCACTGCGTGACTCAAAGTTTTATGAAATTCTCAATTTTCTTTTGATTTTAAAATTTGAAATTCACGTAACGCCAAGTCTACTTTATTTTATTTAAAAATATAAACTATTTTCTTTTTTTTATCGAAATTGAGGCATTACAGATTGCGGTAGTTATTTCTAAAGGACCGTATGTGCTCGTCTTTTCAGGTGAAAGGGGGAATGAAATGGATGTTGATAATCCTCTATATTTAGGGTTTGAAGCTCAAATTCTTGGAAGGATGGGGAATCCCTTGCTCTTGCAGGCCAATGAGGCAGTGAGTTCTAATGATGATACACCGTTGGACTCATTTTTGTAAAAGCTAGGATGTTGCTTCTTCACTTGTGGTCTCCTCTCCTTGGAATTGTTCTGTTGAGGATCCTATGGGAAGTGAAGCTTACTTTGATCATGAGGAGGATGTTGGATTTGTCTTTGCATGTTTTTTGATGATGAGTTGGCTAGTGGAGGCTCCTTGCCTACTGTTTGGTTCGAGTGCCACTCACACTCCAACATTCAACTCTCTCTGATTGGTTTGAGTAACATCTTGACCTTATATGGTTGTCCTCCTTTTGCATACAGGTCAAAAAGGGGGTGAAGAGTAAAGATGGGTAAAGATGGAGTGAAGACTAGTAGAAGATGATGTAGTAATTAGTAGAAGATGATGTTAGTAGAACTGGAGAAGTTGATCCAAATTGTGATCTTGCTGGAGAAGTTGCTGCAATGGGAACGCTGCTAGAACTCCAGGATTTGTGTTGAGTTGGGATGTTTTCTTGTCTAATTTGTCATTTTACTAATTAGTTTGTGAGTTCAAATCTTCATATTGGTGTTGCTAACACTATTCCATCACCATGTCTAACATCTTCTTCAGGGTTCTTATTCAGTTGGAGCCTTCAAACTCAAGGGAGTTGTTTGGTTAGTTTTGTCTGAAAAGGCAAAAGGGGGAGATTATTAGGAATCTTATTTCTACGTCCTTTTTAATTAATTGGAATAAATGTTTTATTTGCCTTTCTAAGCTTGTTAGTATTTTAGGACTCTTTTATTTATGTACATATATTTTATCTTGTATATTAAGTCATTTAAGGTATGGTAAGAATCATTTAGTAGTAGGAAAGTGTATTTTTATAGTTATCTTATTCCTTAAATATCAAGATATTGATTAATTCTCTTTTGAAATCTTAAAACTATTCTAAAATATGAAGATACACATTTATGTATAAAGACTTCATACGTACGCTTTCAGAGAATACAAATTAATTATATTGAAGATAGAGAAGTTGTCGTTTTTTTTTTTGCTCATGTTCTTCAAGTTTGTATTTGATTAACTTGAAGATTTTTACAGATGACTTTGTGCTGATTAAAATGATCTACTCATTTAGAAGTTTTTCATATATTACTAGATGCTTTATTGTTTAATTTTTTTTTAAAACAATTATACTATTTTCTAGTAATATCTTTTTCGGCTTGAGGTCACGACATGTGAGTTTTTAATAAACAGGCAAATTTAAGTTTTGTGTTCTTATTATTTTTGCTGTGTATTTTACTAATTGTTAGTATTGGTATTACAACATCTCTACTAACATTCAACCTCTGATTGTTTTTATTTTAGTATCTATGACCTTCAAAACTATCATATTTTTATTTGATATGTAAGTATTTGAATCTTGGAATGTTAAAAGGGCTTTTAGCATTCCTGAAAGAGGGTAATAATCCTTTACAATGGGACACTGGGGTTTATAAAGTCATGGACTATATTTAATTAGTCCGGTTAAAAATTAAATTATTTGTTTGGATAGATTTATAATAATAAAAAAAATTATTGTGACTGTTAAATCATGTTTGTTATATTATTATAATATTATTCGATGGTTGGTTTAATGATTGGGTTTTTTGGGAAACAATTATGTGTATACATTGATATGATTAGAAAAGGCAACAATAAGTGTTGTTCATACTTCATAGCACTGGATGGTTAATGCAGTAATAAACTTTTCAGAATGACCTATTGGATTCATGTTTAAATTATGTTTGAAGTTATTGGTGCATCCATTCCTTAAGTTTAGCTTATATATTTCATAACTCCATTCTTTCTTTTCTTCTCTTCATGGCAAGGTAAAAAAGGTTGGATTTCACATGGATGAATGGAGGTGTTATATTCATTACAATGTAAGTATAGTGTTTAAAATTACTAGTGCTAGCAAGTTCATTCTTTGTTGGATTCTGGATTGTACTGACCTTTATATTGGTGTAGTTGCAACAATATGTAATTACAGTTTTTGATGATAAATTATAAGCTAAACCTGCTAGGTTTAATGATAATAATATGTTTTTTTTCTCTTTTTTTATTTATTTTTAGGGGAGGAAGACGGATTGAGTGTTCTCATCTGCACTATGTATTTCGATAACACAAGATTTCTGAAACATGGTCTAATAATGAAGGCCAGTATATTTTTTTAATTTTTTCTTGATGTTAGGCGTTGTAAATCTCATCAAGTAGTCCTTTCATGAACTGTTCACCTAACATTTAGTTTATTGTATTTGAATATAAATTATGGAGGAAAAATATATAGTCCTTCTCACTTATACAAATAGTGAATCTTCTAATTGCTGGAAACCCATGTTTAAGTGGTATGTGGTGCAACATTTTTTGAAGTATGGGGTGGTTACATGAGTTATGTTGAGGTTATTTTTTATGAAAAAATAACCATATATATATAACATGTCCTTGGGTCCTTTTGTTGCTCATCATATTCATTCATACGTAAACATCATCTATATTAGAGTGAGAAAACAAGAGAAATCCATTGGAGATGGCAAGAAACTCAATCATGAACAAGCAATGGCCGGAGGTATGCTTGATCTATTTATCCCTTCCGCCTGTACATGTTTATTTGTTGTCGAAAGCATGTATGTTTATGGATTTGAATGCATTTGTTTCCATCATTTGGTATCAGAGCATCGTTTGGCCTCTGCCTTGCTTGTTTGAGTTTATGTTCATCCATTTTCGATTCCGTAGAAAAAAAATAAGATTCTTAGGTTTTATGAAACTTGAACGTTCAATGTGTTTTGAGATTAAAAATGTGTTTGTTGTATGTTCTCGGGTTTTCTTTTTTGTGATTTTTTCCTAGTTTTTTGAGTTGAGAAATGCATGTTTTGAGCGTGTTTTTCTATTTTTTGTTTCGGGTCTGAAATGGGTCGAGTTATGTGCATGGGACGGCTGAAGAAGATGAACAATGTCTGTTTTAAAAATAAATAAATTACCAAACTGCCACTGCTAGGGCTTGAACCCAGGTGGTTAAGTTTGAAAATTTTTGGGCCATAGGCTGCTGCTCTGTAGGCTACCTTTATTACTTGGGAATTTTAACTCATATTTATTATATTGGTTTCTAGTCAGTGGCATTAATTGCATGTTTAATGGTTTTTTGATTTTATTAAATCATTTCAATACATGCATTTTATATTTTAATTTATGAGAATTTATTTACAAATTAATTTATTTGCATGGTGCCTTCACGGCACCGTAGTCATTTCCCATATTACAACATGACTTACATTGGTAAAAAATGTATATGGTTTTAAGAAAGCTTCAACATGACTTACATTGGTAAAACATGTATATGGTTTTAAGAAAGCCTCAATTTTAATAATATCATCATGTTGTTTACTTGATGCAGTTATTCAACCTGTTAATTACTTTGATATGAGATTGATGTTATTGAGCTCAATGGGGACAATTATAAAACTTGGTGGGAGAGAACTCTCATTCATTTGGGGTAGATGGACATTGACTATGCTATCAGGAAAAACGAACCACCACTACTACAGAAACAGGATTTAAAGGCTGTTAATTAAAGGCGGTTTACTGAAAACCGCCTTAAAATTACTTTTAACGGCGGTTTTCACAAAAACCGACGTTAAAATTGGATATCAGCATATATTAACGGCGGTTTTCTAAGAACCGCCGTAAAAGTGATATAAATCTATGGCTGTTAGATAAAAACCACCTTAAAAACTCATATATTCCACGGCGGTTTGTTAAAACCGTCCTAAAAACCGAATATTCACGGCAGTTCATGAAAAAACGCCTTAAAAAATAACACATTTTACGGCGGTTGTTAATGAACCGACGTAAAATATGTTAGTTTTTACGGCGATTTATTTAAAACCGCCGTAAAATGTGAGCTGCGGATTAAATTGATTAAGTTGTAAATTGTTGGTGTCAATCTGTAATTTCCAGAAAACTTGAGAAATATAAATTTCTTCTGAATTGTCACCCGTCTCCATTTTCTTTCGAATTTTCAGAAGTGGACAACGCCGACTCCTCTCCACCTTCTTCGACTCATCAATGGTGGTGGCCGGCGATTGGAAAAACAATAAATATTAAACCCTAGCCCCCTTCTTCAGAACCCTCAAATATCAAGCCGGGCTCTCCAGATGCTCTCCAAATTAAACCCTAGCCCCCTTCATTCTCATCGTTTTCGAACCCCAATTTCCTCAGCGTACGGGCCATGTACAGATCACATCGTTGAGAGCGATGCTCTCCAGATGCCACCCGCCGGCGACGACGCCGTATCGGAGTTCGAGCAGATCGACAGCGGCAGCGAGCTCGAAGAAGATGGTACCACTCTTTCTCTGTCTCCACCTTAAATTTCTGTTGTTATTCATAGTTTCAGGATTTGCAGTTTCTTATAGATCTAGCTTTTTCTCTCAGTTTTGATTTCTGCTTGTGTGTTTATGAGCTTTCTTTTTTTCTTGAAAGAGTAAAAAATGCCAAAAGGAATGTGTGGTGTAAGCTTTTGAGCATATGATATGGCAGTTAATTTTTTTTTTTTTTTTTGTCTGCTTGTTCGTTGATTAATCTATTGTCGATGAGGATATGGTATTATAAAATTATTGACTAATTCAAGAGTCATTACACGCTATTCTGAACTTTTAGATAGTTTGTCACACAATATTTGCACTATACGGTTTACCTGATTGGTTTGATTTGCAAATTACATATGTCAAGATCGAGGGTTCAAACATTGTGTATCACATGACTTGCCTAGTGCGACTCATTAGGCTGGGTTGATTGACCTAATTTGAAGAGTATTGCGTCAAGATCGATGGTTTATCTAATGTGTAAGTTACTAAATTATTGAAAAAGGAGAAATGTGTAGAATGTGTTGATATTAAATGTCACTACAACCATTCTTTTTGTTTTTCCATATCACAGATTGTTATGCTATTAATTTTGTGCGCTATATTGTAGAAAATTATACTGGGGAAATTGTTTTTTTATTCAATACAATTGAACTAGGTTTAAAATGAATTTAATGGAGATTCATAGCCAAGACCGAAGTTACATGTCTTGTTTATTCCTGGCAATCCAGGTATTTATAAGTAATTTTTATAAGGTTAATTACAAGAAAAGTTCTAGTTATCTTTCAAAAAATTACAATACCCAATTGATGTCTGTATCTGTTTTACAAATTACATCTCAAGAGTTAGTGACAGTTTAAGTGGTATTAGTAATATTTGAATAATAATTGGAGGTTTTTGTAATAAGGTTAAGCTCCTTGTTTTTTGGGATTATCCTTTATTTTATATTATAAATAAATGTTTAATATGTGATAGGTGTAATCTCATTCTACACTAATTTTTTGGAGTTTTTGTATGAGTTGCTTGGAGGGACTGCATCAGTAACAGGCAAGTAAAAACAATAAGTAATTTCATTTTTTTGAAGTTCTTGGGCTTTTGACTTATTAGTTTTGGGTGCTGATTGCTTTTTTTCTTTCCCATGGTGAAGCTATTGGCCACATATCCCACTCGGACAAGGTGATTAAAAAGGGTACTTATTACACAGTATTTGTGATTTCTCTTGTTAATTATGTAGAATTTGTTTTTGTTACACCATGTTTAGTTTTTTTAATTTTTCTTTTAATCTGTAATTATTTACTGGCATGCTCATTTAGTTGGATTTTTGTATATATGGTTGGGCGTCAAGGCCTTGCATGAAACTGAAATTTGAGAAGTCTATTGTGATTTTTATTTATTTATTTTTTGGGTGAAAAAACATAAATATTCTTGGTCTGTTGTCTGAAATCTGAATCTTCATATTTGGAAATGAAACTATTTTTAGCTATAGAWTTGGAATGTGTTATTCACATAGATGTGCTTGATTAAAGAGTAAAATTGTTTGATTGTAGTCTTTTCAAAATCCTATTTCCATAAATTAAAAAATAAAAATAAAAATCAAGAATTGTTGGGAAATGGAAAGTGGCATTTGAAAACACAACCATAGGAATTATAATTTTGTGAAAGATTAAAAATTGATTTTTTTTATTTTTTTATATTTTTCATTGACAGAGTTGTTTTGGCACCACTAACAAGGCAGAGATCAATATAATAATATACCTCAGCCACATGCTATTTTGTATTACTCCCAAAGAGCTTCCAAAGGTGGCCTTCTCTTGTCTGAAGCCACTGGAGTTTCTAATACTGCTCAAGGGTACCCACATACTCCAGGTATATGGACTAACGAACAAGTCGAGGATTGGAAGCTGATTGTCGATGTGGTACATGCTAAAGGCGCATTTTTTTTCTCTCCAGATTTGGCATGTTGGTCGGGTCTCGAACAAAGGTTTTTTATTATATTTTATTAGTTTATCAGGATTCAGTATGTAATGATCTTAATAATAACACTTTGTAAAACAAACAAAACACACAAGAATTATGATTACAGGGTCTGGTTGATTATTCACTATTGGAGTAATTGGTTCCTGATTGAACTATGTTTACAGGGTTTCAGCCGAAAGGACAAAAACCAATATCGTGTATGGATAAAGGATTGACTCTGCAAATTCGAGCTAACGGTGTCGATGTTGCGGAACTTTCCCCTCCACGACGGCTGATAACCGACGAAATCCCGCAAATTGTCGATGATTTCAGACTTGCTGCAAGAAATGCTATAGAAGCTGGTACTGATATATTTTTAAGTTACACGGCATATCTTTGCATTTAGGCCATCACTTAGGGAGTGTTTTGCTAACACCTTACCAAAAAAAAAGTGATTGTCAGCTTTAAGCTGATTTTTTTTTAATTAGTAAAACAGAAGCAATTTCTAGTGTTTTCAATTGTTAAATTATGGTTCTCATTTTACATAATTTAATCAAAATCGGAATAATATAGTTCAGCTCATTTATTTCATCGTCACTTGGTCCTAATAAGTAATAATTACCTTGCTTAATCATGCGAGGAATAAATTCTTGGATGAATAATTACCAAACAAATTCTTTTTTGGATTTTGATGCTAATTCCAATTTTCCCTAGTTTCTATTGGGAAGTTTCATCCGTGTTGAAAATACGAGGGTTCATTCTTTTAGTTTTTCTAGGAATTTTATTTTTATGGTTCCATAAAGATAATCCTGGTTTCTAAAACATGTTAGTATTGTTTTAATATAATCAAATGTTCGGTTGAGTTTATGATATTTCAGTGTAATCTTTTTATTTTATTTTTATGATGATTCGAATTTTCTTTTGTAGGACTGGGAGTCTGGGAGGTTGTTCTCATTACAAGAACATATCAGTCATAAGGTAAAAAATCTGCAGAGCTCAGAAGTCTTACATGAACAAAACTTACATGATGAATGACTTTCCTTTAAAATTCTCTCTCTCTCTCTCTTTATGTTTTCAAATTTTTTTCTTGTTGGTTTTTTTCCATTTGTTTAAATAAGCTTCTATTTTCCGCGATGCAATTTAATTTTTGTTATTATTGATGGGCTTTTTCACCTCAAGTCATTTTTATCTTTGTTTTCCAGATAAGTTTCATAGAGCAGGAACTTGAAGATGTTGAAGTACCTATAGTTCTGGTAAGCCATGTTTACAGCAATAGAAGTTTTAACTGCCATTTTACCGACAAGTAAATCTTAAAATAATTATATTGGTCCTTATGATGATAATGATGTCTGTTATCTTCCTAGTTGCTTTTTGGGCCATCGTAGATAGGTATGTTTGTTGACGTCTTTATGTTGTTGATGACTTGGTCGGCACTTGAGTACTCGGCCTTTGGAACCTTGGGGTATACTTTCACAGGTACATTGCGTGCAACCCACGTCTTAATTTTGCAATTATGGTGTCTCTGATTCTTATATATTATATTTGGCTTTACCCAAATAGTCACATATTGTCTCGGTGTTAATTAATCTAACTTTGAAAATTTTGTAGGGTTTGTCGACTGCGAAAGAGGTTTACAAAGTTTAGAGCTTTTCCCACTCTTCAGAACGGTACACGAGATCTGCATTGGCCGTCTACCTTGAGAAGCGTCGCCGTAGGAAGGTGCAGAGAGTTCCTTGAGAAGCTTGACGTTCGCGAAGGTATGCTCGTGAAGTTACGCTCCTATTTTGCCCTTCCAGCTTCAGATATGGCCATAAATAGTGTTGGTTAGTAGAAATGCAATGTTCCTTGGAACTTATTAATGTTTTTGTAGTAAGATATATGATAATAGTTTAAGTTTGTTTAGTAAATAGAAACTATTTCTGTTGTCTTTTTTTTTTTACTTGTTTAGAGATCTTTTGGGTGTATGTAGTATTAAGCATTTCAAGAACTGGATTAATATTTTTATTAGTCATTTATGTTCATATAATGTGTATAGTGGTTGTAATTGCAGTACTAATTAGTTTCATATGTATATTTTGGTGCACCTACTTTCATTTCTTTTTTTTTTTAAATTTTTTTACTACTTTCTAGAAGGTATTTTTTAAGAACTGACGTAAAAGTACACTAAATTAACAGCGGTTCTAAAAACCGTTATAAAAAGTGCACCAATTAATGGCGTTTCTAAAACCGCCGTAAACGTAACATTTTAATAAATTAACAGCGGTTCTAAAAACCGATATAAAAAGTGCACCAATTAATGGCGTTTCTAAAACCGCCGTAAACGTAACATTTTAACGTCGGTTCTAAAAAACCGCCGTTGAAACTGCATATACTACGGCGGTTTTCAAACTGCCGTTATAATATCCTTAAAACCGCCGTAAACTCTCACTTTTTAAGGCGGTTCTGAAAACCGCCGTAAAAATTTACGGCGGTGGATACAAAGGCGGTTTTAAAACCGCCGTAAAATCCAAAAAAAAACCCGCCTTAAAAAGTGATTTCTGTAGTAGTGCACCATCTATAACTGAAGAAAGTAACCTAGAAGATGTTAATCTTTATGAAAAGTGGGAGTGATCTAATCAACTCTACATTATGTTCATAAAGACCAGGATATCAGTTAGGATTGGGGGTTCCGTTGAGCAGTATGACAATGTTCGTGCATTGTTGAAGGCAATTCATGATCAATTTGTGTTTGCTGATAAGGCATCATCTAACACCCTTATAATGCAATTCTCGTCCATAAAGCTTATCGGGATTCGAGGTGCGCATGAGCTTATCATGTGCATGAGAGACATAGCGGCTCAACTTAAGACACTCAAAGTTGAAATGTTGGATTCATTCCTGGTTCACTTCATTTTGTACACTCTTCCTCATCAATATGGTCCTTTTAAGATCTCTTATAATACACATAAATATAAATGGTCTATAAATGAATTGATGACTAAATGTGCTCAAGAGGATGGACAATTGCCTATGGAGGAGGGCAAGAAAGTGAATATAGCAATAACAACAGGAAAGAAAGACAATTTCAGGCTAAGGACAAGGGAAAAGACAAGATTCCTCCCCAAAAGGATACGAAGAAGAAATCAAGTTCTTCTTTTGTAAACGGAAGGGGCACATAAAGAAGGGTTGTCCTAAGTTCCTTATGTGGCTTGAAAGAAATGTATTCAAGTTTCATTTATTTGTTATGAATCTAATATGGTGTTAATGTTAATCATAACACATTGTGGATTAATTCTGGTTCTACAATCCATGTTACCAATTCCTTATAGGAATTGCAAAACCTGTAAAAACCAGTGGGAAGTGAGGAAAATTCTACTCTTGAAATAAGATGCCCTCACATGTGGAAGCATTAGGAACTTGCAAATTAGTTTTAAGTAGTGGTTTCATTTTTCTTTTGGAAAAGACTTTTTATATTCCTAGTTTCACTAGGAATTTAATTTCCATTTCAAGAATAGTATCATGTGGTTTTTCCTGTAACTTTTCAGACTCATATTTCCGTTGGAAAAAGTACGTTGTCTGATGGTCTTTTTCATCTTAGTTTGAAAAATGATGGTAATCATACTACTTTGCACGTTCATGATACTGCTGGTGTAAAGCGATGTGTTATGAATGAAGAATCCTCTATATTGTAGCATCGGAGATTGAGACATATCTCCATTTATAAAATCAAGAGGAGTTCTAAAATATTATAAATCATCCATACGAGTATTTGTAGTCCTGATACAGATGCATACCGTGATAAGTATCTTATTACCTTTATAGATGATTACTCATGCTATATGTATCTTTTCTCTCTTAATAATAAGTATGAAGCTTTAGATGCATTTAAAGTCTTCAAAGTGGAATAAGAGAAACAACGCGGAAATCAAATTAAGATTATGAGATTACATAGAGGTGGTGAATACTACGATAGATACACTGAGAGTGGACAAGCATCTGTTCTATTTGCTAGACTTATTCAAGAAAATGAATTGTTGCCCAGTTTGCCATGTCTGGTTCTTCGAACTAAAATGGTATTGCTGAAGAAGAAATTGAACATTGATGGACATGGTGTGAAGTATGCTTGCTAGCTCCAAACTTCCAAAACCTTATGGACTGAATCTCTTAAAATGGAAGTGAACATATTAAACCCGGTTCCAACAAAGGCAGTCTCAAAGATGCCATTTGAGTTATTCAAGGGTTAGAAATTGAGTTTGTGGCATGTAAGCATATGGGGATGCCCGTCTGAAGTAAGAGTTTACAATCCTTAAGAAAAAATATTGGACTCAAGGTCAATAAATGGGTATTCATTGGATATGCGGATCAGTCTATGGGATACATATTTTACTGTCCATCACATAACACTAGTTTTGTGGAATCAAAAAATGCTAAATTACTTGAGAATGACTTGATTAGTAGGAGTGGTCAATCTTTGGACATTAGTTCTGAGAAAGACTATTATCAATATCCCAGTACAAGTGATAGAGTGATAGTTGTTGTTAACAATGTGCATCAAGTCCAAACATATGTTGAGCAACCAATCGCGAATGTTCTACAAAATGTTGATCAAATATTGTAGACCCTGAAGTTCAATAAATACCTGAAACCATTGAACAACAAGTTGAACAACCTATAGAACAACCAATTGTACAACCTGTTGTGCAACAAAATCCTGACACTCAGTGATTCAAGCTTTTGTGTGCCTACTTTTATAAATATTGTCAATTATTCAAAAGCTCTCTCGCAAGAGTACGAGTTCGCATGTAGGTTGGTAAGCTAAACCGAGTCAATCTCAAAGAACAAACTACCGGAATCTCAAACATTTGTTTAATCACAAATTAACACGAATACTTGTACAAATTGGGGGTTTTGTTTGTGTTGATTATCTAAGAATTTAAAATGCAATAATATTAATGAAAACTATGTAACTTGAACTAATTAACCAATTAGAAATTGATAGCATGAATTAACTTCCAAGAAATCAATCTAAAAAGCATGTACGAATCTAAGTAGCAATAACGAATTCAAAAGCATAAAACTCAAAGGAAAATAACTATCATAAATGAAAAGCAATTATCATGAACGAAACGTAAACGGAATCAATAATCATCAAAATAAATCTCAACAACTAAGCATGAATTAAATAAACTAAATTAAGATGAAGATTACGAATTCAATTATCCAAAGTAACTAGGTTTGTAGCATAAAATAACTCAAGAATAATAAATAAAAGCAAATACCTAATCGCATGAATTAAACTAAGAAAGCAATTAAAAAGTTTAAAATACTTATTGGAACTAAGAAGTACAGTAAATTCTCCAGCTAATCCGAAGAAAACGCGTAGATCTTGGCCGAAAATTGAATCATGAACTAAAGAACGGAGCTTGATACTTGTGACTCTTGAATCATGGATTTCGATCTTGTATTATGATATGTGACGTAAAAGTATGATGTTTTGGTGTCTAAGGACCTAAAATAGGGTTTTAGCGGTGATATGTGTCTCTTGGAATGAATTTATAGAGGGGTTTATATAGTTTTCTCATGTCTTGGAGCACAAGTTAGGGCAAAAACGCGTTTCTAGGCCGATAACGGTAAGATTAGCGGTATGGGATACTGCTAACTATCCCGTTAACCCTATATGAGTAGTCTATGTCCATCCGTAGTGGTGTGGTAGCGGTAAGAAAGTGATCGTTAAGTACACCGTTAAACCTCTCTGTCATTTTCTAACGGTGGAACTAACGGTAAGGGATACCGCTAGGGTTACCGTTAGTTTGGTCAGGGAGCTCTTTGTCCACCTTTAGCGGTAAGGTAACGATAAGGAGTAACAGTAAGGATTACCGCTAACTCGCAATTTCTTCTACTCTTCGCCGGAAAGCTCGATTCTTATCTCTTAATCATCGAGCTTCGTCTTCTATGTGCTGAACTCCTCCGGTTACTTAGCTATAAGGTGAAAAACAGAGAATAATAACCTATTTGCATCAATTTTGATCATAATATGGTAAAATAAGTTGGAAGTATAAAATCACGAAATTAAACTTAATCTACCCAACTTATACCAAAAACAATAAGAAAAACTAACTAAAATGCTAATAAAATTAAGGACAAATATGCGTTAATCAACTACCCCACGCTTTATTGGTTTGTTCGTCCTCGAACAAACGATAATTTCAAAGAAAACCAGTCTGAAAATAAATCCAAGCAATGTGTCGTGTCATGCTACATAGATAATTCTGAAAATATAGATAAGTGTAACGCAACCTCAAACGCTCGACCATTATTACATTATCGCTCCGAAAACAAGTCATGCATCCTCACGAAGGGTAATATATAAGTGTACGCTCATAAGCACTTGAAATTTTTTATGGGGACGTGTTTACACTCAATTCATCAAATACAAGAACTGAAAATCAAAAACTTCTCCATCGCATTTAAGTGTGTAATCAACAAAGAATCGAAAAAGGTCTTTTCGGGTTGTAATGTAGGCTCTTTGGATGGGTATGGAATATATAAGTCGTGTGGGTAACTCACGATCTAACGTGATCAATAACTCACCAAACTATTCTAATCACGAATCAATGTGCTTCAACTCATTCAAACAAAACCTCACTTAACACTCATAACGTAGCCTTTATACTTAGGCTATTTCTCAACTCGAAAACCGTAAACTGACTTTTGCTCGAACCACTTTAAACAATATAGAAGCTTATAATATGCTTCTTCTCGTTTACAACACAACTCTTGACTCTAAACATTAGGCTTCATAAGAAAACCAAACAATAAAACACAAGCCTTTATAAGCGTGGGCAACTACTCAACTAGAATCACCATCTTTTTGTATTACATTTGTTTTATTTTGTCCCCCTTTTATTCTTTTTATGGGGATTTTTTCGGAGGATGGTGATCCTTTACTACAACCTTTCATAAATCCCTGATAAAATTTTCAAAACACAAATAACCAATAGAAATGACTAACTCTTACCCCATGCTTTTAATGATCGTACGAAACTCAAAAACACTCATGGCTATAGGAAATGGATTATTTGGCTATGATTGGATCATTTGGAATTTATAGTGGCTAAAATATATGGATATGGCTGGAATCAGGGTTTTTTCTGTGCCTTAATATCATGTTCAAAGCTAACTACACACAGCGATTTCAAAGAAATTTCAAAACACAACCCACTCAAGTACATGCAATGACTTTAAACACTCAGGCTACTCTCTGGATTTTGCATGATAAAGTCTTGAATTGACGCTGCTTTTAAGGTTTTGCAAAATCAATTGCGTCCAAATACCATTTTACAATATATAAATAATAATTTGAAAAACTATGCAATTATACTCGCTCAAAGACAAGAATATCAAATCATACATAGTTAACTTCGACAGGAAAGCCAGACAAACACAATTCAACGCAGAAATAGCAGTTAAATACGAGAAGTTACTAATTATTACAGTCCATAAGAATTCAGATTGCACTTAATAACAAATTATAAATCATACTAGACCCTCCCCCTCCCTCAAAATTCTGCAAACTCCGGGTTGCCATAAGCACAAATAAAATTAAAAGAGGTAAGGAAAAGAAAAACTTCCTTGAAAACTTAAAAAGTCGAGTCGCTCATGTCAAAGTCGTGCAATTGGCCGTCGTGATTTGAATTGTTCCTTAACAAAACCCCCAAAAAACAGAAATAACAAAGAAAACAAATAATAAAAATAAAAAGTGCAAATAATAAAAATAAAGTTATAGTCCGACATCAAATAAATAAAAATCAATGCCCCGGTGGCATATGATCGTACGGTCCCTGGAAAGGAGTGATATCCATGGAGTCAGTGGGTGGAGCAGGGGGCCATCGTCCCATAAACCGGGCAAAGTCTGTCGTCAAACCAGTCAACATCTCTCTATTAGCCTCGCTCGTCTCTCTCCCCCGACGAGCCTCTTCGCGTGCTAATTGTGCCTCTCTATATCCCCTCTGCGCCTCAAAATGCGCCAACCTTTCTTCCTCGTGCGCCTCGCGAGCCTCTTCAAAGGCGAGACATGCATCCGCCCTAGCCTCTTGGGCTTCATATTCAATGACAGAAAGCCGGTCATAGACATTCGTCTTGAACTCCTTGTAGTCGGTCATATAAGCGTCGAACTCGGGCCAACCCCACTGTGATGATTCACCAGTCGATCCATACGCATGCCCGTCATGAGGCCCAGTATCTCCCCAATCAACCACCAGAGTCTCCTCGCGACTCGCATTCTCTCCATCGTCCTCATCTTCTTCTTCGTTCTCTTCTTCTTCTTCAGTCTCTTCGTCATTCACCCACAACTGTGTCACCGGCCTCCGCTCTCCTCTCGGTTTAGCGGGGACCCTAACCATTCGCCAAGAAAGTGTCAATGCTTGATAGCCATGCACGTTATCGTAGTCCCTCAGTGCGTATCCGCACAACTAGAGCGAAGACTAATTGGATTGAGCTGAACTGCCTGTCCTGAATAGGACAAGGTTGTAAGTCACGACTTGATGAGAAATTGGCCTGGCCTTAGCGAGAGGGTCAAGATTAAGATTGGGAGACCCTACTAGACAGGCCTGACCTGTGTCCTACGATGAAGCTTCCAGGTCAGGTCAGGTCATGGGTTTTCTGTTTTCGAGATCCTGGAGAGGGACCCACTGGATAGAGCTGACCTGGGTACTGAAACGAAGCTTCCAGGTCAGGTCAGCCCATGTAACGGTCCCAGATTCACGGGTTCTGTTTTTGAGATCCTGGAGAGGGACCCAATGGATAGAGCTGACCTGGGTACTGAAAGGAAGCTTCCAGGTCAGGCCAGCCCATATAACGGCCTCAGATTCGCGGGTTTTCTATTTCCTAGATCCCGGAAGAGGTCCCCACTGGGCGAAAGCTATATATATCTCAGCGTTGAGGCTGAGAGAGGTATGAATTTTATCAGTCTAATCTTCTTGCTTTAGATTATTCCGATCAAAATGCTTACTGACTTAAGCATCAGAGAGGTTTCCACCAGAAAAACCCCGGTGATCCTTTCTAACGTGTTTTTGTGAAGCAGGTCAGGATATTCTCGGATGGAGGTGCACTTTCTTGGTGGTCAGTATTTTTGGGTGAAACAATTGTCGCCGTCTGTGGGAAGAAAGGGATAAGATGTGAGAATAATCATGACATCAGATGGGCTCCGACGGAATTTGGTGGCGGATTTAGGTGGTACACCGAGCTCTGCCACATCGACGGGCGTGCCAGCAATGACGGCCAGACCAGGTGCAGCGCAACCTCCTCTCGGTGGAGACACACAAACTGGTGGCGGATTGCTGAATGAATCCTTCCTCAGACAGCTATCAGATCTCATCGGCAAAGCAGTGGAGGTGGATGTGGATAGAAAGTTCACCGAAATCTCGACCCCGCCTCCCAGATCAGTTCCGCCATCGGATCCCAGATCAGTTCCGCCATCAGAGACGGAACCACCGCGAGTAACCCACCGCATGGTCAGAACTCCCCTTCAAGAGGAGGTAGAAAGTTTCTCTGCCTCAGAAAGTGACACATCGATCAAAACCAACCCGGACCTCACTTAGTAGATGCAAAACCTACAGAAAGAGGTCAGGGAGTTTAAGAGAAAGATGGCAAGCACGGGTATGGTGCTGGAAAGGAGGGGTACACCATTTACAGAGGCAGTTATGTGCAATGATGTACCGGCCTCTTATAGGTTCATGGGCTTTGAATACAATGAGACAACGGACCCATGAGATCACCTGAGCCGATTTGAGATCACGACAACTTTGCACAAATTCTCAGACGCGGTCATGTGTTGAGTCTTCCCAACGACCTTTACAAAATCGGCCCATCTCTGGTTCAGCCAGTTGTCGCCGTGCTCTATAAGCAATTTTGATGAGTTCAGCTCGGCATTCCTGCATCAATTTACCAGCTGTCGGATGTATCAGAAAATGCCGCTGGAATTATTCAGCCTGAAATAAAAGGAAAATGAAAACCTACGAACATACATCAACCGATTCATAAATGCAAAACTTGAAGTACCATCGGCATCTGAGGATCTCCTGGTTAACGCATTAGCACAGGGGCTCAGGAGATGAGAATTTTTTCAGTCGCTGGTCGTTAAGCCAGTGCTGAAATTCAGAGAGCTCTTGGAACGGGTAGAGAAGTACATTCATCTAAAAGAGGCCTTGCGGATCAAAGAAGATGGAGAGAAGAGAAGGGAACGACCTTATAAGGAGGAAAGAACTCCGATAGAAAAACCTAAAACTTACCTAGTCAGAGGACGGCCCCATTTTGACAGGTACACACCCCTGGCTACACCTCAAGGGGAGATTCTGCAAGCAATCGAGAGACACCCTGATCTCAAATAGCTCAGAACTTATTCCCAGAATCCAAGAAAGGAACGATCTGACTGATTTTGTCATTACCATAATGAATACGATCATGATACAGATCAGTGCACCCACCTTAAAGACGAGATAGAAAGGCTAGTGCAAGCAGGGCACCTCAAGGAGTATGTGCAGATGAGAAGGGAGGAGCCCAGGTCTAACTCTCGCAGTCGAGATAGGCCCCAAGGGAATAAGCATGAGCAAAATAATGGACAAAAGAGTGGGAGACGGAGTGACCAAGATCAGTTTGTGCGAGGTGACATCCTAATGATCACAGGAGGCAAGTGGGATGAGCATTTTAGATGAACCTAGAACAGATAAGTCCGAGCCGCAAAGGACCTGGTCAGGAAATCACGAGAGGTTGGTCAGATAACCCCAAGCCAAAGTATATGTTTCGGATCAGAGGATGAGAATGGCATCTTGGCTCCTCACATGGACGCCCTGTTCATAACAGCCACTATTGCAAATTATAATGTGAAAAGGGTATTTGTGGACAAGGGAGCTTGGCTGATATCCTATTTTATGACTGATGTCGAAAGTTAAAACCTGATGTTGAAATGGAAGAGGTGACAACTTTGTTGGTAGGATTTGCAGGAGGAGCTTTAAAGCCTTTAGGGGCAGTGAGGCTTTTGGTAACATTTGAAGAAGAGCCGTATAGGTTGACTAAGACGGTGCGATTCCTGGTAGTGGATGCACCATCTTCGTATAATGTTATGCTGGGACGACCATCCCTGAGCCAATTCAGGGCGGTGGTCTCGGTGTACCTTGTGAAGTTCAAGTTCCCCACTCAGGATGGAATGGGTGAGGTTAAGGGTGACCACTATGTGTCTAGACAAGCATACGTCGAGTGTATACGATGTAATGAAGAGGAGAGGAAAAATAAGAGAGTCAGAATGAAAAACATGATGCCAGAGCTGGCCCAGCGAGAGGAAAGTTTGATGATGTGGTCCCAGGGGATGATAGTAGAGTTGTGAGAGTGGGAACGACCCTGAGCCCAGAAATTCCGGTAGACCTGGTCCAATTTTTGAAAACCAATGCTAATGTTTTTGCTTGGTCTCCTTAAGATCTGGTGGGGATAGACCCGGCAGTCGTTGAACACCGCCTCAATATCAGCCCTGGAGAAAAGCCAGTTAAACAGAGGAAGCATAACTTCGGCCCTGAGAAGGAGGCAATCATCGAAGCTGAAGTCAAAAAATTGTTGAAAGCTAAGCACATTCAAGAAATACAATTCCCTGAGTGGCTTTCCAATGTGGTATTGGTCCCCAAAACCCCGGAAGATTGGTGTATGTGTATAGATTTTTGGGACCTCAATCATGCCTGCCCTAAGGACCATTACCCGTTGCCAATGATAGATAAGTTGGTTCACTCCACATCTGGTTGTGAGCTGTTAAGCATGGTGGACGCCTCGCAAGGGTACAATCAGATCAGGCTAGCCGAGGATGACTGGAAGCGGGTCAGTTTTATAACCCCGAAGGGGACTTATTGCTATGTGGTCATGCTGTTTGGACTCAAGAATGCAGGCGCCACATATCAGCGATTGGTGGATAAGATGTTTAAAGCTCAGTTGGGAAGGAACATGGAGGCATACGTTGACGACATGTTAGTCTAAAGCATGAAGGCAGCCTCGCATGTGGATGATCTAAGGGAAACCTTTGACACCTTGAGAAAATACAGGATGAAGCTCAACCCAAAAAAGTGCGCATTTGGGGTGAGAGCTGGAAAGTTCCTGGGGTATATGGTTACAGAAAAAAGGAATAGAGGCTAACCCAGAGAAGATAAGAGCCATCATAGACATGCAGGCCCCAATGAATGTCAAGGAGATGCAGTTCCTGGCGGGCCGAATTAACGCTCTGAGTAGGTTCGTCTCGCGCTCAGCTGAGAAAAGAAAGCCGTTCTTCCAGGCCTTGCGCAAAAAGGCTCAGTTTCAGTGGAGTGAGGAGTGTCAGGAAGCGTTTCGGATGTTGAAGGAACACCTGGCTAGCATGTCACTACTCACTAAGCCAGTTCAGGGTGAACCTTTAATCCTGTACTTGTCTGTCGGGCAGCAGGCTATGAGCTCGGTCTTGCTCAGAGAGGAAGGCAAAGTGCAGAGGCCGGTGTATTATTGGAGCAAAGTGCTACTTGATGCTGAAATCCGATATGTGGAGGTGGAGCGAGCAATGCTAGCCCTGGTCGGGACAGCACATAAGTTGCGCCCCCATTTCCTCTCACACAACATAATGGTGCGGACTAACCTACCATTGAGAGCCATCATGGACAAGCCGGAGGCCTCAGGGCGACTGGTTAAATGGATAATTGAACTTAGTGAGTTTGATATTACTTTTGAGGCAAGTACAACCATTAAAGCCCAGGCGTTGGATGATTTGTTGCAAGAAATGACCATCCCTCCTGAGGACAAAAAGGAATGGACAATTTATACAGACGGTTTGGTGGGAAACCTAGGCTATGGTGCGGGCATAGTGTTGACTGACCCAACAGGTGTGACCACTGAGTATGCAATACAGATGAAATATACCTTGTCTAATAACGCAACTGAGTATGAAGCTCTTTTGAGGGGAATTCAGATGGCAAAGGATTTGGGGGCAGAGAAGGTATGCGCAAGAGTGGATTCGCAGCTCGTATGTTGGCAGATAAATGGAGAATTTGAGATAAGAGACAAGCATATGCAAAAATACTTAGCCCGGTTTAAGGATTTAGCTACTGCCATGGGGACTCTGGCTGTCCTCCAAATCCCTAGAGAAGAAAACACGAGAGCGGATTACTTGGCTAAAGTGTCCAGCTCAGCAGTAGATTATCGGGAAAGAATGATCACTCTGTTAATGGCAGATCAGGAATTCGGAGAGGAGAAATTATTCTCAGTGGATGAAGGAGAATATTGTCTCCCTCCTATCAAAGCATATCTGGAGAAAGGAGAGCTGCGGGAGAGCAGGAGAGAAGCAATGAAATTAAGAACAAGGTCATCCCGGTTTTGCTTGATTAAAGGAGAACTGTTTCGAATGGGGTTTGGGCAGCCCCTTTTACGGTGCCTAAGCTTAGGGGAGGGCACCCATGTCATTAAAGAAGTACATGAAGGATGCTAGTGGCAATCACATGGGTTCCAGAGCCTTGTCAAGCAAGATCTTGAGAGCGGGCTACTTCTGGCCACAACTGAGGAAAGAAGCAGATGATTTTGTCCAGGCTTGCGACAAGTGTCAAAGGAACTCACCTTTGATACACAGGCATGTGGAGGAGCTCATGACATTGATCTCTCCTTGCCCGTTTTCCAAATGGGGGATAGACCTGGTAGGACCCTTCCCGACAGCCCCCACCCAAAAGAAGTTCCTGATTGTGGCCATCGATTATTTCAGCAAATGGGTGGAGGCTGAAGCTTTGGCAAAAATCACAGAGAATGCGGTAATAGACTTTTTGTGGAAAAACATAGTCTGTCAATTCGGCATCCCTAGGATTTTAGTTTCAGATAATGGAACTCAGTTCATGGGAGCCAGAATCAGAGCTTGGTGTGCTCAGATGAAAATTGATCAACATTTAACATCTATTTATCATCCGCAAGCCAATGGCCAAGTTGAAGTGACCAAAGAGCTCAGTTCAATCCTATGGGCGTACAGGACTAATCCCAAGGAGAGCACTGGGGAAACGCCATTCAGTCTTGTTTATGGCATGGATGCCGTGGTCCCTGCCGAGATCAGTATGGAAACCCATAAAATTCAGAACTTTGCTGAGGAGCAAAATGAGCTATTGATACAGGATGCCCTGGACTTGGTGGAGGAAAAGAGGGAAAGAGCTGCCGTCAGGATGGAGCACATTAGGGGGTGAGTCAAAGCAGCCTATGATAAATCTGTAATCAAAAGACATTTCCAAGTGGGAGATTTGGTCCTTCGCAGATATGACTTAGGGAAATCAAAAGGCAAGCTGGATGCTACCTGGCAAGGGCCTTTAAATGTTATAAAAATCCTACAGGGTGGAGCGTACGAGTTAGAGCAGTTAGATGGGATCAAACTACCACGAGCTTGGAACATAGCCAACTTGCGAAAATATTATGTATGAAACATAGCTAAATAGTTATAAAATAATCTTGTTTCGCATATCTTTGCTTTATACAGGTTTTAAAAGTCAGGATTGGCTAAGGGCGGATGCCCATAAAATTCTTGACCTGATTGTCAGTTTAAGGTTTTAATGCCAGGACTGGCTAAGGGTGGATGCCCATAAAATTCCTGACCTGATTTTCAGTTTAAAATTTTAACACCAGGATTGGCTAAGAGCGGATGCCCATAAAATTCATGACCTAATTGTCAGTTTAAAATTTTAACGCCAGGATTGGCTAAGGGCTAATGACCATAAAGTTCCTGACCTGGTTGTAAGTTTAAAATCTTAACGCCAGGATTAGATAATGGCGGATGCCCATAAAATTCCTGACCTGATTGTTAGTTTAAAATTTTAAAGCCAGAATTGGCTAAGGGCGGATGCCAGTAAAATTCCTGACCTGATTGTCAGTTTAAAATTTTAATGCCAGGATTGGCTAAGGGCGGATGCCCATAAAATTCCTGACCTAATTATCAGTTTACAATTTTGATGCCAGGATTGTCTAACGGGCAATTGCCCCAACTTTCCTGACTTGAGCGTCAGTAAAAGCCAGGATTGGCTAAAGGCATAGCCTCAACTTTCCTGATCTAAATTGCCAGAAAAGGCAGGATTGGCTAAAGATGAATGTTCTTGCTTTCCTGACCTAAAGGGCACGTGGCCCATTTTGTGCATTCGGATGGGTAATTAATCATTTCTAGCCAAGATTAGTTATAGGAAAATAACTACGATTATTCATAAAGATTACAGCTTGGCCTGGAAATACAAGAAGAACGGAGAAATTATTCGTATTCTGCAGAAAGTTTGATTGACATCACAAAGGAGAAATACATGGAAAGCAGATAACAAAATGTAAACTCAAAGTAGGGATAGACGTCATGGGTGAGAGGAGGAGGTCATCCTGTTGGAAGCTAACCCTTGGCGAACTCGCCATAGCTCGCGTTCAGTCTCATAGAGACGTTGGAGATATCCATCTGCTCGGGTGGACGCAGAATGTGCTTCACCAGCAGCGACAGTTAGACGACACACCGAGTCCAGAAGGTCGGCCTTTTCCTCTTGAAGTTGCCTATTAAGCTGACGGGGTTCAGCCCATTCTGCTACGCTCCAAATTTCCCATTTCAGACGATTTTATTTTTACAAACCCTGCTTCTAGCGAGAGGGCGTCGTCTCCTCCTCCATGTCACTTAACCTTCTTCGTAGATCAATTTCACGCAGGCCTAAGTTTGCCGGTCCAACCCTTTTATTTTGGCAGTGTCCCGGATGTACCAAATCCCGGTGCATCAATTTGTGCCCAATGCTTTTAGGGTTATGGACCGGGTTTCACTTAGCAGCCCAATTTTTCGGGATTACCCCTACAGCTCAACTGTTTTATTCCCTTTCCAAGCCAAGAGCTCCTCTGGCTTCTTCTACTTGTCCGCCCGACCTGATGTCCGCTTCCTGATCGGTATGCCT
>BMAC01000047.1:1432600-1444419 GCA_014905375.1 Phtheirospermum japonicum | reverse complement strand
AGGCATACCGATCAGGAAGCGGACATCAGGTCGGGCGGACAAGTAGAAGAAGCCAGAGGAGCTCTTGGCTTGGAAAGGGAATAAAACAGTTGAGCTGTAGGGGTAATCCCGAAAAATTGTGGCTGCTAAGTGAAACCCGGTCCATAACCCTAAAAGCATTGGGCACAAATTGATGCACCGGGATTTGGTACATCCGGGACACTGCCAAAATAAAAGGGTTGGACCGGCAAACTTAGGCCTGCGTGAAATTGATCTACGAAGAAGGTTAAGTGACATGGAGGAGGAGACGACGCCCTCTCGCTAGAAGCAGGGTTTGTAAAAATAAAATCGTCTGAAATGGGAAATTTGGAGCGTATGTTTCTGAGGGTTTGATTGCTGATGATGGAGGCTACGTTATCAGGGGAAGGACCGGGAAGAGCTAGAGGTTGTTCCTCCGGTAGGGCCGCCAGAGGCGACTCTAAGAAGGATAGATTTACGGTGGATGTCGAGTTTTCTAGGAAGCCCTCCGTGGCGGAAAGGGAGAGAGAGAAATAGAAGTTGACATAATTGAAGATTATACAAGGGGATAATAAAAATGCCTGGGTTTTTTTAGAAGAAATTGAACCTTGACGGAAAGAACAAGGAGGAGGCATAAGTGTTCTGAGAGAATGCGCAGATGAAAAGGTTTTGAAATTAGATGAATAATAAAGGAAGATGGAAGATATACTTGGAAAACGAGTTTTTAGGAATTTGGCGGGATTTGTGCATTTAATGCGTGTTAGAGTGCAGTACTAGAGGAGACACGTTTGAGATTATGCTTGCCGAGGTGGGATAGGTAGCGTTGCGGTCCTTCCCTGAAAAGGCGCGATTTATATGGAAAAGATCTCGCGGGATCTGTGCATTTAACGCGCGTCAGAGTGGGGAATCCTAAGAGACGCATGGTTTTCAATCGTCATGATTAAGAAACAAAAATAGCACCCAACTAATTGAGGGGGGGACTAGTTGGTACGGCCTGAGTTGGTGCCTAGCTTCCCCGAAGCTAGGACGAAGACTGGTTGGAATGAGCTGGACTGCCTGACCTGAATAGGACCATGTATATAAAAATCTCGGCTAGAAGATGTTATGGGCCCATTTACAAACCAAGTACAATCCCCTCCCCCATCATCGTTTCCATAAATATCCTACACGTAAACATAAATGTTCCTCTGCAATGGTGTATTTCTTCATCTTATCTCGAAAGTCATCGATACTAACAAACTTTTGGCCAACACAATTAGTATATTTAAACCACTCATCAAAAAGATATCCCTTTGGAACCTTGGACCTACAACCATCACCCAAAAATCTTCATTTTCAACAAACACAGAACAACTATCATCAACTGACGAAATGCGAATAATACTCATGCATCCATTCTCTTCACAACATAAATCTCAACATATTGCACCTTGTATATATGCGCTCCAGAGGACAACATAATGAAATCATCACCGCCATCAAGTAAGCACTCCACACAGTTTGGCAATGAGTAGCGAAGATTGACGACATCATTTCGACATAAAATTGAAGCATTGTAAAATTTCTCCATACAAATCGGCGTAGGTCATACAAGACTAACAGAGTATAAGAATCTCTACCCATTCCATACGAAGTTGAAAAATAAGGATGATTTATAAGGTCTGCACAGATACAGAAGAAAATTACATAGTCGATAAATTGCACATATTACCATTACCAATAATATAATTATCATGACCAGTAATGGCATAAGAATACTGTAGAACAAAACCAAGAACACAAGATTCATGGATTAAAATATAGAGCTCTAACTAGTACTGACAATGCACAATAATTTCCAGATACTATGCACATAGCCACATACACTGGACAAAAATCGCATCCTCAAATGTGTAGAATCAACACAAAAAAGAAATCCAAAACACCTTCAGATTATCGCAACACATTCGAAAACACCAAACAACAACTATAATCGGATTATTGCATCACATACAGATTTGAATTGAAACTTTAAAAAAAAGGAAAAGATAAGAACACATACACAAAATTCATAAAAAATGACTGATACACACCAAAAATGAGCTAATAATAGGAGCATATTGAAGAAAAGATCAATCTGGAAAAAAACCCGGAGTAGTGGTGGCCTTTTTCCAAATCAACTCCATTCCCCTCTTGTTTTGCTTCCAACATGCGGATGTGCGTTTACCTCTTGAGATGGCAGATGAAATCGATTGAGTTGAGAAGACGAAATTGTATGAATGAGCAAAACATCCTTATGAAATCTAGATCTGGGTTGAGAATAATGGTTGATGGCGTTGAGCTAAGGAAGAGAGATGATGACGTGAGTTGGGGGAGAACGATGATGGCTTAGGTGAGAGTTGAGGAGCAGTATGTCCTAAAAATGAGATTAAATATAGTAAAAAGATGTGGATGTTAAAGGAAATACACATATAGCGTGTCTTTATCAACAAGTTATTGATGAGGGTAATTTCGGTATTCATTGGCTTTATGTAATTATGGAACTGTGTAATTGGTACCCTATATAAGGGGGTCTTCGATTAATGAGAACCCTAATCTTTCTCTGCCTCTCTTTTCTTCAATGACTTTTATGCTTTTAGTTTTACACGTTATCAGCACGAGACTACTCTTGAATTCTTGAAGATATAATCGGACAAAGAAAATTATTTTACAAGACCATAAAAGCATGAAATTGAAAAAAAAAAAACTTTGGACTTGGTCAAATTCAAACCAGGATCCTCTGGGCCCCTTTGTTTCATATGTACAACCTTCCACCACTGTGTTGCTTGTATTTCTTGTGTAAATCTCACTTCTTTTAATATGAGTCTGTTTTTTCTGCTATTTTTAATTTACTAAATTAAAATCTTTTCAATGCATCATATGTGATTATTTATCTTTATTTTTTCTGGTGAATAATCATATTTGTGTGTTTATTCTCGTGATAGCGAAAATTCATGAGTAATATAAGTTATGTGATAAAAGTATTTTCACAAAGTATCGAAAAATGTGATATGTGACCTACGATCTTAAAGCCTAATTCATATTCTTGAAAAAAAATCATTATAATTACATAATTCATATATCTCCAATCTTGTTTTATTATAAATGGTTGAACCCACTCATCCCAGATTTGAAATATTGGACTCAGAAGAAATTGAGTACCATTGTTGGGTTTCCGATGTGGAAACTACTTTCATGGGAAAGGATTTTACATCCACGATCATACCATCCACCGATCCAATAGACAAAGAATCATCTGATAAAATTAAAGCCAATGCCCTAATGTTTCTGCAGCGTCATATCGACCCAAGCTTACGCTGGGAGTACCCTCATTTGAAACAACCCAAAGAACTGTGGGATGCACTCAATGGAAGTTTTGGGAACATACCTGACACTTTGCTTCTAGAACTGATCGTTCAGTGGAATGAAATCCGTTTACTTGATTATAAAAGGGTCAATGACTTTAACAAGGACATGTTGCACTTAAAAGCACGTCTTAACTTCTGTGGAAAGCAAATCACGGAAGATGATATGATACAAAAAACTCTATCCACTTTTCCTACTTCAGTACTTATACTAGCGAGCCAGTATAGGCTCGAGTATGATAACAAAAGAATTAAAACTTTCAATAAGTCAATTAATATGTTGCAAGTAGCTGAGAGGCATGATCAGATTCTCTTGAACAATAATGTTAAACCTGCAGGGACAAAGAAAATTCCCGAGACTCATCATGGTCAAGTGAATAGTGGAAAGAACCTCAAAGCAAAGGGGACAGGACGTGTTAATCCCCCTCAAAGTGGTAACTATGAACCACGAGGCAGGAGCCATGGGAGTCGTGGTAGAGGCCGTGGTAGGGGCCGTGGAGGCTCTCCCCATGTATGGCGCAAAGATGGTGATATCACCCCAAGTGGCCATGGTAATATTGGGCCTGGTGGTTATAAAACCAAGGCACCACACCAAAACCCTTCAAAGAAATGAGAGAGAGTTGGGAATGAATCTTGCTATAGATGTTGTGATACTAGGCATTGGTACCAAAACTGTCGCGCAAGTGATAAGGTGGCAGCCATCTATAAGAGATTTAGAGAGTCTAAATAACAAGAGACTTACTATATAGAAAATGGAGATCATGACGCTAATGTCAACCTCACGATTGCGGACTTCAATGACAATAAGAACCTTGCTCAGTCTCTTGATGTTCCTAATTTTGAGTGATCTACTTTATCTGTTTACTCATTTTTCAAGAAATTTGTGAAGGCGTTATTGCCTCATTTTATTCAGACTATGGAGTTTGGTATTTCTGAATTAGATTTATTTTGGATAAGACATTTATTTGATTGGTTTATTAATAATTTTGGATATTATTCTAAAGTATTGAATGTAGGGGTGAGCAAAAAACTGAAAAACCGAAATAACCGACCGAACCGAACCGAACCGAAATTTTCGATTCGGTTCGGTTTTTTGAAAATTCGGTTCGGTTTTTGGTTTGAGAATTCCAAAAAATCGGTTAATTCGATTCGGTTTTACAAAAAAATTTCGGTTCGTTTCGGTTTTAACCGAAATATAATTAAAAAATAAAAAAAAATATAATTTTTATATTAATTATTATTATTTTTTATCAATTCGGTTCGGTTTGGTTCGGTTAATTCGGTTTTAAACATATTTTCAGTTTCGTTCGGTTTGTAATTTTGTAGAAATTTCAGTTTTCGGTTTTTTCGGTTCGGTTTTATACCGAATTTCGGTTCGGTTTGGAATTTTACACAAATTTCGGTTTCGGTTATTTCGGTTCGGTTCGGTTTTCGGCCAAACCGACCGAATGCTCACCCCTAATTGAATGTATTCGAGTTTATTATTTACAAATATACGTGCTTGGTTCAAATATAGAAAATAAGATGTGCAAAAATACATCTTACGCATAGTGACACATATTCGAATGAGAAGTACATCATTCTAGATCGTCCACAACACTCTAAAGAATTAGAGAAATTCCTCTAACTCTTTTCATGACACTATCACCACTTTTACTTGTAGGAATGTCGCGCGGAGAAATCGAGTGCTTAGCTGATAGTGGTACTACTCACACAATTTAAGGAATATACAATTATTTATTGAATTAATTCCTTATAACTCATCTGTGACTACGATGATTGGGATATCCCAACTAATCAAAGGGAGAGGAACTGCCAAATTATTGATGCATAATGGCACAATGATAACAATCACAGAGGCTCTATATGCACTTAGAGCAAATCGAACCTTGTTGAGTTTTAAAGATATCCGTGCCAACGGCTATCACTTGGAAACTCACTGTGAGAATATATATATATATATATATATATATATATATATATATATATATATATATATATATATATATATATATATATATATATATATATATATATATATGTGTGTGTGTGTGTGTGTGTGTGTGTGTGTGTGTGTGTGTATGTATGTATGTATGTATGTATTACCTCTAATGAATTTGGAAGAAAACGCATCTTAGAGAAACTAATGAGTCAATCTAGTGGGTTATACCTCACCACTATAAGGATTATTGAATCTTATGCCGTCACCAATAACGAACTATGTGACACTGACTCATACAGGATTTGGCATGACCGTCTTGGACATCATGGTCGTGACATGATGATCTGTATTTTGAAAAACTCGCACGGACATCCTTTCTTTCGAGTGACTCATAAAGTGGGATATAAACGCGATGCACTACGCAATGTCGGTACTATTTCTGCACAAGTGCAGCTAATAACTTCTGAGGCACAAGATACATTACCTATATCTCACTCCACCTCAATATCTATCTCAAAGGCACATCACTCATTTTGTAAAGCCTGCTCTTTAGCAAAAACAGGATCGAGACCTTCCTATGCTACAGATACAAAGCAAAACATTCCATTCTTACAAAGAATCCGAGGTGATATTTGTGGACCTATTCATCTCGAATGCGGACCATTAAGATATTTTATGGTTCTAGTAGATGCTTCAGCACGCTGGTCACATGTCGCACTATTGTCCACACAAAATGCTGCTTTTACAAACTCCTAGCACAAATTATACGTTTAAGGGCTCACCAACCCGATGATCCTATCAAGTCTATAAGGCTTGATAACGCTGGAGAGTTCACATCAATAGCACTTGATGATTATTATATGTCAATCAGGATTGATGTAGAACATCTTGTACCCCATGTGCATACACAAAATGGTCTCGCAGAAGCCACCATTAAGATACTACAAATGGTGGCTCGGGCATTGGTTATGCGCACCAACATGCCTATTTCTGCATGGGGTTATGCCATATTACATGCAGCTCTACTTATTCGCTTTAGACCCACTACTAGCCAGCCATTTTTTGCGTACCAGTTGGTAACTGGATATGAGCCTGACATTTCCCATTTACGCATATTTGGTTGTGTAGTATATGTGTCGATTGTGCCCCCACAGCGCACAAAAATGGGTCCTCAAAGACGATTAGGTATTTATGTTGGATATGAATATCAAACAATTATCCGCTATTTAGAACCCTTGATAGGCGATCTATTCACCGCTTGATTTTTGGATTGTCATTTTGATGAGACAGTCTTTTCGTCGTTAGGGGGAGATAAGAAAAATGATTTTCTGAGGGAACGGCAGGAATTGTTGTGGTCTGTCCCCACTCTGTATCATTTTGATCCCCTCACTTCACAATGTGAAAGTGAAGTAAAAAGAATAATCGATCTTCAGAACGTAGCAGATTCGATGCCTAATGTGTTTGCTGATATCGCTAAAGTGACAAGATCACATATACCGGCTGCAAATGTGCCTGCAAGATTAGAAGTCCCCAATAAAGGGCACATCACCACAAAAAGAGACGCGGCAACACACATAGTGGAGGTGTGGTTGAGGTTGTGTCTCCCAAAAGGAAAAGGGGGAGGCCACCTGGTTCGATCGACATGCACCCAAGGAAAAAGAAGGCAGGTGTGGCACAACCTAATCCATTAATCATCAATGAAGAGAATCTCTCTCATGAGATTATCTCTGATTATAGTTATGTCCATGAATAGTTACTGGAGGACGCTACGATTTTTGATATGATTTTAGAAAATAAAGAAATCTCAATAGATTATGAAAGTGCGTATGAGTTGATGGAAAGAGCTTCCACGCAAATTGATGATGTATTTGCATACACTGTTGCTCAAGAAATTGTAAAGCACGATGATATCGAACCTCGCTCTATTGTTGAATGTCAGCAAAGAGAAGACTGGCCTAAATGAAAAGAAGCAATCCAGGCAGAACTTGATTTTCAAAACGACAGGTATTTGGCCCGGTAGTGCTAACCCCGCCAAGTGTAAAGCCTGTAAGACATAAATGGGTTTTTGTTAGAAAGCGTAATTGTAACGCCCAATTTTTTATTTTATTGAGCCCAATTTTTCTTTTTATTTTATTTTAAATTTTAATTTTATAGTTTATTATTTCTAGTCCAATAAGCCCTTTTATTCAAATCCAATTACATTATTTTTATTTTATTCTATTTTTACCAAAACCAAATTTAAACAATATTAGTTTTATTGTTTTTATGTTACTAAGGCCCAATTTCAATAATATTGTTTTGCTTACAAAATTCTAACCCAAGCCCAATCCAAACCTTATAACTTGGCCCAAGCCCACCACAACTCTAATTTTTCAAAACAAAATGAATTCTTTTATTTAATTGTTTTGTCTTGATTTATATACCAAAACCTTATCCCCAACATCCACACTTTCAACATATTTTGCAGCCACACATTACACACTCCTCCACAAATAATTACAAAACCTACCAAACAGTTTCTTTCGTTTTCTGCCTACTGCAAGCAAACCATTAACAACAGCAGGTAAACAAATCAATCCTCTTGTTTTTCTAAAGGAAGTTTTCCCCAAGCCATCAATTTTTCCAAAACCCGGACGAAACCAAGCCATCTTCCAGCCACCCACCGACCAAAACCCTCAGCAACAAACAACTTCTGGCCGACACACCACCATCTCCGCCATTGCTGAACAAATCACCATTTAGGCCGACACAACAGCCCCAAACCATCCTGTAAGCAGCCACACCCGAGACCCAGTTTCCAAAACTCGTACGCCAGCCTAATCTCCGCTAATTTTCGGCCAAACCACCTATTTTCCCTAACCGGACATTCGATTCATGGCTATGGTTTTATTACCTTTTAAAATTATTCAAATATATATATATATATATATATATATATATATATATATATATATATATATATATATATATATACTTTACTCAAACCAAGTACTAAGTCAAATTACTATTTTCATTGTAGGAAACGAGGGTCCTCAAACTTAGGATTTTCAAGCACAAGCATCTACATTCGCATTTTCACGAAACGACATTCAAGTGGGTGATTCTAAACTCTTTTCAAAACTATGTTTGTCTATGTTAAATGCAATTATATGAATTATCTATGTCTCAATGCAACATTCCATAGTAGCTTTCGAGCTAAAACCATGATAGTGTGTTGTAGCCATTCATTTATGATTTATATGATTTCTTCTTAACATTGCCGAACGTGTTCTATGTTTGACTATGTTAAATGCGATTGTATGAATTATCTATGTCTCAATGCAACATTCCATAGTAGCTTTCGGGCTAAAACAACAGTAGCTTTCGGGCTAAAACAACAGTAGCTTTCGAGCTAAATCTATGGTTGGCCAACATCTATGAACGACTGACAGTGTGTTGTAGCTATTCATTTATGGTTTGTATGATTTGTGTTTAATATTGACAAACAAATCCCCACTGAGCGAGTTGAAAGCTCACACCCATTTTTATTAAACTTTTCAGGTTGAGGAGTTGGATGTGGTACGAGGCGGTGGATGCGAAGATGTTATTTTCAATGCTATTTTATTTTCTTCTCTATGGATTGGTATCTTTAGTTTTTGTCAAGTTTAAAAACAAGATTGAGACTTGTGTTTCTATTTAAAACTTCTTGAATAGTCGAGTTACTACTATTTGATGCGCTAAGTGAATTTCCTGTTTTAAATTAATGTTAAGTTTTATTCACGCTTCCGCTCAAATTTATTGTGATTGGGATTTATTGAAAACTCATGCCCTTGTTCTTGGAAGTCTTAATTATGAAAAATCAAGTTTTACACTTTTCGAAAATGGGGCGTGACAGTAATGAAAAAAATGAAGTTCTGAGATACAAGCTCGTCTTGTAGCACAAGGTTTCTCACAACGGCCCTGGGATTGACTACGAAGAGACGTACTCTCTTGTAATGGATGCTATTACGTTTCGCTATTTAATTAGCTTAGTAGGCATCTGAAGGATTGGAAATGCAGCTCATGGCTGTGGTTACAGCATATCTCTATAGGGATCTTGATTCAAAGATATATATGAAAGTGCCTGAAGGCCTTCAATTACCCAAGTCAAGTGACTGCAAACCACGAAGTTGCATTTGCGATTAGATTGAATCGCTCACTTTATGGATTAATATAATACGGACGGATGTGTTATACCCGTTTAAGTGACTACTTGATTGGGAAAGGATATAAGAACGATGAACTATGCCCTTGCATTTTTATAAAGAAAACAAGTTCTGGATTTGCAATTGTAGCTGTGTATGTCGATGATATGAATATAATAGGCACTCTTGATGAAATAAGAGAAACCTCTAACTATTTGAAATTCGAATTTGAGATGAAAGATCTTGGGAAAGCTCGGTCTTGTCTAGGCATCGAACTAGAACACTGAGCTTGTGAAATACTAATCCACCAGTCTGCATATATCCAAAAGATGCTCAAGCGATTTAATAAGAATAAAGTGCACCCTGTTAGCACTCCCATGATCGGTCAGAAATTGGATGTAAAGAAAGACTCATTTCGTCCAAAGGAAGATGACGAAGAGCTACTGGGAGCCGAAATTCCCTATCTAAGTGCAATAGGCACATTATTGTACTTAACTCAATGCACACGACCATACATTTTATTCTCGGTGAACTTGTTAGCAAGATTTAGCTCAGGACCAACGCGGAGTCATTGGAATGGTATCGAGAACATATTTCATATTTGAAAAGGAACCGTTGATATGGGTTTGTTCTTCCCTTATAGAAAGACAAGATGGGCCATTGATGAACTTGTAAACCCCTAAAAATGTCAAATGTAAGAGTGTCCACACCCTACAATGAAACACCTAATAATGTTTTGGTTGGCTTTGCTGATGCTGGATATCTCCCAGACCCACATAAATGACGTTCTCAAACTGGTTATGTATTTACCATGGGGAACATAGGAGGCTAAACCAAACAAGCTCTTGTAGCTACCTCTTGCGAATCATTCAGAGATCATTGCTCTACATGAGGCAGTTCAGTGAATGTGTATGGCTAAGGTCTATCATCCACACATATTCGAGGGACTAGTGGTTTGGGGTCTACCACCGGAGAGCCTACTTGTATCTATGAAGATAATGTGGCTTGTATTGAACAAATGAAATTGGGGCTACATCAAAGGTGACAACACGAAGCATATATCACCCAAAGTTTTTTCTATAATCCGCAACAACAGACATTCTTCAGATTCAAGTTACTCAATTGACCTCCGAAGAAAACGTGGCTGATATGTTTACCAAGTCACTGCCTCAAGCCATTTTTGAGAAACATGTGAAGAGTAAAGGCATGCAAAGACTTTCTGAGCTCTCTTGATAGATGTACGGTATTAGGATGAGAGGTGTTATCATTAGGTGCGTTGTATTCTTTTTCCCTTCGACCAAAATTTTATTTTTCCCATTGGGTTTTGTTACTTGGGAAAGGTTTTTGATGAGACAACTACTCATGCACCATTTTACTTGTTGACTTGACACAAGGGGAGTATTAATTGAAATACACATTTAATGTGACTTTATCAATAAGTTATTGATGAGGGTAATTTAGGTATTCATTAGCTTTATGTAATTATGGAACTGTGTAATTGGTACCCTATATAAAGGAATATTCGATTAATGAGAACCCTAATTTTTCTCCGCCTCTTTTTTCTTCAGTACCTTTTCTATTTTTACTTTTTACATTAGAAAAAATATACCTAATAAACAGCAAAAATAGATACATATTTTAACGAGCATAAATACCTTCCCATTCCGTATTATTAATCATTTCCCTTAAATTTATATATTCGTATAGTCTTTAAAAAATAAAATTATTTTTTATTTAACC
This sequence comes from Phtheirospermum japonicum, assembly GCA_014905375.1. Lineage (NCBI taxonomy): Eukaryota > Viridiplantae > Streptophyta > Magnoliopsida > Lamiales > Orobanchaceae > Phtheirospermum > Phtheirospermum japonicum. The sequence continues at coordinate 1,433,194 of BMAC01000047.1, read as the reverse complement.
CGTACCATTAAATTAGAAAGTAAAGACAATATCATTTTAGAATGTTTTGGTGGAAGAAACTTCCCCAAAATATAAAACCAAACTAAGTCTAACCTTCTGCCACCGCCGACAATGGCAAACCAAAATTGGTCGAATTTTGCATCATAAAACAAAAGCTTAAAAGGCAAGAAAATAATAATAAAAATGAGGCAGCTCAGGGACTACAGTTACAGAAAAGCTCCATCACCCATTCTCCGGCGTCGGCAACGGCGGTGGCACTATCAGTAGCGCCACCAATAAACCAATGAAGGACGAAGCCGTTGATTCAAGCCCCTTTCGAGTAGGTGAAAAGGTCCTCGCCTTTCACGGCCCCTGCCTCTACGACGCCAAGGTAAGCTTAAATACACTCTCTCGTTTCTCATATTTACTTATTTGAATTTTTTTACTCTTCTTCAGCGCAATTTGTTCGTTAAGTGTAATTAGTTAAGAATCTGAGGTTCTAATATTTCTTATATATATTATATATATATATATATATATATATATATATATAATATAAATTGGTATGAAAATTTTTCACTTGTAAATCTGAAAGAGGTGTGTGGTGGTGGGCGC
>BMAC01000047.1:1390384-1432575 GCA_014905375.1 Phtheirospermum japonicum | reverse complement strand
ATCACTCATTTTGCAAAAGCCTGCTCTTTAGCAAAAACAGGATCGAGACCTTCCTATGCTATAGATACAAAGCAAAACATTCCATTCTTACAAAGAATCCAAGGTGATATTTGTGGACCTATTCATCCAGAATGCGGACCATTTAGATATTTTATGGTTCTGGTAGATGCTTCGACACGCTGGTCCCATGTCGCACTATTGTCCACACGAAATGCTGCTTTTGCAAAACTCCTAGCACAAATTATACGTTTAAGGGCTCACCACCCCGATCATCCTATCAAGTCTATAAGGCTTGATAACGCTGGAGAGTTCACATCAAAAGCATTTGATGATTATTGTATGTCAATCGGGATTGATGTAGAACATCCTGTACCCCATGTGCATACACAAAATGGTCTCGCAGAAGCCACCATCAAAAGACTACAAATGGTGGCTCGGGCATTGGTTATGCGCACCAACATGCCTATTTCTGCATGGGGTTATGCCATATTGCATGCAACTCTACTTATTCATTTTAGACCCACTACTAGCCAGCCATTTTCTGCGTACCAGTTGGTAACTGGATATGAGCCTGACATTTCCCATTTACGCATATTTGGTTGTGCAGTATATGTGCCTATTGCGCCCCCACAGCGCACAAAAATGGGTCCTCAAAGACGATTAGGTATTTATGTTGGATATGAATCTCCAACAATTATCCGCTATTTAGAACCCTTGACAGGCGATCTATTCACCGCTCGATTTAGGATTGTCACTTTGATGAGACAGTTCTTCCCGTCGTTAGGGGGAGATAAGAAAAAGGATTTTCTGAGGGAACGACAGGAATTGTTGTGGTCTGTCCCCACTCTGTATCATTTTGATCCCCGCACTTCACAATGTGAAAGTGAAGTAAAAAGAATAATCGATCTTCAGAACGTAGCAGATTCGATGCCTAATGTGTTTGCTGATATCGCTAAAGTGACAAGATCACATATACCGGCTGCAAATGTGCCTGCAAGATTAGAAGTCCCCAATAAAGGGCACATCACCACAAAAAGAGACGCGGCAACCACACATAGTGGAGGTGTGGTTGAGGTTGTGTCTCCCAAAAGGAAAAGGGGAGGCCACCTGGTTCGATCGACATCCACCCAAGGAAAAAGAGGGCAGGTGTGGCACAACCTAATCCATTAATCATCAATGAAGAGAATCTCTCTCATGAGATTATCTCTGATTATAGTTATGTCCATGAATAGTTACTGGAGGACGCTACGATGTTTGATATGATTTCAGAAAATAAAGAAATCTCAATAGATTATGAAAGTGCGTATGAGTTGATGGAAAGAGCTTCCACGCAAATTGATGATGTATTTGCATACACCGTTGCTCAAGAAATTGTAAAGCACGATGATATCGAACCTCGCTCTATTGTTGAATGTCAGCAAAGAGAAGACTGGCCTAAATGAAAAGAAGCAATCCAGGCAGAACTTGATTTTCAAAACGACAGGTATTTGGCCCGGTAGTGCTAACCCCGCCAAGTGTAAAGCCTGTAAGACATAAATGGGTTTTTGTTAGAAAGCGTAATTGTAACGCCCAATTTTTTATTTTATTGAGCCCAATTTTTCTTTTTATTTTATTTTAAATTTTAATTTTATAGTTTATTATTTCTAGTCCAATAAGCCCTTTTATTCAAATCCAATTACATTATTTTTATTTTATTCTATTTTTACCAAAACCAAATTTTAAACAATATTAGTTTTATTGTTTTTATGTTACTAAGGCCCAATTTCAATAATATTGTTTTGCTTACAAAATTCTAACCCAAGCCCAATCCAAAACTTATAACTTGGCCCAAGCCCACCACAACTCTAATTTTTCAAAACAAAATGAATTCTTTTATTTAATTGTTTTGTCTTGATTTATATACCAAAACCTTATCCCCAACATCCACACTTTCAACATATTTTGCAGCCACACATTACACACTCCTCCACAAATAATTACAAAACCTACCAAACAGTTTCTTTCGTTTTCTGCCTACTGCAAGCAAACCATTAACAACAGCAGGTAAACAAATCAATCCTCTTGTTTTTCTAAAGGAAGTTTTCCCCAAGCCATCAATTTTTCCAAAAACCCGGACGAAACCAAGCCATCTTCCAGCCACCCACCGACCAAAACCCTCAGCAACAAACAACTTCTGGCCGACACAACCACCATCTCCGCCATTGCTGAACAAATCACCATTTAGGCCGACACAACAGCCCCAAACCATCCTGTAAGCAGCCACACCCGAGACCCAGTTTCCAAAACTCGTACGCCAGCCTAATCTCCGCTAATTTTCGGCCAAACCACCACCCAAGCAACCAAATTTCTGTCCAAAACTTTTCTCAAAACCACCAGCACCATGTCGAACCACCGCCCTTCCTCGCCAAACCACCCACCACAACCAGAGGCGACCCGATTTAAAAAGGGCCCGGACCTCGCCATTGTCGAAGCCACGATGCGCCGAGCCACCTCACCAACAGCGCCGCGGCACCGCGTCCACCCTCACCCGCGTCGAGGTCCGCGGAGGCGGCCAGAAACCCTACCCCCAGAAGAACCGGCCGGGCCCGACGTGGGTCCCAGCGAACTCCTCTATTGCCCGAAGAAGTGCTGCGCCTTTGCCGTTTCCGACATCGGAGAAGGCGGGGGAAATTGCCGGCCGATTGGGAGCGTCGCCGTCACACCCGCCGCCACGGGTCGCCGTTCGCCGCCTTCGCCAATCGCCGGAGTGCGGCGACCGATTTCTGATTTTGGGGAAAGAATTAGGATTGTATGAATTATCTATGTCTCAATGCAACAATCCATAGTAGCTTTCGAGCTAAAACAACAGTAGCTTTCGGGCTAAAACAACAGTAGCTTTCGAGCTAAATCTATGGTTGGCCAACATCTATGAACGACTGACAGTGTGTTGTAGCTATTCATTTATGGTTTGTATGATTTGTGTTTAATATTGACAAACAAATCCCCACTGAGCGAGTTGAAAGCTCACACCCATTTTTATTAAACTTTTCAGGTTGAGGAGTTGGATGTGGTACGAGGCGGTGGATGCGAAGATGTTATTTTCAATGCTATTTTATTTTCTTCTCTATGGATTGGTATCTTTAGTTCTGTCAAGTTTAAAAACAAGATTGAGACTTGTGTTTCTATTTAAAACTTCTTGAATAGTCGAGTACTACTATTTGATGCGCTAAGTGAATTTCCTGTTTTAAATTAATGTTGAGTTTTATTCACGCTTCCGCTCAAATTTATTGTGATTGGGATTTATTGAAAACTCATGCCCTTGTTCTTGGAAGTCTTAATTATGAAAAATCAAGTTTTACACTTTTCGAAAATGGGGCGTGACAGTAATGAAAAAAATGAAGTTCTGAGATACAAAGCTCGTCTTGTAGCACAAGGTTTCTCACAACGCCCTGGGATTGACTACGAAGAGACGTACTCTCTTGTAATGGATGCTATTACGTTTCGCTATTTAATTAGCTTAGTAGCATCTGAAGGATTGGAAATGCAGCTCATGGCTGTGGTTACAGCATATCTCTATAGGGATCTTGATTCAAAGATATATATGAAAGTGCCTGAAGGCCTTCAATTACCCAAGTCAAGTGACTGCAAACCACGAAGTGCATTTGCGATTAGATTGAATCGCTCACTTTATGGATTAATATAATACGGACGGATGTGTTATACCCGTTTAAGTGACTACTTGATTGGGAAAGGATATAAGAACGATGAACTATGCCCTTGCATTTTTATAAAGAAAACAAGTTCTGGATTTGCAATTGTAGCTGTGTATGTCGATGATATGAATATAATAGGCACTCTTGATGAAATAAGAGAAACCTCTAACTATTTGAAATTCGAATTTGAGATGAAAGATCTTGGGAAAGCTCGGTCTTGTCTAGGCATCGAACTAGAACACTGAGCTTGTGAAATACTAATCCACCAGTCTGCATATATCCAAAAGATGCTCAAGCGATTTAATAAGAATAAAGTGCACCCTGTTAGCACTCCCATGATCGGTCAGAAATTGGATGTAAAGAAAGACTCATTTCGTCCAAAGGAAGATGACGAAGAGCTACTGGGAGCCGAAATTCCCTATCTAAGTGCAATAGGCACATTATTGTACTTAACTCAATGCACACGACCATACATTTTATTCTCGGTGAACTTGTTAGCAAGATTTAGCTCAGGACCAACGCGGAGTCATTGGAATGGTATCGAGAACATATTTCGATATTTGAAAGGAACCGTTGATATGGGTTTGTTCTTCCCTTATAGAAAGACAAGATGGGCCATTGATGAACTTGTAACCCCTAAAATGTCAAATGTAAGAGTGTCACACCCTACAATGAAACACCTAATAATGTTTTGGTTGGCTTTGCTGATGCTGGATATCTCCCAGACCCACATAAATGACGTTCTCAAACTGGTTATGTATTTACCATGGGGAACATAGGAGGTAAACCAAACAAGCTCTTGTAGCTACCTCTGCGAATCATTCAGAGATCATTGCTCTACATGAGGCAGTTCGTGAATGTGTATGGCTAAGGTCTATCATCACACATATTCGAGGGACTAGTGGTTTGGGGTCTACCACCGGAGAGCCTACTTGTATCTATGAAGATAATGTGGCTTGTATTGAACAAATGAAATTGGGCTACATCAAAGGTGACAACACGAAGCATATATCACCAAAGTTTTTCTATAATCCGCAACAACAGACATTCTTCAGATTCAAGTTACTCAATTGACCTCCGAAGAAAACGTGGCTGATATGTTTACCAAGTCACTGCCTCAAGCCATTTTTGAGAAACATGTGAAGAGTAAAGGCATGCAAAGACTTTCTGAGCTCTCTTGATAGATGTACGTATTAGGATGAGAGGTGTTATCATTAGGTGCGTTGTATTCTTTTTCCCTTCGACCAAATTTTATTTTTCCCATTGGGTTTTGTTACTTGGGAAAGGTTTTTGATGAGACAACTACTCATGCACCATTTTACTTGTTGACTTGACACAAGGGGGAGTATTAATTGAAATACACATTTAATGTGACTTTATCAATAAGTTATTGATGAGGGTAATTTAGGTATTCATTAGCTTTATGTAATTATGGAACTGTGTAATTGGTACCCTATATAAAGGAATATTCGATTAATGAGAACCCTAATTTTTCTCCGCCTCTTTTTTCTTCAGTACCTTTTCTATTTTTACTTTTACATTAGAAAAAATATACCTAATAAACAGCAAAAATAGATACATATTTTAACGAGCATAAATACCTTCCATTCCGTATTATTAATCATTTCCCTTAAATTTATATATTCGTATAGTCTTTAAAAAATAAAATTATTTTTTATTTAACCCGTACCATTAAATTAGAAAGTAAAGACAATATCATTTTAGAATGTTTTGGTGGAAGAAACTTCCCCAAAATATAAAACCAAACTAAGTCTAACCTTCTGCCACCGCCGACAATGGCAAACCAAAATTGGTCGAATTTTGCATCATAAAACAAAAGCCTTAAAAGGCAAGAAAATAATAATAAAAATGAGCAGCTCAGGGACTACAGTTACAGAAAGCTCCATCACCCCATTCTCCGGCGTCGGCAACGGCGGTGGCACTATCAGTAGCGCCACCAATAAACCAATGAAGGACGAAGCCGTTGATTCAAGCCCCTTTCGAGTAGGTGAAAAGGTCCTCGCCTTTCACGGCCCCTGCCTCTACGACGCCAAGGTAAGCTTAAATACACTCTCTCGTTTCTCATATTTACTTATTTGAATTTTTTTACTCTTCTTCAGCGCAATTTGTTCGTTAAGTGTAATTAGTTAAGAATCTGAGGTTCTAATATTTCTTATATATATATATATATATATATATATATATATATATATATATATAAATTGGTATGAAAATTTTTTCACTTGTAAATCTGAAAGAGGTGTGTGGTGTGGGGCGCATGAATGGGCTTTGAGAAAAAATGTTAATTAGTAATATCCCATGAATTTTACAATTTAAGGTTTCCATTTATTTTGATTTGAATATAATTTGTTGTCTCATTGTTCAATTATGTATCCTTCAATTGAACCGAGGCTTTTATCATTCTGAAAACGGGTGATCACATATTCAAGTGTGCTATTGTTATATTTTAGTCACTGAGAGGTATATGTGAAGTCGCTTTAGTTAGTGGTAATATCTAAGTTTAGCTTATTGATTTTATAATTCCTTCTTTTTATCTGGTGCTTTTGTTTTCCGTGACAAGGTACAAAAAGTTGAATTTCACAGGGATGAATGGAGGTGTTATATTCATTATATCGTAAGTATAGTGTCCTATATTTCTAGTGCTAGTAAGTTCAACTAATTTGTTGTTGTGTTATGTCTTCTAGTAACTTTTATTAGTGCAGTCGCATTAGTATGGGTTGAAAAGAATCACACTTCTTAATAGTGCGAGGTTTCGTGAAATTAATACGTTTCTTTCTCTTTCTTCTCCTTTTTTTCAGGGATGGAAGAAACAGTGAGTGCACATCATCCGCTCTCTGCATTTTGATAACATAAAATCTCTTAATTATGGCGTATTTATGTCGTCCAGTTAATTATCTTTTGATGTTAGGCATTTTAGATTTTTTAATTTTTAAATTTTAGTAAGTAGTCCTTCCATGAATTGTTCTTCCAATCTTTTCCATTTATTGTCTTTGCATATATATGGAGCAAAATTAAATAGTCCTCCGTCTTAATCAAGTTGTGATATATGTGCTTCCACGTTTTTTTTTTTAGCAGACCCAATGTTTTTAAGCATTTGGTTTTCTGTTTTTTCTTGAAACTATTGATGTACTTACGCAACTTGTTATTTTGGGTCTCGAAAGTTGGGATGAATGGTTGGATGTCACTTGCCTTTTGAAACACACTGACGAGAATGTTCGAAAGCAAGAAGAGCTAAATAAGGAGCATGGAATGGAGAAGAGTGCAAAGCTAGGACGTATATTGCATGATAAAACTAAAAGCTCTATAGGTAAGACTTATTGCCTCTCTATTTAATGATTTTGTGTCTCTTGCTTACTTGCATTTTCTCCAATTTCTAGAATGATATTTTTCTCCAAAACTACCTGGTCAACTAAAGTAATGATGTGCCAGTATAGACCTGATTTCGTCTTTTTCAGCTTATAGTTTTTGCTCTTGCTTTAATTTTTTGAGTGAAATATTCTTGAAGTTGGTGTTTATCCTTTCGCCACCACGCATTGACTTTTCAAATCTTTGAATTGCTACTATTGTGTAAATCTGGCAGGGGTAAGGGGCAAGAAGCGGGAACGTGAAATTATTGAAAAGGTACAGCTGTGTAATCATTCTTTAAAAACAGAGTGCTTCATAGGAGAACTTGATTATTTTATTTAAATGTTTTGAAATCAATTTCCTGCCAGAATGAGATTTTTCGTGATTTTTATATTGTTTTTTCTTTCAGGAGGAGTGTCTTGCTCCGTCGGAGAAGCTTGTGAACATCCAAATCCCAGCTACCTTGAAGAAACAACTAGTAGATGACCATGAATGTATAACTCATTTGGGCCAGGTAAACTATGTATGCTGCAAGGAAAACGGGTTCGTAATTAGTTTAAACTTTTGCGTGCAGAGGTCAATAATTAAGGGTTGCATGCAGAAGTAAATATATATATTTGCATGCAGAAGTCAATACACTAAGTCAATACACTGTGCCTTAGACATCTTTCTAACATTCTATGTCAAATCAAATAATTATGGGTTGCTGCATGGTCTAGACATTTGATTAGTTTGTTGCATTTTGTCATCTTTTCTCTGTCAAGAAACTTTTGCATGTACCATTTGCCCATGTATGGACCAAGAAATCATCTATGGCTAATTAAATGGTTTACCCCAAACAATCTTTCTTGCAGCTAGTCAAACTTCCGCGGTCACCTAGTGTTTTTGATATTTTGAACAAGTATTTCGATTATCGGACGAGGAAAGATGGCATGTAAGTCAATATTAATTAAATAGTTATGTTTCATGTAAGTTTGGCTGCTTTAAGCTTATATTATTTGTATGTACTCCTTTTCATTTCATATTAAAAGCTTGAAGGAAAGTTTTATCATTTTGCTGCCTATTCTTCTATTAACCTCTAATTCAAAGATACGCCATATTGAACTAATTAGAATGAATTGTTTGAAAACTATGCCTTTTATTGAATTAATTTATATAAAACTTTTCAAGTAAATCGTTTTCATAATCCTGATAACATATGATAACATATAATGCCGTACATTTTGAAATTGTAAGCTATAGACACTTTGGACTGCACATGTAATTGATGTGACTGATTAAGCTGGTCTTTCAACTCTTTTAAATCCTACTTGTTTCAGAACTCGTTCTTAATCATTATTTATTATGTTTTTTTTTTGGTGGTTGAAGGATAGTCGAGACAGTTGCAGAGATTGTCAAAGGGTTGCGCTGTTACTTTAACAAAGCGTTACCAGCAATGCTCCTCTACAAAGAAGAGCGCCAACAGTACGAAGAAGTTATTGCTGATAATGTCACTCCATCGGGTGTATATGGAGCCGAACATTTGTTAAGACTCTTCGGTATGCTTAAAACCTTGCATCAAGATAATTGAATTTTGTTGGATTGTTGCTTAAATGGAGTGCATTGACTTTATATGTGAATTAGCTCCAAATCATATTTTTCGTAAAAGAAATATAGAAAATGTGCCCTTAAAATTTTGTCTTATCCGAACAAGAAAAAAAAAATGTATCCGCAATGTCAGTGTATTTCAGTTGCCAGCATTACCTTATTTTCATAATGAAAGCAATTTATTTTGTAACATATCAATTACAGATGTTTATTCTGTTATTTTGATTTCAAATGTAAATAATCTGATTTATGTTATTATTAAAAAAAAAAACAGTTAAATTGCCCGAGATGCTCTCGTGTATGCCTATCGAGATAGAGACATTAGCAGAGCTGCAGCTAAGATTGCAGGATTTCCTCAGGTATTATAACACATTCTCTTAAGGCATCGATTTTTTATGTGGCCTGTGGGGAGAATTTATGTTGCTTCTTTTTTGATATTACATCTTCTTATGTTATTTTCTGTGTAAGGGATTATTTAGTCATATAAAATGGAGTTGCTTTATCTTGCAGGTTCCTACAGAGCAACCAAAGCGCGTTTTTCCAATCAAACTACCAGATTTCGGAGGGCTTTGTTGCTGTTGTTAAGAAAGAAGAAAACTAGGAGATGTCGTTGAACTCTGCCCGGCTGACATCACTGGTTTAAGGTATAATAATTATTGGGGGAAAATAGTAATTGTCATATAATCACCTTTCTGCAACATTTGCGATCTTCCTAGTTTGTGTTACTATGAAAATGAAACCGACCATCTTGTACAGTTTGTTTGTTTGTTTGTTTGTTTTGTTTTGTTTTGTTTTGTTATTGTTTTCCTTTTCGTTTTTGCCCTGTTGTTGTTGAATTGATGTTCCAGAATTCTACCAAGTTTTTTTCATTCAGACTAATCAACCAATGCAGATGTACTAAATTTACTTTATTTTGGATGAATCTGATTTTATACTTTGCCTTCTCGTACCGTAAAAATGTATGTTTTGTCTCCTAATATTTTATAGGGTGGGGCTATTCACACCCTTGTGATTACTAGTTGCACCAATATTTTTCTTTCTTTATTAATATAATCAAGCCAAATGTCTAGTATAACCATCAAATCGGAAAAACGGAACATATGAAGAAACAAAACGCTGCCACCGGATCTGAAAAATGCTGGTCTTTTTTTTTTTTCTCCTACTTCACTGGACCGAATCGCTGTGGCCAAATTCAGAAAGATGTCCGCTGAGTTCTTGTTTCTTGGTGTAGATTTATTGTTTGGATGTCGGTGAATTGCGAGAAAACAAGAGGAAGACGACGCCTCCTTCATTCCTGATTTTTTTTTTGGTTAAAAAAGCACCGAGGTCGGCGGCCCGGAGCCGAGAGGCGCTCACGGCTGTCGGCGGACGAGAGCCAAAAGGTGCTCACGGAGTTTGGTGGACCAAAGACGCCGGTGCTACTTATTTTAATTCTGATCCATTCTTTCCTGGTGTGTTATGTTATGTGTGCTGCTGAGTGTGTGTTTCCGGTGTGTTTGAGAGGAGGAAGAGAGTGTTCTGGTTTTTCTGGCCAGCAGAGATGGTGGGGTGGAGGTGGTGACGAAGGGAGAAGTGGGTGTTTGTACCCAAAAAAAAAAAAAAAAAAACTTTAGGGACACAGTAGACAATTGACATTAATTTGTTTAATAAATGAAAATATACAGGTGTGATTAGAAATCAAACGGGTGCCGAAAGTCCCACCTTATTTTACAGGGAACTTCTATTATTCACTTAATCACAATGTCGTTAATCACAATGTCGTGGGCAGTGTTCTAAAAATCGTTAGGCGGCTACTAGGCGTCAGGCCAGCGCCTAGGCGGGGTCAAGCCGGGGCCTAAGCGGGGCCTAGAATTTGAGAATAAATACTCTGATTTACAATTTTACATCCAACCATTTAATAGTTCAACATACTACCTGCTACACAATAAAGTTTATGACAATTCAAAACTAAAAGTAATAATCACAAGTTACAATTCACAAGTTTAAAATTATTATTCGATTCAAAGTTCAAAACAACATAGATCCATAAGTTCATTAGTTAAATAAAAATACCATAACATATATTACAAAATCAAAATAATCAAAAAATACGCCAAAAATGACGTCGTTTCAGGACATAAGATTTTTTTTAAAAGAAACTAGCCTGGCGGGGCGCCTAGGCGGCGCCTGGGGCGCCCGACGATTTGTTTGGCCGACTTTTGAAAATCGTAGGCGGATTGGTGGCGCCTAGGCCGATTTTTAGAACAGAGGTCGTGGGGCACTATTCTTCACTTAATCACAATTGTTGGATTTACAAATATTGGTAAATGGATGGATGTAAATGCAGGGAGTGGGGGCATGGTACTTTCACGGTACCGTAGTCATTTCCTATTTCATCTTTTTGAAATAACGGAAAATGTGTTGAAGTTGAAAATTTGAATTTACAAAAAAGAGAATTGCTCAAATTGAATGGAAAAATACTACATTGTTTGCAGTATATCATACTCATGTATTGTAATCTAATCAATGATTGACATATCATTATATTTACGAATTAAATTTTTACATAAATTTATTGGTTAGAACTATAGGCAAAAACCTTTTTCCTTTTAGTTGTGCACTTGTTTAACCTCTGGGCCGGTCAACTAAACAGAATTTGTACCGCCGACTCGTCTCAACTCAATATAGTGGTATGTAAATGCATTTGTTTGAACTCTGGATTGATAAGTCGATGGAGCGAACTAGTTAATTCCCAAGATTGAATATAAGCTGCTGATTAACTAATAAGTTATCTAAATTGTAAGCACTTCACTATTAAAAATTTCTTGGTTGAATGGCTCTCTCCCTCCGCACAAATCACCCTTATCTATACACTATCCCCAAATTACATTAATTCAAGCTGATCACAATCACTCGATCAATCAATCTGGCTTATCCCGAACCTTTTAATCACAGCATTCCCAATCGCCGCCTCACTCTGCATACAAATTCCGTTTTGTTCGATCCCCGCCATGTAATTCCTCACCTCCTTTCTCACTATCTCCTGCATCACCGCCAAAAACTCCGTGCTGAAAAACTGCTTCTCTGCCGCTTCTAATGTTGGCTGAGATGCTGCCGGGAACTGCTGAGTTGGCAGTGGAACTGGCGGAGTTGGTGTCGGCATGGTGAATGTCCGCGGCGGAGAATATGATCGAGTAACCTGGCTTAAATGATCGGGTTCATTGGATCCGGGTTTAAAACTCGGATGCATATTAATTTTCAGGATCGGGTCGGGCATGGATTTGTGTAATTCAGTTATTGTCATCTGGCTCGGGTCCGACCCGGGTAAGGAAAGGCTAAGCGATGTAACAGGGTCGGGTTTTACGTTTCCTGCAGAGGGCCGGCAAACATACAGACCCGATTGGCTCGATTCACTCACGTCTGACCCGGAAGGGCTACACGGGCTGAAACAGACGCCCGAACCGAACACATTCGTGCCCGGCCCGACGCTGGCAGATCTTTTGGGCGGCGGCTGAGCTTCTGGATCGAAGTTTCTGAACTCCTCCGACATGGACAAGCATTTGCGCTTGAGAGTTGAGTTCCAATGATTTTTTATCGCGTTGTCAGTCCGGCCCGACAACAACCTGGCTATGGTGGCCCACTTGTTCCCAAACTTAGCGTGCGCCGCACTAATGGTCTCGTCTTCTTCGGGCGTAAAAGCCCGATGCTCCACCTCCGGAGACAGCTGGTTGCACCATCGCAGCCGGCAGGATTTTCCGGCCCGGCCCGAAATAGACTTGCTGATCAAGGACCAGTTTTTCGGGCCGTACTTCTCAATCAGAGCCCGCAACAAGTCATCCTCCTCGGGGCTCCACGGGCCTTTCATCCGATCCGTTTCCTTCCTCTCGCCCGTCGCTGCCATTAATGAAAACACCACAGCTTTAACTTAAATAAATACAAAGTTGTTTTATGTGTGTGTGTTTAATACATACAGGCTGGTGTTTGGATTCTGGATAGGCGGAGCCTCGGCAAAATTGTGAAGTGAGAGAAAATAGAGGCGGAGTGAAACTTATAGCGCTGGGAAGAGATAGGGATGACTGGTTAAAGGGGTTAAAAGTTTAACGGGTGAAAGGGCAGTTACTAATGCTCAGCTGGCAAGGGACACGCCTTGGGCAACCAGAATTTGTATGGTGGCCATTCATATAATTTACTGCTGAAAGCTATTTATTTCACCGAGAAGATGGATATTGGTAGTCCAAAATTTGATTAATTGAAATTTTTAGACAAAAATAAATAGGTTTAGAAATATAAAAATAATATTTTTATAAAATTAATTTATTAAAAAAAAACAAAAACATCTTCTTCCTCCCAAAATCTTTAAGGCCCATTTCAAACTCTACGAACAAAACTCAATAATGGAGAATGATAGTAAATAAGACGAATGATGCAAGTTTTTTATACAGATTTTAGTGTTACAATAATCACATTCTATTTTTGTACATTTTCTCATCACTTTTCCGTCATAAAATGTTTTATTAGAGTTCATTTTTTGAGTTGTATTCGAACTGATAATGATGAACATAAATATGTTGTTCTGAAAAAAGTTCGAACACATCATAATTTCTGTCAAATATAGACTATTCGGGCTAGATTTTCGAACATGGATTACAATTTGTTTTTTGTTAAAAATAGAGTGTTCTAAAGAAAATTTCCGTACATTGTTGTTCTAAAAAAAATAAATTGAACATTACACATTTATTCAAAAAAAAAAAAAAAATCGAACATTAAACATTTGTTCAAAATAATTAAAAAAAAACTGAACAATTGCTTCATTGTTCGTGAAACCAGAGTCAAACCATACGACAGACCAAATTTTTTTATTTTTTTTTCAATTTTTTTTTGGAGGAATATCAGTTTTCACAAAGATGAGAGACTTACCCTAGATGTTCGATTTCTTAATATGACCCAACTCCTCATTTTATTGCAAAAAGAATTCAAAACGAATTCTTCATTTTCGCACATTTTCTTTTCCATTCTTTTCTTCTGAGTTTTGTATACGTCTTCTCCACTTTTTCCTTTTATTTTATTTTATTATTTCTTTTGTTTATATTATCAGATGGATAAAGTAGGTAGTTTATAATGTTGATTTAGTAAAATTCTAATATATTTAAAATATTATTGGAATATTTTTATCAATGAGGTCAACTCATCAATTTTTGAGATGCAAATATTTTCATGAATTCGTATTGATTTAAAAGGAGCGTGGAACTCAGTTTACTTAATATCCGTCACATAAATTAAAAAATTGTTAGTTTATAAAGTTAAATCATAATTTACTTATTATTTTTTAATTATAATTTTCTTGAATTTATTAATATTAATAAATAATTAAAGAAGTTAGTGTTGAAACTAGTGTATTCTTGTTGAAATATCAAAAACTTGTATTGTTATCAAAAATATTTTATTTGTCAAGAGATTAGTTGGTATTTAAAAAATATTATTTAACTATAACATGAAAAAAAAAAATAATGATATTTGAAATCTGTAACTTGACCGATTTTATGGGATAGACAAAATCTGAATATTAATTATTTTTATGAGACGGTAGGTTATATATTTATCAAATGTTCATTTCATATCATATCACTGACTTGAGTCTTCCATACAATAATTGGGGGATTTGCCTAGCGAGGTTGGATTGGTGCTCATTCAAAGAACTCGTGATGTTATGCATAAATATTAGTTATTCAGTGTTACTCGATTTTTTAACTCTAATCTAAATAAATGGAGTAACACGCTATCAAAATAATTAAATATGGTATATTGAAGAATCTTCCTTAAAGACGACTGAAATGGCTTGGTGCTGGAAAACGACAAAAAAGAATACTGGAGAAACCGAGGACACCAGGCAAAAACGGTACAAGCCAGGCTGTCGACCCCTGAGTGCTAACACATCCCAACGGCTGTTGGATCCTTGTCGACGTGCCGATCACAGTACTTCACGCTTTACTACAAAATTTGGAACTCACTTGTGCAAATATGTTATTAGTAATAATATATATATATATTGATAGAACCAATAAGATTGGTTACCAAGAATAGAGGTACGAACATCAAATTTGAGATCAGCGACTTGAATAATTTCAAACCACGCTGTAGCGGCCTGATTGATCCTGCAAAACAACATTTTCAGGCAAGGCGGTGGACGGCCCCGGCGAAGGTCCTCAATGCTTAAGTCAGATAGTGCGAGAGATATTTCGAGAGTTCAATTCTGAACAATAATAACTTGTTCTAAACATGAAGCCTGAGTACTCTTTATATAGATAAGAGAAGTGTTCCCCAAGTTAGGGTTACCCTCTCCTACCATAATTCCATAACCGACTTAGAATTAGAATTTTTCCTATATGCTAAATTCCCATAAATAGTAGATCTATCGTTAAATTAGCAGAATAGGCCTGGGCCTGTAATTCTTTTAATATAATTCGCCGGAACCCCAAAATACCATCCATATTAGCCCATTCGAGCCTAATATTTACAAAGCCCAATACCGAGCTACTAAATAACGCCGAGCTAGTAAACCATAAGAGGTCGCTACCATATATGAGAGCTCACCCTCATACTTCAGGACGCTACTCTATAAACCAGCTCGCCCACCTCTTAGAAAAATGCTCATTTCGAGAAATGAGGTCGCTTACCATAAATACCGACATATAGCTTGCATAAATATTTAGTGTCGTATCAGCTAGTCCCCCATATTCTAGCTGATTGAGGTACGAAATCAGGTAGAATATGTAAAAATTAAGAAGAATACAACGACCAGACATTATACCATAACCCAGTTCGCAATACCGAGCTATATCATTGTTCACCCAATAAGAGCTCACCACATGAAATCGCGACCTCCGAAAGATCAGTTCGCTCAGCCCCCAGGAAGAATGCTCCACTCAGAAGAAGAGGTCGCTTATAAGTCCCCATACTATATGTACTAATGATCTGAAATATCGACCTCTAATCACAAAAATCATCCATCCCCAACCTGCAGTGGCATGCGTGTATAATAATCCAACAAAATACAATCATGATCTTTTAAAGAAATCTAAATACGCCACTCCCAGCCATCACATCCTTTCAAATATCATTAAATGTCCCTTGACAGCATGTCGGACACGTGTCCTCTCCCCACATTCTCGTAATATATTAAGTGTAGTGGGCTAAAAATGAATGGCCCAGAATAAAACCCTACCAACTTCCTGCCTTTCAAGAAACACCTTTCTGTCCCTTCAGCTTTTTCATTTACGCCGCCCTAAAAAATGCTTTGTCTTCCCCATTCGTCTCACTCTACTCAAAACATAAACAAAAATGCCATTTTTACTCTGCAAAAAGCTTTCTTTCTCACAAAATCCCTCAAGAAACTCACATCGCATCAACATCCGTCTCCAAAATCAACAACAGTGAAAATGGATAAGTCCCCTAAATCTTTTCATATTAGTAATTAATTTAATTTATTCCGCCATTATTGCGTCTACCGAGTGTATTTTTTGGTTTATTGTCTCCTGTTTTCTGTTTTTTGATACTCGATTGATGATGAATCCAGCACCCTTCAACCCTGATTCTCAAAACCCAGACCTTTCTCCCGATTTCGATCCTATCAAAAACCCATATATTCTTAAAAGAAGACAAAAATAACCTTTTTCACCTCCACTGGGCCTGCACGACGAACCGGAAGGTGACGTCAGTTGGCCAGAGCTTGAGGCCCAAACTAGGGCTTACGAGGCTAAGGCCTTGCTAGAAAACATACCTGAGGACCCTTCTCCAGCCCCCCTAACCATTTAAAATATACCAGAGGGCATTCCCCTAACTAAACCCACCAATCCTTCCACATCACACTATAAACATTTTTTAGAAAATCCAGTAACTGCAGTACCCTCCTCGGATGTCACCGACCTACTTACCTTACCCCAAGCGACTAGGGTAATTAAACATACTATTGGATACTACCTGAGCAGGAAAAACTCGAAGCGTTCAAAAAAGCACTCAACCTCCCGAAACCGCTAAAATGGTTTTGCCAAACATTCTCCAATCAGACCCCATGAAACCTCCTGTAGACCATATTACATTTTTTGATGAACTACTTAGGTCGGGGTTTAGATCTCCACCTCACTGGTTTTACATCAGCGCAGCCCATAGGTTCAAAGTCCCCGTCTGCAAATGTCTCCCAATTCCATGAAATTCATGGAGGGATATGTTATTTAATGTGACTACTATAATACCTTACCTGATCCAGGGTTTTTCCATTTCCGATTCCAAATAAAATACCAAAAAAATTCATTTTATCTTTCTGCCCGCTCTGGAAAATCTCCCTTTTTAGTAAATCCCTTGTCCAAAGTGCCCGAATAGCGAAGAAACTTCTTCTTCATTCAAAACACTGAGACCTGGCCCTTTGATAGCGAGCTTCAATTCCATACCCCAAAGCAATCTGATCCTCTTAGCCCCAAGTCTTTTCCTATTTTGTATAAAAGAATATTCTGACCAGCTCGCCGAATGGAGTAAGCGCCCATTTGACGTGGTGCGACTCACTAGCTGGTCCAAAATCTTCTCCTTTGGGGGCATCGAATCTCGTCCTGTCGATCCAGATCAAGCACTGACCCAATTAGAGTTTGGTAGGTTTCCTTTAGTTATGAGCACTCTTTCTTCTTTCATTCATAATAATAAGATTTAACTGATCAATATATTTTCTTACGCAGATAACTTTATCAACAGCTGTGTTTCATCGAGCTCTAAGGAAAATATAGGACAGGCTAATCCGAGCCTCGCGATCACGTCAGCACCACCACCTCCTACCGTTGATGTAGATGAGGTGTTGAATCAGGCCTTTGGGACCAAAGATGGCCTAGAGATGGCAGACGACTTGGAAGAGGAGACGCTGACTAGAAAACTATTTAAGGGGAAACGATCAATTCGAACACCTGCACCCATCATTCCTCCTGCTCCAAACGTCATTGCCTCTGCAAATCTCATGATGCCGCCACATCCAGCTCTCCAAATCTGGAAAAAGAGCTGGCCAATTGCGAGGATGCGGCCAAGATAAAAGCTCTCCTCCAAGAATGCATCCTGACTCAGGTAATTCAACCTTCTCAAACTTAGCTTCCTTTAAAATAACCTTCCACCATTTATTCCCCCAAATTTATTTTTTATTTTATTTCAATACAGCTTGACACTTTATACTCCACTCAGTCCACTCAGCTACTGGCCCAATCTGTGGATTGTGACCTGCAGAAGACTTGCGATGTGCTGACCACGCAAGAAGAGCAACAGACCCAGCAGTTATCTTTAACTCAGAGAGAGCTGGATCAAGCCCGTCAGCAGTTGGGCGCTCGTGAAGAGGAAACTAACATTCTGAAGAGCCAAGTGAACAGTCTGACTGATGAAACAACTCGCGTGACCAACGAGTTTAATGAGCAAATTTAGAAGCTCGAGGAGACTGTGCGGGATAAAGAGGAGCAAAATCGATTAACCCACGACTAGGGTGTTGCTGAAGGTCGCTGTACCTTCCTGAAGAGTGAGGCGGGAGGCAGTTTTTAGATGCCTACCGAGAAGAGCTACTGATATCCTACAAAAAATCCTCCATCTACTTCGGTAAGATGGCCAGAGGCAGCCGAGAGTGGGTCCAACAGGCCGTGGAAAAAATTAAGACCCAACTCGCAGCCAAGAATGTCTCTTACATTCCAGACGTGGAAGATATCGTCGACAGCCTTCCTCCTTTCTCCTTCTGGAAGGGCGATATAAAGCAACCTGCGGACGCCAAGTGGTGGCTGTTTTGCCAGGGTAGAGTTGTGCTACGAGCTAAGGTTGCTACCGAGCTAGATACGCCCCTCGAAAACTTTGGGCCGGGCAGCAGTACTGCTTGACTGTTGTAACTCAAACTCATTTTCCATTTTTCATTGTACGAACTATTCGTAACTTTATATTTATTATATATCGACCTGCCATAAATCATCTCATAGTACCAACAGTTTTTGTTTTGATCACGTAAGTCAACTTCAAAAATAGTGAACATCACGGTCCCAAGAACTTTATAATGTCCAACAACCACAACCTGTGATCGAAACCTCTATAAATAAAACCACAAAGCACATATAACCATAATATAATCAATCGAGGCATTGAGAACCAGGATCAAGTCCTTGTAGAAAAGCATATAAGTCAAATATGTTCACCTAGTAAGACACGCAAGATCACAATAATTGGAAAAAGATATGTAAGTCAAACATATCCTTCCCGAAAGCGACCTCCAGTATGTAAATCAAACATACTTAAAATCACCAAAACATGTTCCTTGATCCACCATTCATAAAACCATAAAAAGCTATAACATGCTTCAAAATTTTTATTTATCATAAATAAGCATCCGTCCCGGAGGGTACAATAGTGAATTTCCGCCCCTGAGGGTAATAATTAAGTGCCCGTCCTGAAGGGTACATAAATAAATAGGTCGCTGCCCCGAAGGGTACATAATTTGATAAATGCCCGCCCCTAAGGGTTTATAATTCAACCACCGATCTGGTAAACCCGCCTTTTAGGCGTAATATTTTTTTAGATGACAAATATCCCAACTTCTAGGTAGAGCTTTCCATTCAGTATTTTCTAGTATATACGTTCCCCCTCGTAACACTTTGATCACCTTGAATGGCCCAATCCAGTTTGGATCTAGTTTCCTTGTATTATTTATTGTATTCTCTCTCTTCCATACTAGGTCTATGACCTGAGAATATCGACGTTTGACACGTTTATCAAAAGTTGCTTGAATTTCTTGTTTATAACGTTCTGCCCGGGCCGCAGCCTTATCTCGTATTTCCTCAATTGTCTCAATTGCTCCCCTTGCTAGCCCCTCATTCTCTTCCACATTGAATGTTGATAATCCTTGAATTCCCCCACTATTTCGACTGGGATAACAACTTCCATACCATACACTAAGCTAAAAGGTGACTCCCCTGTTGAAGTTCGGGGAGTTGTTCGATATGCCCATAAAATTGAGGTGGGCTCTTCTTACCAAAGTCCTCCCGCTTTTTTCGGCCGCAGCTTTATACTCTGCACAATAATGCAGTTAGTGACCTCAACCTGTCCATTAGCCTAGGGATGTGCCACAGAAGCGAAACGTTGTTTCATCCTCATTTCCTTGCACCAATCTTGGATTCTCTGCCCATTGAATTGGGTTCCCTTATCTGAGACCAGCACTCGTGGAAATCCAAACCTACAAAAAATATTGTTAAAGATAAAATCCATCATATCTTGCTCGCCAATACCCGTCACGGACTCTGCCTCTACCCATTTTCTGAAATAATCAATTGCGACCACCAAATGTTTTTTACTGCCTGGTGTTTTGGGAAAGGTCCCACAATATCGACCCCCCATTGTGCAAAGGGACAAGACGAGCTCATAAACATCATATCTTCAGCCGGTATATGGATGACCAGTGTATGCATCTGACACCTTTTACAAGTTCTAACCAGGTCGCTCGCCATACCTTTCATTCCTGGCCAAAAGAAACCAGCCCGCAATGTTATTCCTCCCAGCGTTCTGCTTTTTGCGTGATCACCGAAACATCCTTCATGTATTTCTCTCAATACTTCTAATCCTTCCTCTTTGGTCAAACACTTCAGAAAAGGCCCAAAGCGCGACCTTTTGTATAGATTTTAGTTTATAACACAAAAACAAGCCGTTGTTCTAGCTTCTTTTGTTGACAACTGTACCTCGCCCTCCTTGGCCTTAACGAGGACCTCCCATATCGGCGTACGCCAATCTTCTTTTATCTTTATTTCCATCAATTATTTTCCTTTGTCCACACTACTATGACCGAGCTCCATCAATGTGATTTTTCTGGTATCACAAGTACCTAGTGCCCCTGCTATCCAAGCGAGCCGATCAGCTTGAGTATTATCAGCCCGCGATAAATGTTCCAACTTGAATTCTTCAAAACACTTAAATTCTTCTCGTAATTTCTTTAAATACACTGCCATACGTTCCTCTTTTGCTTCAAAAGACCCATCGAACTGGCGAGCTACCAGTTGTGAATCTGTATGCGCTATTAATTTCCTTGCTCCCAGGTCTCTTGCCATTTTAACACCCAACAATACTGCTTCATATTCCATCTCATTGTTAGATGCCTTGTATCCTAATCTAATTGCAAACTCCAAATTCTCTCCTTCTGGGCTGATTAAAATAATACCTAGGCCACCCCCTACACCATGGTCGATCCATCAGTATATAAAAGCCATGTCTTTGTCTCACCATCCGGTTCAGGTGGATGCACCATCTCTTGTAAAAAATCTGCCAGCTCTTGTGCTTTAATTGCTGCCCTCGGTTCATATACCACGTCATACTCACTCAACTCAACCGCCCACTTTACCAGCCTTCCAGATACATTTGGGTTACTCAAGACTTGTTTCAAGGCCAAGTTAGTGCGTACCTTCACCCTGTGACTTAGAAAATATGGCTATAACTTCCTCGCTGT
This sequence comes from Phtheirospermum japonicum, assembly GCA_014905375.1. Classification (NCBI taxonomy): domain Eukaryota; kingdom Viridiplantae; phylum Streptophyta; class Magnoliopsida; order Lamiales; family Orobanchaceae; genus Phtheirospermum; species Phtheirospermum japonicum. The sequence goes on along the minus strand of BMAC01000047.1, from coordinate 1,411,461 downwards.
ATAAATTAGCACAAAACCTCCCTTTTCCAATTCAGAATAATTTAGCTCAATACCTCTCAGCATCCTGCTAATATAATAAATGGGTTTTTGTACCCCCTCATCTTCCCTTATGAGCACCGCGCTCACTGTGACCGCTCCAACTGAGATATACAAAATCAAATATTCCCGGCATTGGCTTGGTTAACAACGGTATTTCTGCCAAGTACTCCTTAAGCTTATCAAAGGCTACTGCCGCTTCCTTGGTCCATTCAAACTTAGATCCTTTCCTCAGTGCCCTAAAAAAGGAGACTCCTCTTTCTGCCGACCTGGAAATGAATCGGTTAAGACCTGCAATCCGGCCCGTCAAGACCTGTACCTTACGTATTGTCCGAGGATGTGGCATTTCTGATACAGCTTGCACCTTTTCAGGGTTGACTTCAATACCTCTTTCAGTGAGCATATATCCCATAAATCTTCCTGACCTCACGCGGAACGCACACTTCTTTGGGTTGAGCTTCATTACATACTGCCTAAGTATATCAAAGGTTTTTCTTAAGTCCTCCACATGGGATTCCGCCTTCCTGATTTTTAAAAGCATATCATCGACATACACCTCCATAGTAGACCCCAACAAGTCCTTGAACATCCTGTCGACCAATCTCTGATAGGTCGCTTCTGCATTCTTCAAGCCGAACGACATAGACACATAAAAATAAGTTCCTGTCGAGGTGACAAAACTTACTTTAGGTTGATCCTCCTTTGCCAATGGTATTTGATGATATCCTTGCGAAGCATTCATCATGCTTAATAGCTCGCACCCTGATGTCGAGTCCACCAGTTGATCGATTCGTGGTAAAGATAATGATTCTTTGGGCAGACTTTATTTAGGTTGCGAAAGTCCACACATCCTCCACTTCTGCCCTGGTTTTGGGACCATTACAACGTTGGACAAGTATTCTGGAAATTGAATTTCTCGAATGTGGTCCGCCTTCAGCAATTTCTACACCTCTTCTTCAATGACTTTATTCTGGCCAAAAATGCCTTCTCTTCTGTTTGACCGACCTTGCCTCCGGATCCGCATTCAAGTGATGTTGAGCGACCTCCGGAGATACCCCAATAAATTCTCCATCTCCAAAGGTGAAGATGTCTCAAAAATCTCTCAGTAATGTTATCAGTTCTTCCTTTATTATTTCCGTCATTTGTGTTCCTATATTCGTAGTATACTCTGGGCGACCTTCTTCCAATGAGATTTCCATAAATTCTTCATGTGGTCGAACATAACTCTCCTGTTCCTTCATCTCTTTTGCACTAAGCACCCCTTATTGTACACATCTTCTCCTCTTTCTCTTTTATTTTCACTCAAGCCTTTTCTAACTGTCATTTGGTAACACGATTTGGCGACCTGTTGTTCAGACACAACCTCTCCAACTTTATCTCCCACAGGATATTTGATACTCTAATGATATGTGGATGTTATCGCCTGAAACGCATTAAGGGCAGGTCGGCCTAATATAACATTGTATGCCGACCTTCCTTGAACGATTAAAAATCTCAGATCATTCTTTGCTTACAACTCGCCTTTACCCAATACTACTAGTAGTATGAACTTGCCCTTCGTGATAACTTGTGCCCCATTAAATGCATATATGGGTGTATTCACATGTCGCACTCTTGTTTCTAGTTTCATCTGTCCCAGACAATTCGTATATATTATGTTGACAAAACTTCCATTACCCACCTCCGACGAATCCGTACCGCCGACCGACGTCAATCTAGATGAAGATGAGGAGGAGGGGGGTGATAATTATGATATGCCACCTCCTCAATCATAATAAAAGGAATATCGATCCCCCATCTTCCAATTTCATTTCACAAGAACGAAGATCGATGGTGTACCTCGGGCACAATGCAATTATTGCAAGAGTCACTACGCCTTTAGTTCTAAAATAATAGAGGCTACGGGATGCTCAAATACCACATGGAGAAGACACATCCCGACAAATACAACATTGATAGCACTCATACACAATTAAACTTCTCATCTTTATCTAGAGTCGGCGCGATATTGAAAAATTGGTTGGTGAGTATATGTTGAATCTGATTTCCATATTTGATAATTTGTCTTATAGTGTCTATATATGTTCGGATATTTGGACGGATTTCCATAATAATTATAATACTTATAATAATAATAATAATAATAATAATAATAATAATAATAATAATAATAATAATATGAGAATTACATGCAATTGGGTTGATAATTCTTGAACTTTGCAAAAATATTTGATTGCATACAGAGAGTTTAATAGTTCGCATACTGCGGTGAGTATTTCCCGCAAAATATCCTCTATTTTATCCGAGTATCCTTTAGGTAATAAAAATTTCTCAATTTCATTTGATAATGTCGCCGCTAATACGGCTAGTTTAGATTTGTTAAAAACTATTTGTCAACCTTCTACTGGCGATATATTTTTTTTCATGTTAGATGTGTTTGTCATATTTTGAATTTATGTGTTCAAGATGGTTTAACTACTTTTAAATATAAAATTGTTTCGATTAGAAGTGCGGTATTTAATATTGCAAAACATGATTCGGTTGCAAAAAAAAAAAATGGCGAGAATATTGTCAAAACAATAGTTTGCATCCAAATTTCATTTCAATTGATGTGCCAAATCATTGGAAATCGACTTATAAATTGCTTAATAATTCTTTTGAATATAGAGAAGTATTGTGTGCATTTTTTGATAATCAAGATGTCGATTTCATTTTATTGGGGGAATGTATTGCTAGTATGTTGAGTAATTGGGTCAAATATTTTTTCTACATTCCCAATATTATCTTGATTGCAAAGTTAATTCTAATATTAAAAGTTAAAATCTTTAATTTTAATTTCTAATATTAGAATTAAAATCAAGTCCTTTTTTTTTTTTTAAAACTCATCTTTTTTAAAAATAAAAAAAAATCGAACTACTTGGACTTTGATTCCTCTATGAGGATACGTAGGCAAGTTAATTCCAATATAAAAGTTAAAATTCTTAATTTCAATTTCTAATATTAGAATTAAAATCAAATCCTTTTAAAAAATATCTTTTTAAAACTTTTTACTTCAAAAATTCAATTATAGGTTCTCATCTATTTATCTCATTCACTACTGCAGAATACCTCTTCCACGACGGTTATTTTAGGGATTTCACGGCAGTTTTTGAACCGCCGTTGAAAGAGCGCCGTAGAAAGTTGGCACCTTTTACGGCGGTTCTACAACCGCCATTAAATCCAACTAATTAACGTCGGTTGTCCAGAACCACCATTGTTTAATATAAATTTAAAAAAGAAAATTACTGGTGATCTCAACGAGTCTAGCTCGTTCGGCTCACCAAGTCCAGGCGAGTTTCGGCAAGCTCCGACGTGGTGGCCCTTGGTGTAGAAAAGTAGGAGGAGAATGCAGCAGGCGATCTCCGGCGATCCAGGCATCCAGGCGAACTCCGACGTGGTGGCCCTTGGTCCAATGACAGCAGGCGATCTCCGGCGACGTCGACAGCTGGCAAATGCAGATGAAGATCTCCGGCAACGTCGGCAACCCTTGGTCCAAGATGAAGATGAAGTGATGAAGATGCATGAAGAAGATGATGATGAAGGCATGGAGGTGTGTACACGGATCGATGATGTGGCGAATGCAGATTGTCGGATGAGACATGGATCAACGGCCCAAAATTTTTCCTTGAGTAAGACGAGGATCAGTGGCATGGCAGCCTACTATTCTACGGCGGTTCTAATGAAACCGCCGTAAAATGTTGTCTTATTCATGGCGGTTCTAATAGAACCTACGTTAAATCTAGTGAACTAATTAACGGCGGTTCTTAAGGAACCGCCATGAATACCTGATAATTCACGGCGATTTTTTAAGAACCGCCGTTAATTAGTAATTAATTAACGGCGGTTTTATGACAACCGTCGTAGAATGTAGGGTTCTACGGCAGTTTGAACAAAAACCGCCGTTATAGTCTGGATTTAACGTCGGTTTTCTGGAAAACTTCCGTTAAAACATATTTAACGACGGTTTTTCCAGAACCGCCGTGGATGAGGCACCGTGAAAGAGCTGTTCTGCAGTAGTGATTTAAGTTCTTAAATTATTATCTCATTTATCTCAATTATTCAAATTTTATTTAAGTTTTTTAATTCAATTAAAACAACGGCGGTTAACCGCCGATTTTTTGTTTAACAACCGATTCGGTTAACCGACATAAACCGTAACCTTAACCGATTCACCGCCATTTCGATTATGGTTTAGATTTGGCAGGTTATTTTAATCAAATATTTATAACCGCCAATTATAACCGAATGTTCATGTTTAACAGAAATATTTTTGTTTATTATATATATATATATATATATACACACCCCTGTATAACAAATGATTTATCAAAAAGATAAATATCAAATATTTGTGATAGTTACATAGTTTAAAATATAAAATAAAGAAATTTAAAGGATGTATTATTAAACGTGTGCCTTGTACACGTTTAATCTATTTATGAATTACTATAATTATTAAATAATTTTATAATTTGATATTTGTAATAAATTCTTTAATAATTCTATATCATACTTATCAAAATTCAAAAAATGTCATATTCTTATTCTGTTTCTAAACTCAATTAATTAATAATTGTTAGTATTAATTTATTTATCTTTTAAAATTTAGATTAGATTCGTTAATAATTATTAGTTATATACTTTACAAAATTGAAACCGTATCAAATCTCTATTTATTAATTATTATATTTTAAAGTTTATATTAAATTCATTAATAATTATTAGTTATATATTTTGAAAAATTCAAAACATGTCATACTCTCAATCCGTGTCTAATAAATATTAAATATTATTACGTAGCTTTATATTTTATGTTTAGATTGAATTAATTGCTAATAATTAGTTACATACTTAGATTATTACAAATAACTCATAATTTTATATATATATATATATATATATATATATATATATATATATATATTATATTCAAAATTTCTAAATAAGATTTTTTTTAAAATTTTATTATAAATACAACTTATTTAGTTATTTTCATAATTAATATTTTTTGTAATTAAAAATATTTCATATGTAATTAGTCTTTTTAATTAAAATAACTAATTTAGATTTTTCTCTGCTAATTATATATGACTTATTTATACTTCTATATTAGGAGAATAAATAAAAAAATATGAATTAAACAAAAGAAAAATATTGAAATAAAAAAATATAATTAAAAATATTAAATTAGGTAGAATGTAATAAAAAAATGATTAAATTAGTCGAGATACAATAAAAGAGAAATATTTAGGTAAATATTAGATTCGAATGACACCTAAGCAACCGGAGCAATAAATATTTTTATTTGTCAAACCAAATATACAAAATATACATATAAGTTAAAAAATCTTTACATTAATATATAAGGGTTATTTATCTATTACAAACACTACTGTTTTATTTTTAAATTACCAAGAAACTTTAAATACTAAGAACATGTAAATAAATATACTCTGAACATGTCAGAAGAATATCAGGGTTTGTGCCTAATTATTTTTAATATAATTAAATTAGTAAAAGATCTGATAATCTCATATTTATATAATTGCTAACCACTACTATTTTTTAAGTTTATCCATCATCAGAATTCACTATCATTGATTTGATATAGTCTTTTAATTACAAACTGTGTACCATATGTTGACTTATATTCTAATTATTTTGAGAAAAGTATATCAGGAAATTAAAAAAAAAACAAAAAAAACGAGATATCATATTGCCAATTATTTTATTCATTGGTGAGCAATTTAGCTCACCCATATTTAAAAGGAGTCACTTAACCCAATCTCATTTTAACATTTTCATTGCTCACATAACTTTTCACATATAAAAAGACTCATTTAATATCAATAAAAAACAGTTGTTCACCAAATAAAATGAAAGACCCAAATAAAAAGTGTTTAATTTTAAGGGTTAACCATAATATTTCTGTAAATACGAAGAAGATTTGAGAGAAAATTATAAAAGGATAAAATGTAAGATGAAATCATAACCTTATTTTTTTTTCTCGTAATATTGAGAATTCTTTTTATAGATATCCCAAACTTTTGGTGTTGTTTTTGTAACATTCTTGTTTAAAGTATTCAAATTGCGTCTAGGTTGAAGTTTGCATTTTAGTTAAAAAACGAAATATATCATTCCAAAGTTCTAATTTCTATGAGCGTTCATATTGAGTATAATAGTTTTTTCTTTGCTCGTAATGTTGGTGTTTGTTATGAGAAAAAGGGTCACAAATAAATGCCTTCTATCCTTCAAGATGATTCCCCAAAAAGTTGGAATGATGACTGCAACCACCAATAAATGTCAGATGGGGACCGGAAGGGTTTTCCGGCGAACCCCCTCCAATGCTTAAGTTAGTATATGGAGAGAGTTGGGGAAAATAATTGCTTGATTAGAGAATAACTTATCTTCTGTACTTTTGTGATTATCTATTTATAGGTGTACTTTTCTAGAGTTTCCTTAAAATCAGGGCCTTACGCCACGTCATCCTTCTGGATTCTTCTTTTTGTTACTCTACCTTGAGCTAGAGCCTCAAGGTTCTCCATATGACCTCAACCTAGGTCAAAGATCTCGAGCTGTATACACAGCGCCGGATTAAACACTGACCTCGAGCTAGAGGCATAGGGCTGAGCTGATCTTGATCTCTTTTATCCCAAACAATTACTCCCCCCTACTATGGTTGTATTTCCTTAGAATATGACCATAGTAAGTTGTCCTACTCTCTATCCGAGTTATAATCAAGACCTTGAGCTAACAAGCCATTGAATTTTTATTTTTTATGATCTCAAATTACCTCCCTGGCTAAAATTTTTTTCCCTTAACCTCGAGCAGTTCGCCCTTCTTTACTGGGGCTTGTAGCCTTGACCTCGAGCTGTTCTCTTTTAGCTCTGAACTAGAGATAATTTCCTTGTTCTTCCCGGCCAGAATTTTTCCTTTGACCTCGAGCTGTTGGCTCTTCTGAATTGGGGGATTTTAGCCTTGGCCTCAAGCTGTTTAGCCCTGACCTAGAGCTAATTTCTTTGCTTTTCCAGCAAGAAATTTTTCCCATGACCTCGAGCTGTTTACTCTTGGGATTTTAACCTTGGCCTCGATCTGTTGGCTCTTCTGAATTGGGAATTTTGGCCTTGGCCTCAAGCTGTTTTCTTTAATAATTCTGGTAGAAATTCTTCGCCTCGACCTCGACCTGTTGGCCTTTCAAGGCTGAAATTTCTCAACCTTGACCTCGACCCGTTGGCCTCTTAAGGCTATAATTTTTCAACCTCGACCTCGAGCTGTTTTCTTTAATAATTCTGGCAGAAAATCTTCGCCTCGACCTCGACCTGTTGGCCTTTCAAGGCTGAAAATTTTCAACCTTGACCTCGACCCGTTGGCCTTTTAAGGCTGAAATTTTTCAACCTCGACCTCGAGCTGTTTTCTTTAATAATTCTGGAAGAAATTCTTCGCCTCGACCTCGACCTGTTGGCCTTTCAAGGCTGAAATTTTTCAACCTTGACCTCGACCCGTTGGCCTTTAAAGGCTGAAATTTTTCAACCTCGACCTCGAGCTGTTTTCTTTAATAATTCTGGCAGAAATTTTCCGCCTCGACCTTGACCTGTTGGCCTTTTAAGGCTGAAATTTTTCAACCTTGACCTCGACCTGTTGGCCTTTTAAGGCTGAAATTTTTCAACCTCGACCTCGACCTGTTTTCTTTAATAATTCTGGCAGAAATTTTTCGCCTCGACCTGTTGGCCTTTCAAGGCTAAAATTTTCGACCTCGAGCTATTGCCCTCCATTTTCTGGCTGGAATTCTCGGCCTTGAGATGCTCCCTTGTTTTTCGTGGCCCAATTCAAGCCTCAGCTGAGCTACTACGGTCCATTAAGCATGCTCCACCGATTTTTCCAGGCCCAATTTAAGCCTTACCCGAGCTGCTTCGGCACACCAAGCAAATTTCGTCAATTTTTCCAGGCCCAACTTAAGCCTTATCCGAGCTGCTTCGGCCCATTAAGCAAGTTCCGTCGATTTTTCCAGGTCCAATTTAAGCCTTATTCGAGCTGTTATGGCCCAATTTAAGCCTTATCCGAGCCGCTTTTTCTAGGGTTTTTGGATTTCCCTAGAAGGTGTGCCTTTCCTGATTCTACAAAAAATAGAAAACTCTTGACCTTCTCTGAATGTCTTTTCATATAACTTAAGAGTCTTTATTTCTACTCTTTACATTCCCTATTTCCGCTCTGACAAGATCTCTTCTCTGACATCTTCGTTCTTTTGAATCTTCAAATTTTCGATCTTTTAGATCCTCAAATCTTCAAACAATCGCCAGACTGTTCTTGAGTTTCCAGGAGTTAGATACTCTGCATAGGTGCTACTTGATCCCTTTTCCTTAATACCCCTTTGTTTATATGTGTTTATTGCTTTTGTTATTTTATTGCTGTTATTATCAATTTTCCATAATGTCTGCCTCATCTCGAACTGCTAACGACGACATGAGGCTCGTACTTGTTCCTCTTCTCGAGTAGGGCGAAAAATCGGTATCTCCAGAGGGTACCTCGTCGCCTCGAAGTGAGTCTTCTTCGGATCCCCACCATTCGGGGGAGCCTTTATCCTCAGTGCTTCCCATCTTAGACCCTCGTCACATACGATGTGCCATATCCAATAAAACCTTGGGGTACATCCGTTCAAATATAGGAACCCCTTCTTCCTATCAATTGATTCTTCCTTCTCCCGAGGATAGGGCCCCTCATCCACCCCCGGATTGCTTAACCTTTTTTCTTGGCCAATTAGATGGAGGTATGCATTTTCCGATTCCTCCTCTGTTAATGGAGATTTTGCGTCTCTACGAGATTCTCCTTAATCAATTTACCCCGAACTCCTTTAGGGATATGGTAGGCTTCATAATGGTAGCTCAATACTTAGGAATTAAACCCACCGCATCCCTATTCTTTTCTCTCTTTCAAGCCAAGTCTCTCAATCCTCCAGGTTTCTTTTATTTTTCTTCTCGGGGGGATGCCAAATTTTTATGAAAAGCTCTGACCTCGAACCAAGAATGGAAACAAAAATTCTTTTTTGTCAGATCTTCCGAATCTTGGGATTTTCCCACTGAGTGGATTTGGCAGATCCCTGTTCAACGGAAGTATAATACCAAAAAGCGCTCACAAGGCGCTCAAAACCTCATCGACCGAATCACTCGCAGGCCCTACGACTTGTCTCGTCTTATTCGCCCTTCTTTGCTTTACTACTATGGTCTTAGCCCACTTGAGTCCCCTCTCGAAGCGGACATTGGTAAATCACCCAACTATATTCTTATACTGCTTTTACTTGTCTATATTTCCCTTACCCTTACTTTCATTTTTGCAGACACAATGTTCAAGAAACTGTTAGCTAAGCAGGGGGAGGCACGGGAAAAAGTCGTGTCAGTAGGTCGGGCTCTCCCCAAATCAACTCRKGAGCCTKCCACTGGTACGGGCTCTGARGGGCCCCAWACTAGGCCAGCGTTGGTTGGGACTYACCTTCCACCTGCAAAAAGGGCRAGGARTACTCCTTCTCAAGGTCCTTCTCCATCGACCCCGAATCAATCATTTTTCACGCAAAGTGTCTTGAGGAATGATGATGGCTTGATCGCAACTCACTATGTTCAAGGGGTTTGTCCCACCACCGACCGAGAGCGAGTGGAGAAGTTAGCAGATTCAAAGCTTCTCGACGCTTGGAACTTAGCTCTTTCAAAAGTATGTATCCCCGGATTCTTTAGACTTGTGCTTTTTCCGCATTTATTTCATTGTTATTACATATATATTTTTATAGGCTTATGCCCTGACTTCCAACGTCGCAGCTCGGGCACGCTTGAGTTTTAATGATCCTACACTGACACACGACCTTCGAGCTGCTCAAGAGAAGATCAACGCCCTTACCTCGGAACTGGAACAGGCTCGGACTTCTCTAAAGGAGAAAGAAGAAGAGAATTCTGCTCTCAAGACCCGGTTGGCAGCTCAAGAGGGTGATATAATGCTAAAGGTCGGGGAGGCTCGTTCCGAAGGCGAGCGAGCGGGCAGGGAGAGCTACCTTAGATCAGAGGAAGGGCTATCCATGACTCAACAGGTTCGGGACGCCACTCGCCATAATTTCGTCAACTCGGAGGATCTTTACCAAGTCCTTATAAAGACTATTCCCTTCTACTTGCACTGTTATGTGGGCAAGGTGAAGGAATGGGTAGTCTCTGGAGGCTCGGTGGATACCTTCAACGAGGAAGCGGCTTTGGAAGATACTCCTCATTGTCCCCTTTTCCTTCCATCCGACGAAGATACCCGTCTCAATTCTGTCGGAGCTGCCGACTTCTTGGAGTACGACCTTCACCATTTCCCCGGACCTTCCCACTCTGCTGCTCCTTTGACCGAGAATGCCAATCAAGGATTAGGAGACGCCCAATTTGGTGAAGATATTGAGGCCAGCCGATACAACAGGGAGCTTGAGGAGAATCTCCTTTCTATGTCTTAGGATTTAGTGTAATCCTTTTCTGTTTTAGCGATGTCGTTTTTGTAACCCAGGCTTGTTATTTAATGAATGGCATTTGTTTTGACTTGTGTTTTTTATGTTGCATTTTATCATTGTTGCTAGCTTCATATCTGTTAACTCGATTACTTTGTAGGATCTAGATCCATCTAACAAAACTCTTAAAAGGCATCTCGACCTCACACTTCATTTGGGCGGGTCATGTACTTTTTCGTACAACTTTTCAAACATTTTGGGGGGAAATTTTGGCTTTATAGGCACTTATTTCCCCCTCTTCTCTTCCATCTTTCTTTTATCCAAATATGTCTGGATTTTCAGCAAGCCCACCGCCGAACGTTTATGAACTTCAAGAAGAAGTAACCAAGCTCCGCCGTCAGCTGGAAAGGAAAGGACAGCACAAACAATTTTATAAGGATCACTGGAAATCGTCAAAAAACCATGTTCTTCATCTTCGTGAGGAAGTTTTGGATCTTCGCCAGCAGGTGAATCGTCTATACAATGCGAATGAAGCTTTAATTAGCAGTGCAAGGGCTGAGACTCATTGCGCTGACATGTACTTTCTGAGGTTCTGTGAAACGGATCATGAGCTCTGGAAATTGAAGAATGCTCAGCGTCGTTCTGACTAATGATGATTTCTGCTTATTAGGTTTTATGTTTGTGCTCTAGTCTTGGACTTTAGAGCCCCATGCTCATGTAATAAGTATTAGACCCTAGGGTCTAGTTTTAATAAATTTTTATTCTGCTTTATACCTTTACATCCGCATAGTTTATTTTTTATCACATGGATGTTTTTCGCATGTTGTTCAATGGCATCCGCTCCTCTAGATTTATTCCGAGTGTCTACCCGACCTACCATAGCGGGTAGGATTTGGCATTTGTTAATCAAAATTCGAGTATTCCCCTGACCTATCACGGCAGATAGGTTTTGAGGTTGATATTTATCAACCAAAATTCGAGTATTCACCCGACCTATCACGGCGGATAGGTTTTGAGGTTGATATTTATCAACCAAAATTCGAGTATTCACCCGACCTATCACGGCGGATAGGTTTTGAGATTGATATTTATCAACCAAAATTCGAGTATTCACCCGAGCTACCATGTTAAGTAGAATTTGTTCTGAGCTTCTGCTCGATGGTTCTAAGTTTATAAAATATTCAATCGATAAATTATGTCTTTATTTTAGGAATGATTTTTCTCTCACATACAACAAAAGGAAATCTGCATAAGTAAATTTACCGAATCAACTATTATTTATCCGAAGTAGGTCTTCAGATTCGCCACATTCCAAACTCGCGGAATTTCCTGTCCATCCATATCTGCAAGCTCATATCCACCTCCTGCCAGTATCCTGGTCACTCTGAAAGGTCCCTCCCAGTTAGCCCCGAGTTTTCCTAAGCTCCGGACTAGATCTGCTCTTCTCAAAACCAAATCCCCGACCTGAAAATTCCGCTTAGCCACTTTGCTATTATAAGTAGCCTTCATTCTTCGCCTCATTTTTCCATTCGGAGGAACGCTTTTTCTCTCTTGTCATCTAATAGATCCAAAGAGTCATGTATCAATATCTCATTCTGTTCCTCATCCAATGCTACAACCCTATAGGTCATGGCGCACACTTCGGCTGGTATGACAGCATCCATGCCATACACTAGGCTAAACGGGCTTTCCCCCGTGGCCTCTTTCGGGTTGGTTCAGTATGCCCATAAGACTGGTTGGAGCTCTTCCACCCATTTTCCTCCCGCTTTTTCCAATCGCATCTTTATTCCTCTCACTAAGATTTTGTTGGTGGCTTCTACTTGCCCATTAGCTTGCGGGTGGTATACCGAAGTGAAATTTTTCTTGATCTTCATCCTATCACACCATTCCTTCAAACATTTCCCTGTGAACTGGGTGCCATTGTCTGATACGAGCATTCGGGGTACCCCGAAACGACACACTATATTCTTCCACAGGAATTTTAATATGGCTTCCTCTGTGACTCTTGCTAATGGCTCGGCTTCCACCCATTTACTGAAATATCTACAACTACCACAAGGAATTTCCTCTGTCCCGTGGCCATAGGAAAAGGGCCGACCAAGTCAATTCCCCATTTCGCAAAGGGGCACACTGCACTCATGGTCATGAGCTCTTCAGCTGGTATGTGCATCAAAGGAGCATTCTTCTGACATCTCTCGCATTTCCTTACAATTTTTTCTGCATCCGCTTTCAGGAAAGGCCAAAAGTACCTTGCTCTCAATATTTTCTGAGTTAAAGCCCGAGCACCCATATGGTTGCCACAACACCCTTCATGCATTTCTTTGAGTACCTGCTCAATTTCTTGTGGTCCTAAGCACTTGAGGAGGGGAGTCCCAAATCCCCTTTTGTACAAATTTCCTCCTATTAAGAAGAATCGAGCAGCTCGTATCTTGAGCCTAATTTCTGTACTTCGATCTGTTGGCAAGCTGCCTTTTTCTAAGTATGCTTTTATTTCTGCCCGCCAATCCCCTCCTTCGATGAGCTCAGCTATGGCATCCTACGTCACTCCCCCAGATGCCATCAAGAGAGTTATCTACTTTTCCTTGCAATCAACCTCCGAACTAGTCACCTTTGCTAGGTAGTCTGCACGCCCGTTCTCTTGTCTTGGAATTTGTATCATTTCCAAGTGCTCGAGCTTCTCTCGACACCTCTTAATCTTAGCAACGTATTCTTGCAGTCGCTCTTCTCAAACCTCAAACTCTCCACTGGCTTATTTGTATACCAACTGCGAATCTAAACGCACTGATATCCTTCTGGCTCCCAACTCCATAGCCATTTGTATTCCCCTTATACACGCCTCATACTCTGCCTCATTGTTAGAGGTTCGGAAATTTAGCCTGACAGCGTATTCCATCTCGTCCCCTTCTGGGCTAATCAGTACTGTACCTGCTCCACATCCCGTTTGCCCTGCTGATCCATCCACAAAGACCYTCCACTGGCCCTCCAGTTCCTGAGGTCGGGTCATTTCTTGTAGAAAATCTGCTAAGGCTTGCGCTTTGATAGCTACACGGTTTTGGAACTCGACTTCATACTCGCCCATCTCAATTACCCACTTGATGAGCCTTCCCGACGTATCCGGCCTGCTGAGAATTGATTTTAGAGGGAGATTGGTTCTGAATATTATTTTATGAGTAGAGAAATACGGCCTCAGCCGTCTAGCTGTAACTACTAAGGCTAGAGCTCCCTTTTCGATTTCAGCATATCGAAGCTCAGCTCCTTTGAGCGCTTTACTGACATAGTACACCGGAGCTTGTTTTCTCCCTTCTTCCTTAACCAACACCGTGCTTACCGTGGATTCCCCTATTGACATATAGAGGTATAACGTTTCTCCTGGGTCTGGTTTCGTCAGAAGCAATAGTTAGGATAAATACGCCTTGAGCTCTTCAAAGGCTCTCTGACATTCTTCATTCTAACAAAAACCTGAAGCCTTTCTCAATACTCTAAAGAAAGGAAGACTACGCTCTGCAGCCCGCGAAATGAACCTATTCAATGCTGCCAAATGCCTCGTCAGACGCTGGACCTCTTTCACATTTTTCGAGGGGGTCATGTTAACGATAGCCTGAATCTTCTCATGATTGGCCTCAATTCCTCTTTCAGTGACCATATAGCTTAAGAATCTTCCCGACCTGACCCCAAACGCACACTTCTTTGGGTTCAACTTCATCTGGTACTTCCTCAACGTCTGGAAGGTTTCCGCCAGATCACTTACGTGTGACCCCGACTTGATGCTCTTCACGAGCATATCATCCACGTACACCTCCATGTTCCTACCTACCTGCTGAGAGAACATTCTGTCTACTAACCTTTGGTATGTGGCTCCTGCATTCTTAAGGCCAAAAGGCATTACCACGTAACAGTAAGTGCCGAAAGGTGTGATGAAGATGACCCTCTTTTGATCTTTGATTGCTAGCCTTATCTGGTGATAGCCCTGAGAGGCGTCCATCATGCTCAAGAGTTCGCAGCCCGATGTTGAATCTACCATCTGGTCTATTCGTGGTAGAGGGTAGTGATCTTTAGGACAAGCCCTATTCAGGTCCCTGAAGTCCACGCACATCCTCCAATTATCCTCTAGTTTAGGGACTAGAACAACATTGGACAACCATTGTGGGAATGAATTTCCTTGATGTGCTTGGCCTCCAACAGCTTGGTCACCTCTACCCGGATGATAGCCTCTTTCTTGGCCCCGAAATCCCTTTTTCTCTGTTTGACGGGCGTAAATGAGGGATTAATATTGAGCTTATGCTCCACGACCAAGGGGTCGATTCCTAATAGCTCGTTCGGCGACCAGTCGAACACATCTGCGTTATTGCGTAAGAAATTAACCAGCTCTTCCAATATATCTGGAGACAGGGTAGTTCCCACCCGCACGACTCTGTGTGCTTCTCCAGGAACTATTTCCACCATCATCAACATCTCATTTGGCTCGACATGCTCCTTCGAATCGTCTGGTAATGCCTGGGTCCCTGAGTTATTTGTTCTAGCAGGCTCCTCCTTTTTCCTCCCCTGTTTTACACTCTGCACGTACAACTTCCTCGCACGTATTTGTCACGATTTTTATATATTTGGCTAGTGTTTTAGTTAGATTTGTTGTTAATTTTGGGTATAAGTTGGACTGATTTAGCATATTTTTGTATTTATGTGTCTTCGACTTATTTTACCACATTTCATGTTTATTTTAGGTATTTTGAAGCCTTTCGGTGTTAAGGTGGACGAGTGTGGGCCCACGAGTGGAGTTTCAAAGAAATTGGGCCCTGATTTGGTACATTGCAGCTGACATTGGGTATGTCATCCACACTGGGTTACCCAGTGTCAGGAATTCTGGCAGAATTTTCCTTCCGATCTGACAAGACCAATGTCCGATCGCACTAGAGGGCAGATACTTCCGTCCGACCGGACAAGACGTCTGACCGATCGGACAAGAGCGTTACAAATGCAGATTTTTGAAGAATTTCAGTTACGAAACGGCTGGTGAGTGTTTGAAAATAGCAGGGAGGCTAGGGTTTGCGTATCATTCACCCTTGGAGGCCTTTTGGAGGCTAGGGACACATTAGAACACCAAAAAGGTTGAGAGATTTGACAGATCTCTCATACCTCTAGTATAGATTTGTGCAACACCGTATCGAAGTTTGGTTCGCAGTAGCTTCTGCTCGTGGCTAGGGTTCTGGGTTCGTGACAAACCTTGGGATTCTACGCAGCTTTCGGAGTGCTTTCGTTCATCCTCTTCACTCGTTGATTATAGTTCAACGACTAGTAACTTCTGAACTCGTATCTCTGAATTATTTTCGTAGTAGTTGATTTGGGATTTATTTAGAATAGTTGGAGAGTATGATGGATAATGTTTCGTTGATTGTTTGCTAAAGTACTGGGAGTTCGTAGTTTTGTTATCGTTCGTTGGGTATTGATATTGGTTGAACAATTATTTTGGATAAATTATCAAGTTGTGATTGATTTAACTATTCTCTTGAATTATTTCATAACTTGTTTGGTATTTGAAATGAGTTAGTATGCTGCATTGCAATAGAATAGTTAGTGATTCGATTGATAGCCGTAATCGTTATTTACAATCGTTAGGATTATATATAGTTGTTTGAACCCGACCACTCGATGGAGTCAAGCAATGCTAGACTACGATCTGGATGAGTTCTACTATGAGCAACTCCCGGTATTTCATGGGCTCCAGAGTGAGGACCCGTTCGACTTCATCCAAGAGTACGAGGCCATTACCCGAACGTTCCCTCTTTCAGGCCTTACGATGGATGAGGTGAAAGTGCGACTTCTCCTCTACACGTTGAAGGGTCAGGCAAGAAAATTATTTATACATTCAGAGCCTGACTACTCGGGAGCATGGGAGGATGTGCACGATTGGTTCATGGAGACGTTCTGCTCACCTGAATGGATGCCACCTCCAAATTCTTACAACGTGAGCTTCAATGATCAACATGCCTCACCCAACCACTACAATTCGAGTTTTGAACCTTCATACGCTCCCTCCGCCTCACCTTCGTATTACACGGGATATCACTCGTATGCTCCATCCGAATTTAATTCTTCCTATCTGAGCTACGACTCTTATGTCCCTCCCGACTCGATTCCATACTATCCGATCCATAAAGAATATACACTAGACGATCAGTTTTTGGCACGGAGGCAAGACCTAGAAGCTGAGACCAATCATCATTGGGACGAACTTGCGCAATCGAATCAGATTTTGGCGCAATCGACTGAGCAACTCATGAACAATATGGAGACGATGTTGGGTCAAAAGATGGCTTCTTTGGAAGAGTGGGAAAGCCAACAAACCTACAATCATTTCGATGCTCCACTCGACAATGATCCTTACTCAATTACCCGTGTTGAGGAAGAACAACTTACCATTGAAGAGCTACCGATTCTTGATGTGGTGGAGCTGATTAGCACGAATTTGTCTTGATTTTTATTATTATTTTAGTTTATTTTTGCTATTTGTTTTTAGTATAAGTTGGATGATTTAAGCTTAATTTCGTATTTTTATAGTTCCGACTTATTTTACCGTATTTTAAATCATAATTGATGCAAATAAAGATTTATTTATGATTTTTCACTTTACAGCTAAGTAACCGGAAGAGTTTAGCACGTAAAAGACGAAGTTCAATGTTCAAGAATAGAAGAACAAGCTTTCCGGCAAAACGAGTAGCAAAATATAGAGACAGACAGAGGCAGACGCGCAGTCGCGTCGACTGACGCGACCGTCGACGCTCCGTCGACGCGAGCCATGATCCGCATCAGTCGACGCAGCGTCGACGCACTGTCGACGCAACTTGCTGAAGCGTCGATGTCGACGCACCCAGTCGACGCGCACACCCAGGCAGCAGCGACGCCGAGCATCAGCGCGCGTCAGTCGACACACCGTCGACGCGACGGCCCAGTGTCGTGATTTTTAGGGTTTCTTGTACGCCAAGTCATGAAATAACTATATAAACCCTTCATAGTTCGGATTAAACACACAACCACGGCCCAAAACACTTACCTAGGGCTGAAAAACCTATTTTCAACACCCTACAACATATTTTCAAGATCCACGTCGAAGATTCAAGATCTGAAACACCAAGACGAAGACGTTCGTTCAAGTTCCGATTTTTRGACGAAGAGCAACCACCAACAACCCGATTTCCCAGCAATCTTTRAGCACCTTTAGCTACTTAATAAGTCATCTAAACTCTAGTTATTCTTAGTTCAATTCTAGATAATTTATGTTTAATTATTTCGTTTGAGTTTTTAGTTTCGTTAATTTATTTCGAATCGTTTGAACCATTGAATCGCTGAGCCTTTGAACCTTAGAATTTTKTTTTTAATATTAATTAGTCGCTGCGTTTATTCTCGTGTTGAMGCRTGYTGATGATTTHTTCATGAWTAATTTAATTATTGCTTTAGTTTTGATAATTAGTTGATAATTGGTTATTGCTATGTTATTGCTTGAGAATTTTGAGATTGATCTTATTGTTCTTGAGAATTCATATGTTAGATTTAGTACATAGTAGTTTGATGCATGCTAGTTAATTAATTTAGAATTTATTTGCTTTAAAATCCCTAGATTAATAATTCTTAGATAATTTAGTTTTCAAGCTTAGATTAAGTTAATTAGTTAATCATAATTAGTTGATGCTTTTAAATTTATTAGTAGTTTATTATTACAAAAACCAAATTTATACAAGTTCTCATGTTAAACATTGTGATTAAACAAACATTAAAAGCCCCGAATGTCAGTCTTTGAGAGACGACTCGTGTTAAGCTTGCCAACCTACGCGCGATCCCGTTCTCTTGCGGGCGAGCTATTAAATTTCTGACAATTACTTATAAAGTAGGCACACACAAAATATCGAATCAAAAATTGGCGCCGTTGCCGGGGACTGAAATACGTTTTGATAATGTTTGTTCGTGTTATTTTATGTTTTTCCGTTTATTTGTATAAAGGTTCTTTGTTTGCTACTCGATGCGTTGATGTTGTTTGTTGTTGATGCTAGGACGTCGAAGTCTTAGAAACGAACTTGCTATATATATAGACAACATCAAACGAGTTAGGAGATCGAGAAGACTCTTTCATTCCCCCGACGCAATTAATCGTAAAACAAATTCGGCCAACATGTCAAACACTACCCCTATTGGAGGACGAGGACTAGGAGGAAGAGGAGGAGGACAAACGAATGGTGGCCGAGGGCAAGGAAATGACAATAATACCCCTCTACGATACCAACCATATGGAATTGCCACCTACCGATGATCTAAACATTGGAGACCCACAAGACGATAATCGTCAAGAAGATCCACCGCTTCTTGATCCTAATCACATGCATAACGATGGAAACAATCAAAGGATCAATAACGAAGAGAATCAAGAAAGAAACCAGTTCCTCAATGATCCAAACAACGGGGAGCCCCAAGGCCAAGATAATTGTCAAGTAGTGATTCCAGAAAATCAAATCAACCGTCCACAGCACTTTAGGAATCGAGTGGAAGCTCAAGTATACAACGCTCGTGCAAATGAGGAGTTCTTACGTAATCAAGTTGGTAATGGCGGGCCCTGGCCCCAAAACAACCAACAACACAATGAGAATATGAATCGGGAACGAGCACCGAACCGTTTCCAAAATAGACGAGGAGGACGACAGTACAATAATGGTCAAGACGATGATACACTGGACGATGAATATGAGGATGAAAACGAGTTTCATGAGGATGATTATTATGAGGATGGGGACAATTTTGGAGGAAGACGTGCGAATTTTGGAGGAAGACATGGCCCTCGATATCAAAACATACGCAAACAAGGTGATCTCGCATGTCCAACCATTGGACCATATAGCTCAGCGATAGTTTTAGGCCAAGCGTCTAGGAACTACAACTTAAGGACCGACGATTAGAATAGACTACCTTCTTTCTATTTTTTGCCGAATGAAGACCCACTCGAGTTCGTTCGACAATTTTACATAGCACTATCTGGGATTCAAGATCGAGGACTCAGTGAAGGACAGCTTAGAATAAGATACTTCCCTAGTACCCTGAAAGATAAAGCGAAACGATGGTTTAATCAATTGCAACCTAATTCCCTAACAAATTGGGGGATGGTTTACAAGAAATTTGTGGGAAGATTTTACTCAGCACAAATGACGACAAAGTTGAGGAGGGAAATTTCCAACTTCGAGCAATTGGACGGCGAATTGTTTCAAGAGGCATGGGATCATTTTAAGGAGCTCCTAAATGCATGTCCACACCATGGTAACAATGACGAAATGGTCAACAATTACTTTTATGAAGGATTATTGCCGAATTTCAAGCAACAAGTGGAAACGCGAGCAGGAGATTTCGGGGGCTTAACCGCAGAGGAGGCACGAGATCTTTTTGAATTAATAAGTGACAAGTCGAGGCAAACAAGCTCAAGGCCTCGAAAACWTAGAGTGAATGAGGTTTCAGTTGCGCAAGCGGAAGATGACAAGATCGATAAACTTACAAAGCAAGTGGAGTTGTTGACGAACATGATGATGAAGCAACAATCGCAACCTTCACAAGAGACATGTGGAATTTGTGGAGCATTTGGACATGGAGCGAATGCGTGTTCAGTGGCTTTTGACGATGAATCGAACATAGAGGTCAACGCCGTGCAAAATTTCCAACACAACAATTCTGGGCAGAAACCCACAAACCAATTCCAGGCACAACATGATTCTCCTTTTTTCAAGTGGGGTCCTGAGAACCCACATTATGCGCCGATGAAGCCACAGACCGACCCACGGTACCTTCCTTCACCACCACCGCCTACGAAGGGGCAAATGTCAAATCCGGTTAAACTAAATGATCAATTGTTGGTTTGGCAACAAAATCAAGTGACTGAGACGCTCATTAATAGAGAGGGACTTGTTTAAGTGAATGCAAAGATGGATGACCTCTCCAAAAAGATGAATAGTATTGACAGTCTCTCTAGGATAGTGCATGATCTTGCTAAGAGTGTGGAGAGGATTGATAGGACAATAGGACAATTGGCGACTGACATTGCGAGATCAAATAAAGAAAAGGACAAGTTTCCGAGTCAAACGGAGCAAGCCTCAGCGATTAAAGTCCTACACAATGGAAAAGTGATCGATAATGGAGTCGACGGAGGGGATGAAGAGATGACGGAGAGTCCAACACCGGCATCGCCAAAGGAAGATGAATCCAAGCCGATAGAACAATTGCATAAGACACCAAACCCTTACGTTCCGGGATCTTTGAAAGGGAAGCTCACCAACAAGACTCTCACTTCACCGATAGTCAAAAAAGTTCCATTTCCAAGCCGTCTTCGACCAGCAAAAGAAAATAAGAAGTTCATGGACCTTTACAACTCGCTGAAGAACGTCAACATCAACCTTCCTCTTTTGGATGTGATCAAAACGATGCCGGCATATGTGAAGTTCTTCAAGGAGCTTGCTACAAGACATAGGCGTTCGGAGACAAATCAGTACGTTCCTCTAACGAAGGAGGTGAGTGCGTTATGCAA
>BMAC01000047.1:1367486-1390241 GCA_014905375.1 Phtheirospermum japonicum | reverse complement strand
GAAAGACTCAACTATCGAGTTTTCAGGGATGTTTTCTTATCTCCCTTGCTTTTATTTTCTTTATATTTATGGCAATCAGGAGTTTGCCATATTTTTCAAAGGGGGGATGGTTGAGTGTGAATTATAGTTGAAATTTGTGCAAATTTAAAAAATTTCGTGGGTTTGTGGTGCTAAATTTTACGTGATTGATCACTATTTTTGCGCTGTATTGTGTTTGTATGGATTTCCTGTCAAAGTTAGCTAAGTATGATTTGAGTTTTTTTGTCTTTTGAGCGTGCATAAGTGCATAAAAAGTTTCAAAATTATTATTATATATTTGTAAAATGGCACTTGGACGCAATTAATTTCGCGAAACTTTAAAAGCAGCGTCAATTCAAAACTTTTTCATGCAAAAAGCCTGTAAGTAGCCTGAGTGATTATCATCATTGCATGTGCTTGAATGAGTTTTGATTTGAGATCTCTTTGAAATCGTTGTGTGTAGTTGACTTTGTAAATGACGTTAAGGCACATATAAAACCCTATTCCGGCCATATTCATATATTTTAGCCACTATAAATTCCGAATGAGCCCCTCATAGCCAAATAATCCATGCCTATAACTATGAGTGTTTTTGAGTCGACCCCTACAACCCATTAAAAGCGTGGGGTAGGAGTTGGTAA
Source organism: Phtheirospermum japonicum (assembly GCA_014905375.1). Lineage (NCBI taxonomy): Eukaryota > Viridiplantae > Streptophyta > Magnoliopsida > Lamiales > Orobanchaceae > Phtheirospermum > Phtheirospermum japonicum. Next base: position 1,389,582 of record BMAC01000047.1, on the reverse strand, counting down.
TTTTTATTGGTTATTAGTGTTTTGGAGTTTTTACAAGGGATTTATGAATTTTTGTAATAAAGGATCACCATCCTTCAATAAAAAGAAACGACCCCATAAAAAAATTAGAGGGGATTATAAAAAAAAAAGAGAAAAAGAAAAAGAAAACAAGAAGGATGGTGAATTATGATAGTCATTACCTACGCGCTAATGAAGGCTTATGTTTTTTTTTGTTTTTTTTGTTATGAAGCCTAATGCTTAAAAGGCAAGGAGTTGAGTTGTAATAAGTGGTTTGAGCTTCAAGTCGGTTTTACGGTTTGCGAGTTGGGAAATAGCATAATTTAAAGGCTACATTATGAGCGTTTAGTGAGGTTTTTCTTTGGTACGAGGTGAGGCATCTTGCTTCGTGATTAGATTAGTTGGGGGGTTATTTAACCACACGACTTATATATTCCATACCCATCCAAAGAGTCTTACATTACAACCCGCGAAGACCTTTTCCGATTCTTAGTTTTGACAGCACACTTAATTTGCGATTGAAAAGAGATTGATTTTCGGTGCTTATTTATTGTGCATGTAATTGTATGATTTGAGTGTATACACGTCCCATGCAGAAAATACTTGAGTGCTTTTAAGCGTACACTTATATATTATCTTTCGTGAGGAATCATGATTTTGTTTTGGAGCGATAATGTAATAATGGTCGAGTAATTTACGTTGCGTGATTTGTACCTATATTTTTAAAATTATGTATGTATCATAGCACGACTCATTGTTTGAGCTGATTTTCTTTCTTGTTATACTTTGAATCTATCGTTTTTTCGAGGATGAACAAACCAATAAAGCGTGGGGTAGTTGATTAGCACGAATTTGTCTTGGTTTTTATTAGTATTTTAGTTTATTTTTGCTATTTATTTTTGGTATAAGTTGGATGATTTAAGCTTAATTCCGTATTTTTATAGTTCCGACTAATTTAACAGTATTTTAAATTGTAATTGATGCAAATAAGTGATTATTTTTGATTTTTCACTTTACATCTAAGTAACCGGAAGAGTTTAGCACGTAAAAGACGAAGTTCGATGTTCAAGAATAGAAGAACAAGCTTTCCGGCAAAACGAGTAGCAAAAGATAGAGACAGACGGAGGCAGACGCGTAGTCGCATCGACTGACGCGACCGTCGATGCTCCATCGATGCGAGCCATGATCCGCGTCAGTCGACGCAGCGTTGACGCACTGTCGACGCAACTTGCTGAAGAGTCGATGTCGACGCACCGATGTCGATGCAACTTGCTGAAGCGTCGATGTCGACGCACCCAGTCGACGCGCACACCCAGACAGCAGCGACGCCGAGCATCAGCGCGCATCAGTCGATGCACCGTCGACGCGACGGCCCAGATTCGTGATTTTTAGGTTTTCTTGTGCGCCAAGTCATGAAGTAACTATATAAACCCTTCATAATTCGGATTAAACACACAACCACGACCCAAAACACTTACCTAGGGTTGAGAAACCTATTTTCAACACCCTACAACATATTTTCAAGATCCACGTCGAAGATTCAAGATCTGAAACACCAAGACGATGACGTTCGTTCAAGTTCCGATTTTTCGACGAAGAGCAACCACCAACAACCCGATTTCCCAGCAATCTTTCAGCACCTTTAGCTACTTAATAAGTCATCTAAACTCTAGTTATTCTTAGTTCAATTCTAGATAATTTATGTTTAATTATTTCGTTTGAGTTTTTAGTTTCGTTAATTTATTTCGAATCGTTTGAACCATTGAATCGCTGAGCCTTTGAACCTTAGAATTTTCTTTTTAATATTAATTAGTCGCTGCGTTTATTCTCGTGTTGATGCTTGGTGATGATTTGTTCATGATTAATTTAATTATTGCTTTAGTTTTGATAATTAGTTGATAATTGGTTATTGCTATGTTATTGCTTGAGAATTTTGAGATTGATCTTATTGTTCTTGAGAATTCATATGTTAGATTTAGTACATAGTAGTTTGATGCATGCTAGTTAATTAATTTAGAATTTATTTGCTTTAAAATCCCTAGATTAATAATTCTTAGATAATTTAGTTTTCAAGCTTAGAATAAGTTAATTAGTTAATCATAATTAGTTGATGCTTTTAAATTTATTAGTAGTTTATAATTCCAAAAACCAAATTTATACAAGTTCTCGTGTTAAATATTGTGATTAAACAAACATTAAAAATTCCGAACGTCAGTCCTTGAGAGACGACTCGAGTTAAACTTGCCAACCTACGCGCGATCCCGTTCTCTTGCGGGCGAGCTATTAAATTTCTGAAAATTATTTATAAAGTAGGCACACACAAAAGCGCGAATCAGGAGCCCATATTGGATGTTGGTGATTCAAGCTTGAATGCTTGTTTAGGAGAGGTGTGTGAGGAGATGGAGACTGAGGATTTGGTTGGGATCGCCTTTTGCGATTGAATATGAAGTTTTGGGTAATGGTGTAGAGGTGTTTCCATTGGAGATTCCGAGTGAGGATGTTGGCAACTTGGACTTAATTTCTCTTTGTGGGGATGTGGGAGTTGTGTTACTGGATTTGGAGGAAGTTGTGCCTTTTGAGTCACATTACGTTCTGCCTGATGCTTTGATCAATATTAATGTTGAGAGGGTAGAAGAAGCAATCGAGAAGGAGTTTGGGTCGGTCGATGATCGATCCTTTTGTTCGATCGACTTCCTAGCCGTTCTGGTGACCGAGAATTGTTCCACACTTTGGCTGACCTTCGATCTCTTCTCGGTGATCGACCACTCACGTGTCCGACCCCCAAAGCCGGTTAGAGTTTTTATCATCATAGAAAATGATCATCGTGCCTACCTTGGTGGTTGTCATCGTCCGCTTTTGCTCTTGGAGAACACTAAGGCGTGTCATGATCGTCATTTATTTCTGGATCCCGGATAACATCAACTTTGTAAGTCGTCGAGCAAAAGACGTTAAAAATTGCACTTCTTGGGAGGTAACCCAAGGTATCGGTTTTCTAGCTTAACTAAAAAAAATAAAAATAAAAATAAAAATAAAAAATTTCATTTTTGTACATATTTTTATTTTTGATTAAATTGAGTTAGATAGGTGTGGTAATGGTTTGTTGAGTTGTGCAGGAAAAGTGTGGAAAATGATGCTTTTCCAGGACATCCGATCGGATAAGAGGAATTGACCGGTCGGACAAAGCACACTGGAATGCTGACCGACCGGATGAGAGAGGATGACCGGTCGGACGAAACACACTGGACTGTTGTCCGACCAGAGTAGTGCAATAACCGGTCAGATAGAGGCATCAGACTTACTTTAAATCATCGCTCCATTTGTAGAGTTCCATCTTTCCCTCTGGACGGCATGGAAACTTAGGCGGGCCCGAGCCCCAGTATTGTATCACTTTCTATCCCAACCCTCGTTTTTCGTTTTTAGTTATTTTGTTTGATTTTTCTGTTATGTGTTTTGTGCTTGAGTGTATGTTTAACCATTCGACTAACTATTCGCATGTTAATTGATTCGACGTTTCCCTTTCCCTTGTATTGATATGTATAATAGCAATGCGGATTGGTCGAATGGTTTTGTTTGAGTCTTTCTTTGTGACGACGTACGAATCAACCAATTGTTTATGTCGATGTATGTTGAAATCATTCCCATGCTTATTTGTGTTTGTACTGGCTTGCCTGTCAGAATCATGTATTATGTGATATGTCGTTAGAGTCTTTTGAGTTTGTTTAAGTGCAAAATTTTTCAAAAACTACTTATATATATTTATTTAAAACAACACTTAGTCATTAGCAATTTTGCGAAGCTCTTAAAACTCGATCACCTCGTTTTCAAAAGTTTGAATAAAACCCTTGTAAGAAGCCTTGTGTGTTTATCAACATTCCATGCTTTGATTCGATAAGTGTTTTGAGAAGTCTCTAAAGTTCCATGTGTACATTTGGTTTTGGAAACGACGAAAGGCACATATAAAACCCGATTCCGGCTATATTCAAAAATAAAAACCACTATAAATTCCTAATGAGCCCATTTGAGCCTTTATTCCGTCTCTTTGTTAGCCATGAGCATAATTGTAGCTCTTATTTTGTTTAAGTTTGTGAGATGAGAATTTTATTTATCATTGGTTAATGGGATATGACGAATGCAGGGTGGAAATTAGTGGGACACTATTATAAAAAGAAAAATAAGAAGAAGAAAAGAAATATATAAAAAAAGAAAAGAAAAAGAGTTTAGTTAAGAATAAGGCCTTTTTATAAAGGCAAACGAGTATAAAAGGAACTAACACTCTTGTTCCTTAAGATTGGGTGAGTTTATTCATATTTGGGATAGAAATAGCCTTAGTTATAAAAGGCTAAGAATAGCGTTATATGGTTGTTTTGGAGGAATGAGGAGTAAACTTTGCTCTATGCTTAAAATTTGGATTGAGTGAGTTATTGATTGCGTTTGTTCGCAAGTTAGCCACACATCTTTATATATGACATACCTTACCAAAGAGCCTACATTACAACCCTAGAAAGTCCTAATCCGATTCTTGATTAAATGGGAACACACATGCAATGTACGAGTCTTTTACTTTCACGAGTCGTTGAATGCATTTTTTTTGATCCGAGCGTATACACTTACCTTTTGAAAAACATGAGCGAATGAGTGCACAATGATATATTTCCCTTTTGAGAGGATGCATTCTTTGATTTCAAGGTGAAAAGGTAACACGAGCTTAGCTTAAGAATTTTCGACAAAAGTGTTTATATTTGCAAAACTATATTGTATGTACAACATGACTCTTTGATCTAGCTACTTTCATGCTCACGTGATTTTGATTCTTTCGTTTGTTCGAGGACGAACAAACAAATAAAGCATGGGGTGGTTGACTCGCACGTATTTGTCACGATTTTTGTATATTTGGCTAGTGTTTTAGTTCGATTTGTTGTTAATCTTGGGTATAAGTTGGATTGATTTAGCATATTTTCGTATTTATGTATCTCCGACTTATTTTACCACACTTCATGTTTATTTAGGTATTTTGAAGTCTTTCGGTGTTAAGGTGGACGAGTGTGGGCCCACGAGTGGAGTTTCAAAGAAATTGGGCCCTGATTTGGTACATTGCAGCTGACACTGGGTATGTCATCCACACTGGGTTACCCAGTGTCAGGAATTCTGGCAGAATTTTCCGTCCGATCGGACAAGACCAGTGTCCGATCGGACTAGAGGGCAGACACTTCCGTCCGACCGGACAAGACGTCTGACCGGTCGGACAAGAGCATTACAAACGCATATTTCTGAAGAATTTCACTTACGAAACGGTTGGAGAGTGCTTAAAAATAGCAGGGAGGCTAGGGTTTGCGTATCATTCACCCTTGGAGGCCTTTTGGAGGCTAGAGACACCTTAGAACACCGAAAAGGTTGAGAGATTTGACACATCTCTCATACCTCTAGTATAGATTTGTGCAACACCGTATCGAAGTTTGGTTCGCAGTAGCTTCCGCTCATGGCTAGGGTTCTGGGTTCGTGACAAACCTTGGGATTTTACGCAGCTTTCGGAGTGCTTTCGTTCATCCTCTTCACTCGTTGATTATAGTTCAACGACTAGTAACTTCTGAACTCGTATCTCTGAATTGTTTTCGTAGTTAGTTGATTTGGGATTTATTTAGAATAGTTGGAGAGTATGATGGATAATGTTTCGTTGATTGTTTGCTAAAGTACTGGGTGTTCGTAGTTTTGTTATCGTTCGTTGGGTATTGATATTGGTTGAACAATTGTTTTGGATAAATTATCAAGTTGTGATTGATTTAGCTATTCTCTTGAATTATTTCAGAACTTGTTTGGTATTTGAAATGAGTTAGTATGCTGCATTGCGATAGAATTGTTAGTTATTCGATTGATAGCCGTAATCGTTATTTACAATCGTTAGGATTATATATAGTTGTTTGAATTTTGATAGTCGCTTTTCTTATAACTTGTCAAGAGTTTGACGCCCTCGAGACAAGAATAGTTCGTTTTCTTTTATTTTAAGTTGTTGAAATCGAACATTTCCAAAACCCCATCTGTTCGTGTGTTCTTAGATAAAAATTGATAGTAGTATAATAAACATCGTTAAACCCGATTCCCATTCCTCGAGAGATCGACCCGAGTTTACTTGCCAGTCTACAAGTGACCCCGTTCTCTTGCGGGCGAACTAAAACTCTTTCAAAATGGAAACGCGTACTTGTTAACCGGAATTTAATTTTGAAAGGAACATGAAAGTTCGGCTCATAGGGCCTCTTCCAAGTTGATAAACTTCTCAGCCCGGGCTAAGAGGTCTCCAAAGCTCCTTGGTGGTTCTACCACTAGAGACTGGAAGAAATCTCCCCTCTTTAATCCTTGGGGTAAAGCATTCATCAATTTTTCTTCTGAAGCTGATGGCACCTCCAACTTAGCTGTAGTGAACCAATTTATGTAGGCTCTGAGGCTTTCTCGGTCTTTCTACTGGATGCTGAATAGCTCTAGTGCCATTTTTTGGTATTTTCTGCAACTAGCGAACTGGTGTAGGAAAGCTGCACTGAACTCTTCAAAATTGTGTATCGATCCTGGCGGCAGTTGACTGAACCAAAGTTGCGCCGCCTTAGTAAAGGTGGTGGGGAAGAAATTACACATTACCGCATCAGTGAATTGGTACACTGTTGCTGAATTCTCATGTCTGCACAAATGGTCATAGGGATTCGAGGTACCATCGTATTCGAATCCCATCGACTGGTAACCGCTGGGCAAAGCATCTCTCAAGACCTCTTCAGCGAATGGGGTCGCCCGACGATCTCTTGCCGGAAGAGCCTGACTTGCTAACTTCCTCTTGAGCTCTCTCATCTCCTTATGCAGGTTTTCCACCACCTCCGGTAGATCCGAAGCATTCTTGCTGAAAGTGTCATCAGTTGACACAGATGTACTCTCATCATCTAGCGGTCCTGAACCGTGGGGCGGATTTGCTATATTATCCCCCGCCTGGGTGTTTCCTCGAGGTGGTGCTGAAGGTGGTGTGCCCCTGTCAGCCAATCTCTTGTCAACCGCCTCCTCCACAGCTCGTGTGATAATACCTGATAACTGCTCTAAAAACAGTGATCCCAACGGGTTTGCTCCTGGAGTTGATGAGAATCCTGTCCCAGGAGTCGGGTTAGGGGTTTTCGCAGCCAGGTCTGGGGGTGTGCTCTGCGGAACACCTGCCTCTTCCACCGTTCTCCCTGTCGTGCCCGTCATCGGTGTCTTATTCAAATCCCTATCCAGATTTCGTCGCAACTCCTCCATCCTTACGTACTTCGGAACACTCACGTCTTGAAACTGATGGATTCCCCACAGACGGCGCCAATTGTTTGTTATGAGAAAACGGGTCACAAATAAATGTCTTCTATCCTTCAAGATAATTCCCCAAAAAGCTGGAATGATGCCTGCAACCACCAACAAATGTCAGATGGGGACCGGAAGGGTTTTCCGGCGAACCCCCTCCAATGCTTAAGTTAGTATATGGAGAGAGTTGGGGAAAGTAATTTCTTGATTAGAGAATAACTTATCTTCTGTACTTTTGTGATTATCTATTTATAGGTGTACTTTTCTAGGGTTTCCTTAAAATCAGGGCCTTACGCCACGTCATCCTTCTGGATTCTTCTTTTTGTTACTCTACCTTGAGTTAGAGCCTCAAGGTTCTCCATATGACCTCAACCTAGGTCAAAGATCTCGAGCTGTATACACAGTGCCGGATTAAATACTGACCTCGAGCTAGAGGCATAGGGTTGAGCTGATCTTAATCTCTTTTATCCCAAAACAGTTGGTGAATAGGATTTCAATCCTAATTAACTTATTTGAATCTTCTCATTTCTTTTGGAGAAAAACTTTCTTTAAATTGTGATGAAGTTTTGAAATTGTGATGAAATATTTTACGTTTTTCTTATTAGTGAAAAATCTAGTCAGTTTTGAAAATGTTAAATTTAATACGAGTTAATTACCCGTATTAAATGCGGATGAACGAAATTGCTCTATTTGGATTGGTTTGTGAACTCTACCATTTCATGTGTGTGTGATAACAAAACAATAGTGGGAGTCCAGTTAAAAAAAGGAAAAAAAAAAAGAAAAAGGCGTAGAGTTTCAAAGCAAGTAGGGTGCATGGCTCGTGTTTTTGTTTGTTTTTTTTTGTTTTTTTTTTTAGGTTTTGTGATAGTGAGGAATACTATTGCAATGAATTTAATGAGCATCATTGTCAAATATTAGTTTTGGATGCGTATAAGTTATTCTTAAATACAACAGGAACTTATGGTGGTTGTTTGTATTTTGAGATTTTTATTTAGTTCTTTCTAGTGTGTAGTACGTATATGTGTTTGTTTTTCTATCTTATTAAATTTGATTAGTGTGAATATTTTATATTTTTTCTATGTATCGAGCAAAGGCTCAAAGTAATCTTTTTTGTGAGTTTAGTTGCTTTTGCAGGGAGTTGCACACTACCAAACTCTTTCATAAAATTTTGCATCAATTTTTGGTGCTTTCATTTGTGTTGTAGCAGTACTTTTTTAAATGTAGTTGGATACTTTTTATGTTTTATGGAGGTTGTTCGTTGTTTGATTTCTCTATTTAATTCTTTGTAAGGTGCATTACGATTTGTGTGTTTGATCTTGTAAAAAAACTTCTTTGCTACCTGTACTTGTAGCATTTTTATGGTTTGCAACTTAATATTATTTTGTTGTTATTAACAATCCAAAGTATGCGGGTTTTGCTATTTGCAACATTCAGTCTATTTTTCATTCAAAAAATGGTTGAATCGAAGCACGTAACCTCACGCCTCATTCTAAAAATATGAAAACATTGCCTAACCTAATAATTGGTGAAGAGGCATGATGTTTACGTGCTTCGATTCAACCATTTTTTTAATGAAAAATAGCCTGAATGTTGCAAAGAGCAAAACCCGCATACTTTGGGTTGTTAATAACAACAAAAGAAATATTAGGTTGCAAATCATAAAAACGCTACAAGTACAGGTGGCAAAGAATATTTTTGCCTTTATCTTCAATTTTACCTAATTTGATGTTAGTTTTGCATGACATATTTCATTTTTTTTTTGTTTGGTTATTTTTCGTTTAAATGATATTGGTCACTGATCCATTTGCTTTATCATAACATCTTTTTGATTAGGCTTTTTTTCTTTTTTTTGATATAATGATTTCAATAGTGTTATTTGGTGCATAAAAAGCCTGGAAGTAAATAAACGAAAAATAACATTTTTGAGGATATCAAATATAATAGACGAAAAGGGAAAAAAATACTAAACCTTCCGAACTATTCGGATTTTTACACATTACCATACAAAGTTTTTTTCTTTATACTTTGCCATATGAACTATGCGATTTTTACATTTTACCCTACATGGACAATTTTACCCCTGAAAACTTTGATGAAAATTACACTTAACCCCTATACTATGTGTATTTTTGCACTTTGCCATATACGTATTATTTTTTTGACTTAACCAAAATATTTCTTGCTTTATTTATTTATGATTACATTTTATGTATTCATTACCTACTAAAATTAAATAATTAATATATAAGTATTCTAATATTTATTTTTTAATTAATAAACCTATTTATTATATGTATTCATATTACAATATTTATTTTTGTTTTAGTATTATAATTAGGAAAAATAGACAAAATTTATCAATTTGGTAGTATATTGGGCGTGTATCGATTAAGATATTAAATAATAAGTTTGGTTCAATATTCTTAAATTTAATTTTAATATTTCGATAAAATAATATTTTTACAAATAAAATCGAACCAAAGTAAATATGTTAGTAGTGTTTTTAACTTGTACCAAAGTAATAAGTTTGGTTTGTATTTTCTATTTATGAGTTCGAAACACTACTAATATAGTTAGTTTTTTTTTAATTATAGTATTAAAAGAAAATTAAATATTATAATATGAATACATATAATAAATAAGTTTATTAATTAAGAATAAATATTAGAATACTTATTTATTGATTATTTAATTTTAGTAGGTATTGAATACATAAAATGTAAACATAAATAAATAAAATGTAAACATAAATAAATAAAGTAAGAAATATTTTGGTTAAATCAAGAAAATAATACGTATATGAAAAAGTGCAAAAATACACATAGTATAGGGGGTTAAGTGTAATTTTTATCAAAGTTTTCAGGGGTAAAATTTTCCATATAGGATAAATGTAAAAATCGCATAGTTCATATGGCAAAGTGTTAAAAAAAAAAAACTTTGTATTGTAAAGTGTAAAAATCCGAATAGCTCAAGTGGTTTAGTATTTTTTTCCCAAACAGAAAAGCAAATGTGTTGGAAGTGAAACCGTTCAGTCATCGGGACTGCGCTGATTAATTGGTAGGTCAATCACATCAATGTCATAATCTTCGCAGGAGCATCGATATTGTAACAAAGTGCTTTGGAATTATGCTCGTGCATATATATTTCACCTGAAAGAATCGTTGCGTAATGTTGTTGTTACGGACTGTGTTGTGGACGAAATGGATGAAGGGAAAATGAGCGGTGCCCATAAGGTCAACGCACAAATAACGGGTCAAGTTGAGGTATTTGGACCAGGCAATGGTGATATTGGGCTGGAAATTGATAATGGGCTCAGCAAATAAAATAAAATTGTCCACATAGCTCAAGTCATATTTTTTAGATATTTATTTAACCATTTTGTCATTTAGCATGCTTATTAGGCTGGTTGTAACAAATCGTGGTCTCGATATCCTATTTAAACGGGATACCACAGAATGGAATGATCATAATGCAAAATCATAATTCTCTCCTAACTAATTCTTCTATATTTCTCTCTCTTCCATCCCTCTATCCCTTTCTTCTTCTCGAAGCTGGTTTACAAATAATTACAGCAATTTACTATCTGAAAAATACCCAAACAATTTACAATCGTTCAGAAATCAAATCAAATTACAACAACTGGTAATCAGAGCCTCAAATCCTTGGCTATGGCTGAAGGGACCCGCATCAAAGACCTGCAAGAAGCACAAAGGAAAACCGATCAAAATCTGCAGACTGAAGCTACGAAGAGGGAAGCCAGTGAGTTAAAACTCCGGGAATAAATATCAGGGATTAATTCCAATCTGCAGGAACTAATGGGTTTGAACAATAAGTATGACCACCTTACTCAAACCCTGGCTGCGATGCAATTGCAGCTGCTCAACATGAACAATGGAAAAGGCTCAACAGATGAAGAATTCATCCTCGGTGGTCCTTACCTGGGCTCAGGCAGTGAAAGTACCATTTCAGAACCAATAACCAACCTAGAGGCAGAGCTATCACAGAGTCATGGAATATGGGCACATCAACCCTGTTCCCAGGCTGGAATTTCCCATATTTGATGGGACTTCTCCCAGATCCTGGATCTTAAAGTGTAAGGGTTATTTCAAGCTAGTACCTAACATTCCTGATCATTAGAGAGTTACTTTAGCTGCTATGCACTTTGAAGGGAAGTCTGCTCAGTTGTACCAGAATCTAGACACCTCACACGCTGATTTAACATGGCAATAGTTGGTTGAAGTGGTTTCTGCTAGGTTTGAGGAGTTGAAGGAGGCTAAAATAATAGCAGAATTTAACAAACTTAGATAAACTGACTCTTATGCAGAGTATGTGGACAGGTTTGAAGAACTGAGAGCATGCATGATGATCCTAAACAGGTACACAGCAGAATACTTCATAGCCAGCTTTATTAGTGAAGAACTACAGTCCTTTATCAATATGTTTGAACCAACCACCTTGCAGCAAACCATAGAATTGGGCCGGAAACAAATTTTAACTCTGGAAGCTATTGCTAGGAAAATGAAACAGAACCCTAAACCTTTCACACTTGTTTACCAAAATAAGAAGACAGAACCTACTTACCCACGGATTCCCAAACCAATGGCTGGCACACACCCAAAAACACCTATCAAAATGCTAACATCTGCTGAAATGGCAGCAAGAAGGGAGAAGGGCCTAAACAGAGGACAAATTATATGATCATGACAGAGGAAGAAGAGTTTGACTGCCTACAGGTCACTAATGCATAATTACCTGAATTGGAGGCACCCACTGATGCTATGGAGGAGATACAAATGTCACTTAATTCCCTATCTAGAGAGGATGACATAAACACCATGAGAGTTTGGGGGAAAGGTGGAGGCAACAAGCTACAGATACTTATTGATTTTGGAAGTACACTCAGTTTCATTCAAGAGTCAACTGCCACCAAGTTGGGTTGTATGTAGAGGAGGCTAATCCTATTTTGGTCAGAGTAGTAAATGGACAAAGGTTGGTTAGTACCAAGGTAGCCAAGGGATTCAGTTGGACAATGCAGGGGAAAACATTTACATATTCCTTAAGGTTATTGAAAAATGAGGGCTGTGACCTTATCCTAGGGGGGTATTGACTGAAATCTTGTACCCCTATAGAGTTGGATTATGAACAGATGACCTTTACAGCACTACAGGGAAAAAGGGTGCAGATACAAGCCTTGACTTCTACTGCAGACTGCCGATTCATTTCAGCACCCTCTTTATACAAGATGATATACTATGATTACCATTCACAAGTTGAGGAACTATTTGTGTTATCAATACAGAAAGGGGACCAAGAGGGAAACATACAGATGGAAAAATTGCCAGACAACTACAAGGATGTGTTTGAAGAGCCTACAGGGCTACCTCCTCTGAGGGGTACAGAACATCAAATAATAGTAAACCAGGGAGCATTCCTAAACACCAATTTCCTTATAAGCCATCCCATGATCAGAAGGATGAGATTGAAAAGATAGTTACAGGACTGCTATTGAGTGGAGTCATTCAGCCTAGTCAGAGTCCTTTTGCCTCACCAGTGTTACTGGTTAAAAAGAAGGATTCAACCTGGAGACTTTGTGTGGACTACAAATACCTAAATGATTTAACTGTTAAGCATGAGTAACCCATACCAGTAATTGATGAGCTTTTGGATGAGTTGCATGAAGCTAAGTACTTTTCAAAGATTGATTTAAGGTCAGGCTATTTCCAGATACTTATGAAACATGAACACAGGTACCTAACTACTTTCAACACTCACAATGGTCAATTTGAGTTCCTAGTCATGCCTTTTGGGCTATGTAATGCACCTTCCACCTTTCAGAGTTTGATGAATTAGGTGTTCAGTAGTTGCTTGAGGAAGTATGCCCTAGTTTTCTTTGATGATATCCTAATCTATAGTAAAGGGTGGGATGAACATCTCCAACATGTAGGGAGTGTATTGGAGCTGCTTAGGAGGAATCAGCTATTTGCCAAGAGGAGCAAATGCCAATTTGGACAAACACAGATTGAATATCTTGGTCACATAATCAACCAAGAGGGGGTGACTACTGACCCACAGAAAATTGAGTGTATGGTTAATTGGCCAGTGCCCAAGACAGTCAAACAGCTGAGGGGTTTCCTAGGATTGACTGGATGCTACAGGAAATTTGTCAAGGGATATGGTTTACTGAGCAAGCCACTCACTAACCTCCTCAAAAAGGAGAAGTTTGCATGGAATGATGAGGCTGAGGTAGCCTTTCAGGACCTGAAGAGAGCTATGACAACCACCCCTATACTAGCCCTACCAGATTTTTCTCAACCTTTTGTTTTGGAGACTGATGCTAGTGGCTATGGGATTAGAGCTGTTTTGATGCAACAAGGTAGACCTATAGCATTCATGAGTAAAATTACTATGTCCAAGGAATCAGGGGTTATCCATCTATGAAAAGAAGTTCCTAGCAATGTTGACGGCCATACAGAGATGGAGGTATTACCTACAGGGGCACAAGTTCATTATAAGAACAGACCAGGAGGCTCTCAAACACCTGTTAGACCAAAAGGTGATGAATCCTACACAACAGAAATGGATTACTAAATTGCTGGGATTGGATTATGAAATCCAATAGAGGAAAGGGAAGGAAAACAGAGCAGCAGATGCACTGTCCAGAGTTAAGGAGCCAGAAGAAGATAGATATGCCCTTACCACAATAACACCAATGTGGGTGGAAAGGGTGGTCCATAGCTATAAAGATGACACCTTTCCCAACAAGATCATTGCAGCTAAAAGCATAGATACCACATCCTACCCAGATTTTGAGATAACTAAAGGTCTGATCAGGCACAAAGGGAGGCTGTTAGTGGGAAGTGACAATGAGCTCAGGAGAATGATTTTGGATGCCATGCATAGCTCAGCTTATGGTGGTCATTTAGGAATAGGGGGAACTTATATGAGAACAAAAGGGGGAACTTATTTTGGATGCCATGCATAGCTCAGCTTATGGTGGTCATTCAGTCATCAGGACTGCGCTGATTAATTAGTAGGTCAATCACATCAATGTCATAATCTTCGCAGGAGCATCGATAATTGTAACAAAGTTCTTTGGAATTATGCTCGTGCATATATATTTCATCTGAAATGATTGTTGCGCAATGTTGTTGTTGTGGACTGTGTTGTGGACGAAATGGATGAAGGGCAAATGAGCGGTGCCCATAAGGTCAACGCACATATAGCGGGTCAAGTTGAGGTATTTGGACCGAGCAATGGGGATATTTGGTTGGAAATTGATAATGGGCTCAGCAAAATAAAATAGAAGTGTCCACATAGCTCAAGTCATATTGTTTAGATATTTATTTAACCATTTTGTCATTTAGCATGCTTATTAGGCTGGTTGTAACAAATTGTGGTCTAAATATCTTATTTAAACGGGATACCACAGAATGGAATGATCAGAATGCAAAATCATAATTCTCTTCCTAACTAATTCTTCTATATTTCTCTCTCTTCCATCCCTCTATCCCTTTCTTCTTCTCCAAGCTGGTTTACAAATAACTACAACAATTTACTATCTGAAAAATACCCAAACAATTTACAATCATTCAGAAATCAAATCAAATTACAACAGTTGTGCCCTTAGATATGCCATTTGGTTTGCTAACTTTGTCTTCAACCCGAGATATATCTGCATTTGTATAAGTATTAGAATATTTATATGAATTTTCTATTTATAATTAACTTACAAGACGATAGGGCTAATAAAATAGCACTAGTATATTTTAAAATATATTGGTGCAATTCTAGCAACATTAAAAGGCATTGTAGACATGTTAATGTGGAAACGTAGATTAAGCTTATGGTGGTGCATGTATTCCAAAAAAAATTAGCACAGTTGATAACAATCAAAAGTATATTGTAATTATACAAAAGCACTTCTGGTTTTTTTCAAGTTGGTATTACGATCAACTTCACCAAAAATAAAAATGGGCACAACATAGTAAAGATCCCTCATAGCAATATAATATTGCTTTAAATCACTTTCAAACCTATTATCGATATTATAATTTAGTTTAACACCTTTGATAACACCATATACATGATATGCGGGGATCACCACAGGTAAAGTGGTTATATGGCAGTGACAATTACTTTTAAAAGTACTTATGGCATTATAAAGTTGTATCATGATAATTCATGATTTGTACATATTTGTGTGTGATTTTTGTATGTTTTGTATTATGTCTTATGTGTTTTAGTCTAACTTTAATCGTACTTTGTCCCCTTTTTCATTATTTTGCGTTTTCGTAGTTTTTGTTGTCTTTTTAGTACTTTTCGTATTTCTCTCTTACTTTTTGTAAATTTTTATTTTGCTTTTCTTTGTTCTAGGGTAGTCTATCAAGCCTAAGAGCGTTCTCGAGAATCACAACTGGCTCGATTTGATGAAAACACAACTCGAACCCGCGAAGCACAGCCATTGATTGATGCGCCATCAATGCCCGATCGACGGGCCGTTGACGCCCAATCGACGGGCCATTGACGCCCAATCGACGGGCCATTGACGGGGTTATTTTCCAGCATCGATGATCAAGCCATTTTTGACCATTTTGGGCAAAATGATTATTTTTCCCACACTTTCACCCCTATAAATACAACCTTTCTTCTTAGAAATAAGAGTTCTTGAACTCCTTAGGGTTTGACAATAATCACACATTTCGTCGTATAATGGTATATACAAAGAAAAGATATACAGTTGCTCTATTTTATTATTCCTTGGTTGAGCTATGAGAAACTCGAATACTTACTTCTGCAATCTGCTTAACATTTATAACATATTTATCATCCTAAGTGTTTGGATTTATTATCTTCGTACACCTATTCACATAGACAAATTATATCATTTCTTAATATGCCAAATACAATTTAAGGAAAAATAAATAAATTCAGGAATCTCCAAAAATATACCTGAAGAGGTTCCTCCTGCATCATTTGCTTATCAGAAACTAGATCTCATTGACTGGGTGCAGCTACACCAGTGTCAGATTCCTTAATACCTATAAGGAAGTGAAAATTGACGAAATATCATAAGCTGAAATAAAATAACATTATATGAAATCTTATATAGAGTGCTACATAACAAACAAAAGCCCATTTTTAACATAATTACAAGAAACCAATAGAAATATTATTGGACCAAAAATTAGGTTAAATGAGAATAGACCAATAATAGAGGGGTCAGTTAAAATACCGCATAAGTCATGATCTTCTTTGCCATCTCCTTGATTTCCCTCTAATCTTTCATTATGCTTGTCAAGTAATGTCCCAAATCCTACATTCAACATTTCACGAAATTCATCAGACGCAACAATTTGTAGCTCCTCTAAGCTAAAAACGCCTTCAGTGACCAGCAAACGAAAGCTTTCTGAAGCATCTTTTGTATCTTCTAATATCCTCCTCAGCAGCTTCTGGATAGCTGTATTAAAAAACCATTAAAAAAACTTTGACTACATTACTGCCTTTTCTTTTTTACTTTTTTTTTTTGGCAAATGCTAATTAGGTGATATAATCCTAGGAAAAGGATAACGAAATGATTTATGATTAGTATAGATTTAAAATACCAAATGCCAAAATTTCAAATATAAAAACAACCATGTATCAAAAATGAAGCCATCAACAAAGCAATCAGGAAATCCAATGAACAAATAACTATAAATCTTAAAGAAATCCATAGCATCCAAACTATATTTTCTAAAAACAGACAGAATGGCACTTAAAATCATGACACAGGTCAATAATCAACTATAAACTATAACTACTACAACAATTAAGTTCATCTACTACTAAAACCAACTGCAAAAATAGTTCAAAAATCCCACCTGATTGATAATTTTCTGATGAGCATCCGGCAACCCATTCTTCTTTGTAACTGTAGTACTGCCACCATTTTTTACATCAGCCACGAACTCAACTGGGCCAACTGGATTCACATTGTACCCACAAAACGGCGCCACATTCTACCGGTAATAGTCCTCGTACCCATAGTAAGGCGGTGGCAAAGACGGGACAAAAGACAGCGGCGGTGAACTCACGTATACAGATCGTAACAACGATGAAGGTGGAGGTGGTTCAGCGGTGGATAAGCCGTAGGAGCGGGGGACGAATTCAGGGGCCTTGGCGTTAAGCTTTTTGGGGATGATTGATGTATATGGGTTTCGGGCTTCAGAAGCCTGCTCTTGATCCATAGATATACGGAGTTTACTGTTAAAATTGAATCGCTAAATCAATTTAGTGATTTGGTGAGTGTATGGATTGAAGTGAAAAAGCTCTCATTTTCTTCTGTGAACGATGGGGATCTTTTTTTTTTTTTTAAAGGATAAGCTACTGAGATGCATTCACTAAATCAGAAGAAAACAATAATGAGTCAACTGCAGGCCCAATATGTCCTAATTCATAGTATTAAGTATCTCATCAATAAGAGTCGCATTAAACATAAGAGTTTCCCGAAATTGATAAATCTCATTGTATTTCAATTATATATTAAAAAAACCTTTGTCTCTAAAAAGTGTAAATAAAATTAAAAACACAAATCAGAGAAGATATCCAGGGATCTTAATGTGAATAAAGAGCATACTCATAACATACAATATTACAACAAATGCAACCCCAGTCGAAGCATACGATACCTTCACGCTCTTAGCCCAATTCTTGTCGAGCGCCAGATCCAACAGCACGATCCCAACGCCTCCAAGCACGAACATGAACCCGGACGAGAGCCCCTCTATGATGTACTGCCCATGGACCTGACCCGGGAGGAAAATGATGGGTTTGACAGCCCCGATAAAGTAATCATGTGTGGATCCGATGCCTGGGGGCTCAACGATGACATCGTAGATGATTCCTGAGACGACCATGAAGTAGGTGAGGAGGATTATGGAGTATACTATCATGGGGGATGGGAGGGTGAAGCTAGGAAGCTTAAGGAGGAGGCTCAGCGGGGGAAAGAAAGAGAAGGGGAGGGTCCGGACGAGATGGAAGATCGGGTCGATGGACCTAGATGATGGATCATTTTGGGAGGCGGTAGGGGAGCTGGTGGTGGATATTTTCGCCGGTGTACGGGGATGGATCTGAACGATGGGGATCTTTGTCTGAGTGGTCTTTCATGGGAAGAGGAAGTGATGGGGACGGCGGGTGAGAATTAGGGTTTGAGGGGCTGAGGGGCATTTCGGTCTATCACCAAAAAAAGAGAAATGGAGAAAAACGGAGAGGACGCCACGTGTCAGCCAAAGAGCGAGCAATCAAAACCCCCTTGTTTTCATATATAATAGGAGGTAGATATGTACTAGTTTGTATACCCGCGTATTACGCGGGCATATCGAATAAATGTATAAAAATATAGAATTAATCAAAAAAGTATATTAATGTTAGAAAATAAATTATTTAACGGAAAAAATATATCGCTCACTTTAATTTTGAAAATCTTGTAGACTACATTAATTATCTCATTCACAAGATATTATCATCGCAGCATAGAATTCTCATATTTGTACAGATGTAATGGATGTCCTGTGAGAATATATGTATGTATGTAGACCGAGAGATATGTATCACTCTACATCGAAAAAGAAACAATTTAATATCAGAATATCGACTCCCAACGTAGCACACAATATGTATCACTCTACATTGAAAAAGAAACAATTTAATATAAACTAACTAAATTAACCAACCCTGTAAAATTCAACCTAAACAAATTTTGCAATCATCAAGTGAAACGCTAATGCAGATAATAATAATAATAATAATAATAATAATAATAATAATAATAATAATAATAATAATAGTCTCAACAAAAGAAATAATAATACTCAACCAACAAAATAATAGTTCAAACAATCTATTATAGTAAAATATAATAGTAAAACAGGTGGAACTTCAAAACCCAATTATATTTTACATATACATTTCTTTGATGCCAGGGAGAAATACCATCAATTGTTATTTATTTTAATTCGAATGAAATGTGTGCTTATTGGTCTCGAAAAAAATCAAAAATTAGATTTGTAAGTTTACATATTTATAATAATCATGAACTTAATGTATCATTTTATTTTCTTATTAAGAATATATTTGTATTTGTGTTTAATGTATCATTTTATTTCCTTATTGAAAATATATTTGTATTTATGTTACTACATAGTGCTTTCAAGTTTTGTGCTAGATATATTTTTTTTTTGTTGATTAAATATCAATGGTAAATGAATAGTAGAGAAGTACATTATTAAGGAATGTACTTTACACGATGTGGATTAAGTTCATTGTTTACTAATCATGAAAGAGGGATCATATATTCCAAAAAGTATTCTAAGGGTGATTGCATATATATATATATATGGATGATAAATAAATATTTATAAATATTATTTTTAATGATAATTGTATTAAATTTTTTTAAAATAATATTGTGTGTGGAATTCATAGATTAATGAAATAAAAGTTCAGGTTATTTGTAATTTTCAAAGATAGGTGAACTTTTTGTAATTAAACCACACCTCTAAGGTAATTTTTATTTCCTTATTTATTTATTTTATGATATTTGACATTAGTTTAACATTTATTTATTATTAACTTGTTTTGTTATTAGTTATCATTTTCCAGGGATAATTACACAAGGTACCCTTTAAATTTAGTCTAACTACAAAAAAAATACAGATCTTTTAAAATTACAAATAACCCATTAAGATTTGTATTTAGCTTACCTCTTATACCCTTCTTAGGATTTACTTTTGTAACATTATAATAATTTTAAAAGGGTTATTTGTGGTTTTGAAAGATAAGTGGACTTTCTTGTAATTAAACCTAACTTTTAAGGTAGTTTTTGTGATTTATTCTTATTTAATTATTTTAACCCTATGCTTGCGTAGAGCTTGATTCAACTGTTGCAAGGATGATGGCATATTAATGACCATTTAAAGTTCACAAATGTGCCCTTAGAGGATAATCACAGTGTCATAATAAAAATAAATTATAACTTGCATAATTAAAAAAGAAAAAACTATAACTCAAAGAATTAAAAAAGAAATCAATTATAAAACTTGAAATCCAAAGACACTAAGAAACAAAAATTAAAATAAAAGAAGGGGCGGCTCATCTTAAACCCACTTTGAGTTCATCAAAAATTATGGTTCCGCAATGTTTTTCATGATCATTTTGACAACTCTTTCAGACCACCATTTTTCTCTTCAAAAAATCTCTCGACAATAACCTACAAAATAGGATGAAATAAGATGAAAACCCATAAGGAAAAGTTAATATATTTAGGTTTACTATTCTCTGATCTAATATAACCATTAGTAGCAGGCATCATTCCGATTCACAAACTTGTTTCTACCAATTAATTCAAAATCTCTACAAATCAAATATCAAAAAAAATAACAAATTCTAGAATTGCGAATATCACAAATATAGTGGAGATAAACTACTCGTCATCTGACAGCCTGTTGCCCCCAAGAAAAGTAATCACCGAGAAATAAAATAAAATCCGTGTCGAAGGATAACATATATGAGAAAAAACAACATGCACATATATAAATTTGTGCAGAACAGAGTAATGAGCAAGTTATTTTGGAGTAGGGGAAAGGGATGCCAATCAACAATTGAATGAAAATCAGCGATAAAGATTTATTTTTAATCTTGGAACTCCCTAATTATGTGACCGCTCGCCGTTAAGCGTCAAATTAAATAATTTACTTTTCCTCAGCCTCTCTCTACCAACTAGTAGTAGCGATAAGTAAGGGTCGATCCCACGAGTAGTGTGGTTTAAATTGTGACAACTCGTATTTTATTAAATAAATGATTGGGGTAGAAATTGTGAATTCCAAAATAAATA
Organism: Phtheirospermum japonicum; assembly: GCA_014905375.1. NCBI lineage: Eukaryota > Viridiplantae > Streptophyta > Magnoliopsida > Lamiales > Orobanchaceae > Phtheirospermum > Phtheirospermum japonicum. The sequence continues at coordinate 1,368,413 of BMAC01000047.1, read as the reverse complement.
AGCGTATAATTAAGTGTTAGAATAAGGTGACCAACAAGCCAACTTGTGGCTGTGGTCTGACCATTCTCTTGTAATACAATCGGTTTTTATTCGTAATAATATCTTTTATACTTATTGGCATTCCATATCTTTTATCCCATGCTAGTTGCATAGGTATGGTCCTGATGAAGTTACTTTATTACGGTGGATTGGTCTAGCAGAACCGTGAGATAATCCAGCACGTAATGTAACTCGTCGAACTTGTTCCTAGTCAAAGGGTTACGCCATAATGAGGATACATGCCTTTCCCATTAAGACTAGTACTTAGTGTATGTGGACCGCATCTCATCGGTCACGGTGTCTGGACATCGACATACATAAGTAGGTGCTCATAAGATGAGTTCACTGAACTCCCTCACCTAGAAATCTCTAAGTGGTTCCCACTCATCGAGTAGATGATTTCTATGGTATAGCGTACAACATTAATCCTTAAGACCCAGACCTCACCGCGACTTCACTAGAGGACAGGCTATGTTGTGACCTGTCTCTGTGTCTCTTTGGAGGCCAATCAAAAGGGGCAACGTTCACATAGTCGGGAATCTAGTGGGAAGTCTGTGCATGGTAGTAGGGGATTCGGACGCATGATAAGTCATGGATGTCCTGTGTGTTCTGATGGTTGATAAATCCTCGGAGTCTCTGGCCAGAGCTGATAGTGGGGTGTTTAGAGAAATGTGTTTCTCTAAGTCACACACGAACGGATTATTCTTGAACCTAGAACGTACACACAGTTATTGAACTAGAAAGAGGTCTCGATGAACCAATACCTCTTGTTCAATCGGGGACATAGATCGCGAAGGGATCGTAACTGTACATATAAGCTATATCACAAGGTTCTTGCAGGCACTTCATTTGTATCTAGGGAATTATGATGCGTAAGTTGCTAGGGCG
>BMAC01000047.1:1325013-1343040 GCA_014905375.1 Phtheirospermum japonicum | reverse complement strand
CTGCCCCCCTCTAACTATCATCTTCGCCCTCACCTCCAACACACTCGCCCTCGCCAGCGCCAGGTCCTGCCACAGGCACGGGTTCAGCTGCGCGTTCGTCTGTATCGGCCTCCAGCACAGCGACTTATCGAACCACCTATCGACAGGTGTCACAAAARGCCTGGTCCGTCGCCTACAGCGCGTCCGTACACAGCCGGAGCACCTCCATGGCCGCGCTGCACCACGCGTACGTCACGAAGGTCCATATCGCGAGTGGCAAGATCACCTCCTTCACGAGAACCAACAACCCGGTCACCCTAAGCTCGATGACGATCGGGTCCTTCCCGAACCTGAGGAGTAGGAAACACGCGCCCCACACGTGATCCGCGTTTTGCAGCACTGACCCGCCCCAGCTAATAACGGTCCGCACCAAGAAAGGGATATCTTCGAATTCATCCAACTCAATCTGTTGACCAGATTATAGGATAGAAATAAGTACTAAGAATAGTGCGAACGAGTAAAATAATGATTTGTTACCTGAGGAATGAAAAGGTAATGTGAACCACACTGATGCTTTATAGTAGACATATTTGTGTCGAGCTCGATATCCAAGAAACCATACGCCTTTGAAGATGTTGGTTCAGCCGAAAGACATCTACAAGAATATGAAATTAACATTCTATATTAAAAACATAACATATTATTTTTTATATATTTTTAATTTAACCTTTTTTTTTCTGTGAATGTGTTTGTAGTCCTCAAACAATTGGATTAATTTATTCTGAAAGCAATTCGATTACACAACGATAATTTTTAACACACACACAACACATATTTCACACAGACACACTACACATTCCACACACAAAACATCTACACACATTACACACAAACAACTAAAGCTAATGAAGAGTAGACGAGGAAAAGTAAAAGGAAATGAGTGTACCTTCGTTTAGTGCTGGTTTTTTTTGAAGCATGAGGAGAACAATCCTCGAAAACGACAGCTGAACCTATACCAAAAACGCCCCTGGTTCTTCCTAGAGAAAGTGAGTTATATGTTGGATTCTCCTCATTGGAAAGAAAGAACAAAAGAAAAGCGTCTGATGGCTCCGGTTGAGAACAAAACCAGTTCAACGCTTTTGCACTTGGAGGCACTGCAAGCTATGAATAATAATAATAATAATAATAATAATAATAATAATAATAATAATAATAATAATAATAATAATAAGCCTTATAAAAATATCTTAGAATTTTGTTTTATTGCCAAAATAAGATGTCTTTTCAGACAAAACGGAAACTTTCCTAAGATAAATAAATTAACAGTCGATGACGAAGTGAATAATTTTGGGGTGGTGCTTGGTTTTTTTAAAAATTTGCAAAATTTTTAGCTCAAATTTTTTTTTCCTCCGATTGCTCGTGAAAAATGTAAACTGGATCCAAATGTAAATTTTCAGCTCAAAATGTCTATCGAAGCCCAAAAATTATACCAAATTAATCACCATAAAATTGGAAGTATGCAGAAACACACACAAAGAATGTAAATTAGAACTCCAACGCACACATAGCACAATTCACATGAACTGAATTAAATAGCTTACAACTCGGATTCATTGGCGACGATGAATTGGGCAAATGATCCGACGACAGCGAATGAGCAAACTGGATCCCCAATTTTGAACTTGGTGACGCCGGGCCCCACATCCTCTACAGTGCCCGAGTAATCGGAGCCCGGAATGAAGGGAAGAGACGAGAATTGGGATCAACCGCGAGTGGGTGATTGCAGTTTGTGAGACGAAAATGGATCTTAGGTTTCGGGATTTTGAAAACGGAGAGGAGATGGTAGATAGCAAGGGTTTCGCAGAATGGAAACGAAAATGGGGATAAATTGCGAATGGGTGATTGCTTCAGTGAGACGATAATAGAGCTTGCTTCTTTGCAAAATAATGGAGATAAAGGGCTTCTTCTGACTTCTGTTCGAAAATGACGAGTGGGTGTGGGTAGTTTCTGAAAAATGAGAGAAATGACCTTAATTACAAAAATGCCACCGAAAAGTTCAAAATTACTAAAATGCCAGCGAAAAAATTCAGAAAAAATAATTAAAATAAGTGGTCAGGATTCATTCTCATTTCTCACCTACAAATTTATTCTCACATGATCCTATACCTATATATATATATATATATATATATATATATGAAAAAACCCCTAAGATTTTGTTCTATTACATGTACCATTTCATAAGCAAAAAACAAAAGTTATTCTAATGGAAACCTCCTAAATGATGTTTAAAAATTAAAAATAATCTGAAATAATCTAGAAAATATATTATAAAAAAATGGTTCCAAATAAAGACACTAGTAATATTATGAAAAAAAGACAAAATTAATCTCCAAAACTTGATCATCAAGGACATCATTTCTCAAGGAGATTCCAGCGATGACTACTGCTGACTCACCTGCACACATTAATCAAATATTAAAGAATTTAGTGGCCATTAATAAAATGATCATCCAACATAATCCAGAATAATCATAGACTAATTAAATTCTAGAACCATTAAGAGAATATAAAAATATCATAGTAGACTGATTAAAACATTAAATTTGACTCTTCCAAGTATAAAAAATTAGAAAATTGATTGAAAAAAGGTTTAAACTTCAAAAAGATGAAGATGAAGAACTGGAAACCGTCATTTCTACATTCGATTTTCTCTTTGCTGTTGGCAGACACTTCCAAGTTCCAGCTTCAAATTTTATCAACATGTCCACATTGCAGTTCAATGGCGTAAGTCGAGAAGACAAACTAATTTTTTTATTTAAAAGAATCACTACCACCTGCAACAACAAAGTAGGCAAATTCTCACACAAAAATTTATGCAGAGAACACACGAAAAAAATAGTAACATTTACAAATTAATATAGCAAGATAATAATTAAGAAAAATCAATATTTAAATTTTAAAACATAAACTGCAAAAAAATATAAAATAAAATGAACAAACAATAATAATTGACAGGAGAAAAAAAACTGACAATAAAAATCAAAGCATGAAAGTGATCAGATCATTTTATTCATCACCATAATCTTATGTATATTACAAATCAATTCCTAACCAAAAGTCGGGGCAAAAAACTGGACAATAAAAATATAACAAATGGAAAAAATTAAACAATAAACCAAATCCACCCTCATTACTAAACATTCAGGAAGAGTGCAAAGTGAACTTTTAAAAAAAAAAATTGATTATGTTCCACTGCTACAAAAGAATCAGAAATTTACGAATTTTATTGAGATTCGACCAACATAATATTTACAGGAAATGCATTAAAGACTACGTGATGCTCGATATCAAGTGGCTGGCCAGTCTCTAAGCATGAAGGTCCGTGAGTTGGACTCTAAAAAATCCTCAAGCTTTTGAGAATCTACCCGATACCTGTAGCCTCCATCCCCATTGAAGCCAATAAGGACCACGTTTATTTCAAGAGAGACTTGAAGTGGAACCTAGATGTAAGCAGAAATCAAATGAAGAATAAAATAAAAATAACAAATGTATTTCTATTTTCACTAGGTTTTTACATCTAAACATCCTCCTACTGAATGGAAAAAGAAATATCGAAAAAGAAAAAAAATCACATCTAGTGACTGAAGAATTAACAGTCATACCATCCATAAATATTACACACAAAAAAAAAATCCGTAATCTCAAAACCACTCGAACAGTCGTCAAATAAAATTAATAATCCATCGATTGAAATTATCATTTTAGCTCACAAATTCACAGTAAAAAAAAATATCTCAATTCTCAATAAATTATCATCCGAACAAATATGCAATTCTTCGCCGATTTAAAATCTCAATTTCGTTTGAGATTTTTTACAAACCTGACGGGGAGTTCAGGGGGAATAGTGGAAATTATGGAATCGCATCAAGCAATTGTGTGTTTCGTGTCTCCTGATTTGTGCAAATCGAATCCAGAAATTTATTGTGCGGAATAAGGACGACACCGATTGAAATTTTGGGACTGATATGGGTACTAAACATCGATCGGGACTGATGTTGGCTGATATTGGCTAATTATTTGATTGAAATTTTGAGGCATGTAAAATATAATTGGGTTTCTGAAAAATCAGAAGGAGAAGAATAAGAAAAGTAGTTGTTTGGCAGATGAAGAAAGGAAAATGAAAAAGTGGCGGAGAGCGAAAGAGAGAGACGAAGAGGCCACTCATACAAACCCTAGTTATTTAAGAGAAAGTAAAAATGAGCAAAAGAGTTATTATTTATACCTAGGCGGAAAAACCAAAATAAGCAACTTTTTGACCGTAGCCATTAGAGGTTGACACATCAGCTTTTAGAGCTATCACACGATGACATATGTTATATGAATCAACCACAAATTGACGCATCAATTATGTGTCAACAAAATTAACAAATAGGGTGGATATATATAATTAGAATTATAAAATATTTATGAGTAAAATTAGAATTAAGATATTTGATAAATAAGTAAATTATTAGATTCATCCTAGGTTGACTAGGTGTTATACTAGGTACCGTAATTATCTTTTAGATATGAAACAACCAAGTAGGATAAGATTGGTATGTATTGGTATATAAGGAAATATATATCAATTAAAAAAATAAAACATTATTATTAAGTCATTGACAATTATTTATATTATAGAAACACTTCTATTAGGCCAACCTAACGAATCTCTCCGTTAATCTTTAGGTAGATGCTCAAAAATTAAAATTTAAACAAAATAAACTGAAAAATACCAAAAAAATGGGGAATTCTAAAAAACTAAACTAAATTAAAAATAAAAAATGAACCAACAAAACTAGAAGGTTGGGGGGAAGAAAAAATAAATGAAATAAAGAACCATGTTTAAGGGAGTGTTTTGTGTGAAATAGAAATGGTTGTTTGTCTTGTTCTATTCTATATTCTATTCAACATACACAAAAGTTGCTTAGCCGTTCCTATTCGTTTCTAGCTTGTACACAATATGAAAATGAAATGAATACTCCTCTCTCTCTCTCTCTCTCTCTCTCTCTCTCTCTCACACACACACACACACACGTGCTATTAGGGATGGCAATAAACCCGATTAAAATGGGGATCCGCCCGCCTCCGACCCGACGGGAATGGTGATTACACACTTTAAGCGGGGATGCGGATGGGTGCGGGTATGGAATTGCGGATTTTTGCGGGGGCGGGTACGGGGATGGGGATAATGTTTCCCCTGCCGGGTACCCATCCCCGTTTGAGACCCGTTTCAAATTCGCATATATTATTATTAAAAAAAAATATATGTTTTGAACCACTTAAGAAAAAAAAAAAGAACAGTCCTGTTTTCAAGCTCTTAAGACAGAAAAGAAGTGCAATATTAAGTTAAAAAAAAAACAAAACTAAAGAGATTTCAATGCTCATATGGCCATTTATAAAAATTACTTGGAGTGTTATTATCGCAACATCATCAGGTAGACTGTAAGAAAGATCCATAGCTGAAAAGGTTGGTTCTGGGAAATCATCCTGTGGATATGCGAAAAGCAATATCGAGTTAAAAGATATTCGAACAAGTCTGGCGATCAAGAAAATATGATGCTCTGAGTTACCTGCTCTGTGAAAGCTAAAAGAAACGATGAATATATCTCCTCTCCGAACGAACGACGCCGCTTGGATCCCTCTCCGAGTGGATCGAACCTCAGATAGTACTTTCCATGGACCTGTAAGAAATTAAGAATGTAGTTTAATTCTTGAGCACATTTTCGTTTAAGTGTTGTGAAGCTTTTGGTGGCAGGCCCAACAGGATGTTTTTGTTAAATCATTAAAAACATGTTAAACATTGAGTTAGGGATAATCACAAAAACCACCCCTAAGGTTTAGATTAATTACAAAAAAAAAAAAACTGACATTTATTTTTGTTTTACAAATGTGCACCCTCAATAGGGGGCTATTTGTAAGATAAATACAAACGTAAGAGGGTTATTTCTAATTTAAAAGATAAATGGGTCTTTTCTGAAATTAGACTAAACCTCATGGGTTGTTTTTGTAATGAACCCTAAAATTTATGCATTAACAAATCATTTTCTTTTTTCGGGCATTTCAGTATCAGCTTGTCTTAAGCACAAGTTATATGAGTTTTTGGGTTAAAGAATGAAAGACTCTACAGGCAATCCATTTTCTAGAAACATTATTGAGATTTTCGGGTAAAGAGTCTTCTTACAGTTAAACCCGAGCACTTATCGAGCAAACAGACCATTTCATTTACAGCCTCACCAACACCTCTACCATCATCATGGAGCAATCTCTTACAGAACAATGCCTTGCGTTAACATCTTACCGCTGTTTGTAATGTATTAGTGACAATAATTATTATTAGGAGTAAATTACAAAAATTACTCTAATCCTTGAAGTTTGACTAGAAGTCTTCAAAATCAAAGAATTCTTGTCTTTAAAATCCAATCCTCAATGTTTTGTTAAAAACTAGAAGTTTTAATATAAAAATAAAAAATAGGGATAGTTACAAATCCCACCCCTGAGTTTTGAGCTAATTACAAAAAAAAAACAGACATTTTTGCAAATAAAAAAAATAATCTCAAAGTTTGACGACATCTTATATTTCTCCCTTCATAACAAACAAACATTTAGAAAAACACCCAACATTTATTATAGAAATGTAATAGTTGACCCCTTAAATGTAAAGATAAAATCAAACCTCAAGGGGGGTTTCGTAATTTTTAAAAACTTCTAGGTTTTTTTTTGTCTTTACAAAGTAACCTTAAAATTCATTCAAATTACAAAAACACCATCTATCTTTCAAAATTACGAATACCCCTTGAAATTTGTTTCCATTTTACAAATTGCATATTTGTAGTTTTGCAAAATAACTGGAATTATTTTCTTATCTTAATTAGGTTTAAACCTCAGGGGTAATTTTTGTAACTTAACCCTACACAAATATTATCATAACTCAAAGTAGTCGACTATATGGTATCAAAATTCTCACCTTGCCTTTATAGTGGTGGGTCCTGATGAAATCAAGAAGCGGGCTTATGCTATCCCTGTCATGAAATATTTTCGCCGAGAGGTGCCGATTAAGAAACTCAACTCCGTTTCCAATCCACTTGGTCAGAGTTGGCTTCGGAAATGACGTGAACGGTTCGAAATCCAGCTCTAGAACAAAGTTGTCGTCCGAGCTGCAGCATCACAAAAATAAAAATTTGCTCAAAAATAAAACATTAAATTTAATAAAGAAAAAAGGGGGGAAAATGTGTACAAATTAAATATTAGTGGAAATATTGACTCACGGTCCCTCCGCAAGCTCTTCTTTGAACTTCAGATACTCGGGAACCCTTAGTTCCTCGACGACTAGTTCATTAACATTGGCTCGTATGTAATCCCAAATGCCAGGCCTGAGCCGAATAGCAAGCGCGACCCAAGGTGGCAGCACAATCGCTTCCTAGACGAGAAATTATGGTAAAATAGAAATTATGAGACAACGTCAGACATTGGAAAATTTTCAGGCCTGCCTGGCCTGAAGAATTTACGTAGTACAAAAAGACATTTGAAAAATGTGTCTGATTTATCGGGCCAGTTCAAAAAAAAAAAACTTTATTTCGGGCCGGGCTAAAATTGAAAGCTCTAAATTCATGCCTGGGTGCTCTTGAGGACTTCTTTGAAGCAATTAATCAAACACCTTTTGCACAAGAAAGTGATATAACATTGCACAAAAGAAAATGACACGAACAAAACCAAGGTTAAAGAATTTGGGAAACCTGAAGGCAGAAGGATTGATATCTTCAAAAGCAACAAATTTATCATCCTGCATCGATCAATAATGAATTACTTGTTAAAATACACATAGGCAGCAAATAAGAGGATGAGGGATTGAAAAAAAAAAGACCCGGTGAAGGACGATAATGGAGGTTGAACGGGCGATTTGGCAGAAGATACAGGATGGCTTCCTCTGCCCGGCGCCGCCGCCTCCGTCTCCTCCGGCTAGGGTTGTGGATGACCTCGGTGATAATTCCCTTGAGGTAGCGGGATACAAAAATGAGGTACCGCCCCACTCATAATGAGATTCGCCTTCTTTTCCCTTACTAGTAGGGCAGCGGGTTTCAAAAAAAAAGGTGTTTCAATGGGGTGAGAGCGAGATAGGGTTTAAATTGAAAGTTGTTTTGTGCAGATGAATGAAAACCGATAGATGAGGTAGAGGTTTGATGTTGGAGGTGATGGAGGATGGACGGATCTTTTGGTAGTTGAGGAAGCAAATTCGGAGCGGACGGGAATAGCGGGTCGGAGCGAGTTGGGGGAGGCGGACCACTGGCGAATCGGAGCTAGAGCTGCGGCTGAGAGAGCTTTCACCGGCGTTGGAGCACAGGTGGCTGTAAGGGCTTTCACCTGTGTCGGAGCGGCGGCTGAGGGTGGAAATTGGAAAAATTGGAATAGTGAAAAACGGGGTGAGAGGGGTGAGATGAGGGAATTTTTTTTGGAAATTGGAAAAATTGGATTAAAATATAGGCGGCAAAAAAATTTATTTACGCGGTTTTTGGTTTTTTCATTGGAAATGAATTTCGAGAACGGTTTTATTAATAACGTTCTGGATTGACTCACATTCCAGAACGGTATTAAAATAACGTTCTGGAGTGCAAACTTTCCAGAATGGCTTTACAATACCCTTCTAGATTATAATTTGTTTTTTTAGATAGACTTTCCAGAACGGTAATTTCAATACCGTTCTGGATTGTTCGTCAATCCAGAACGGTAATTACAATACCGTTCTGAAAAGTATACTTTCTAGAACGGTATTTTAATACCGTTCTGGATTGACGAACATTCCAGAACGGTATTGAAATTACCGTTCTGGAGAGTATACTTTCCAGAACGGTATTGTAAAACCGTTCTAGAAAGTCGTCATTCCAGAACGGTATTTCAAAATATCATTCTAAAAAGTGTTGTCCAGAACAGTTTTAAAAATACCCTTCTGGATTGACTTTTTTGTTTGTTCTAGAATGCAGTTCTGCACTAGTGCTTTTAAATGTAATACACTAAATGTTTGTCATTCTATTTTAATTTTCTTGTAAAATTCTTTTTTTTTATATTTAAGTAGACCTAAAAATCAAGCACCGTATTTCTTTTTAGTAATAAAATGTAGACGGGTACAAGTGGGTACGAATCGGGTATACGGACGGGGGCAGGTATTATGGGCGGGGGAGGAGGCGGGGATGGGGACGGGATTACCCGCTTAGTTTGAAGCGGGAGCGGGGCGGGGATGGGAATGACTTTTTCAAGCGGGTGCGGGAGTTGGGGTAGGCGTACCCGCCCCAGCCCGCTCCCATTGCCATCCCTACCTGCTATCCTCGCCTACCTTTGTCCTTCTACCGTCCCCCGCACTTGCACACCTTACAGTCCATGCGCAACCATCACGTGACTTGTGCTCCACAGCTCGAGTGCATCATTTTCTTTTCCCTCTCTCTCTCTAAATTCTTTTCACCTCGTTTGTATGAAACAAAATACAAGATCATCCAAAATTATCAAAAAACTGAGCGAGAAAGTAAATATTAGGGCATGAGATTTCTTTTACTAAATGACGTTTTTAATATTTGGCGATTATATATATAAAGTTTATAAATTTAATAATTGTATAATAATATTATTATTAACTTTGAGAATTTCATATATTATTCAACTACGGTGTGACAACGCTACCAACCCACAATATCCGGCCCCACTCGTCTTAACTAAGTCTAGTTTACTTTTGTAGTTGATAAACCTTATGTATCAGTGGCTTAGTTGTTAGATTGTGTAATAGAAACTTTTCAATAGGCGATCATTTTTGTAGATCAAAAAAGCATATTTATATATGAAAATTCATTCTTCTAGAAACATCGTAAACAATTACTCTAATCAAATTGTTTTGATAAATATGGAACTTCTACGGTGCTACGACACCATTCTTCACTTAGTGGGGTTTAATAGGGACCATTAGAGCTTTTTTATATTAAGAGATCTATGATTGTAAATATAGGGGGTGGGGGGCATGGTGCCCTTAAAATCACCGTAGAGTTTTCCTGATAAATATGACTTTTTTATTATAAAAGAAATTGTCTAAAAAGTATATTCGTCTAACGTAGAATTTACATTGGGCGATTTGATAGTAATTTCTGTGAACATGGGGGGGGGGGGGGGGGAGGATTAGGGGTGAAAGGGTTAAAGTGTTCTATTTAAAGAAAGAAAAGAGGCATTTGACATTTCTTCACACACTAAGGCCACGTTTGTTTTCCTGGATTGGACAGGATACGTTGGGATATCCTAACGTATCACTCGTTTGTTTGCCAAGATAGAAGCCCGGGAACTTATCCTCTTACCGGTCCCAATCCACCGATAATGGGACAAAGTCGTCCCACCCCAACCCCTGGGATACAACTATCCCACGTTGTTCGGCATGTGTAATGACACTAATGCCCTCCTTCTACTATATTATATGTCCAATATGTCTTCCCTCCATCATTTAATTACGAATTAGGAAAATATAAAAAGGTACAATGTAGTCCTGCGTATGAAGCCCAATTCGCCGCTGAAAAGGTTAGTTTTGATAATTTTTCTACCTGAAGACGAAAATGTACCTCTCAAACACCCATCCCATCCAAATCAGTACTTTGCTCGACTTGATTATGTTGGTTAAATAGACATTGCAAACTGCCCATACATCTAAGATCTCTTGAGGATTTGATGCCGATTATCAAAAATTGTTAAATTATTTATTTTTATTTGAGGAGATCCTAAAATTAATGCATATTGTCAGTGTGTATTTTGAGAAGTAGTTCAATTGTTTGGACTTATTATTTACTCAACTATAAAAATCCCTCTGATTCTGCCACTGTTAATAGATCTGTGTCTGTGTTCAAATCTCCTATATCTCACGTGCACCAACTAATCGATCCACTAACTCTCATTTACACAGGTGAGAGAATCTGAGTTTCTGGTCTGCAGGGAGCTACTGGGCAGCAACAAACACATTTCAGCATTATTTATCTTTCGGGTTTATGTCAACTGACTTCATGTTTTCTGATATGCCTGACTGTTAAAGCTAAGTTTTTTGTAGCTGAAATATCATTGCAAACTGTAACTACTTGTGCACTGGGATATCATGTACTGCGGTCTATAAACCATGTGATATGTGTATTTCATATTTAGTTTTTTTATAGGTACTGGAATATAAACTTACGTTTATTTTCTTTGGTAAGTAGTGTATAGTTGGTTGTTGGTGGGCAATGAGAATTGAATTCTGACATCTGTTTGTATGATTATTTTAAATTAAGTTCACTTATGGGTCGCAATGACGATGAAGTTGCCATGGTTCTGATCATTGAGGAACTGCTCCATAGAAATATTTATGTTGTTGGTATGCCTTTATCGTAGAAGATTTATGGAACCCCATCGGAAGCGTTGTCGAACACTGGATGAAGGTCAACGTGAGTGAGTTGTTCACCGACTACTGTATCAAATTAAGAATTTACACAGATTAATAAATGTGAGCGATAGGACGTGTGTTGAGCAACTACGAATGGATAGAAATGCTTTTGCTATGTTGTGTTACTTACTCGAGAACCTTGGTGGTTTAGTCCCATCCCGAAATCTTTAGTTAGCAAACAAATTGCCATATTTCTCTCGGTGTTATCTCATCATAAAAAATATTACTATTAAATATGATTTCAAGCGGTCTGGTCAGACAATTTTAATGCATTTCCATCGTGTTCTTGATGATGTGTTAAGGTTATACCCCATTCTTGTTGTTCAACCGAGCGCAATCAATGAAATTGTACCGATATCAATTAGAAATGGTTCAAGGTATTACACAACCAATTAATATGGACATAAAGTTTTTGAATTCTTACCTTTATGAGATAGGCTATAGCGAGTCATTACATGCTTATGAATATATCTCTTAAATATGTAGGGGTGCTTAGGCGCATTGGACGGAACGTATATCCAAGTTCAAGTGTCGTTTAGGGATAAGCCACGTTATCGCAACCGAAGAGGACAAGTTTATTTTAATGTTCTTGGGTTGTGTGATCGCATGATGAAACTTATTTTCATCCTAACTGGGTGGGAGGGTTCAGCTGCTAATAGTCGCGTCCTTCGTGACGCGATCACTAGGTCGAACGGGTTAAAAATACCAACTGGTAATATAACATATACACACGACAGGTCTCGGTTGTTGTAAATATGTGGCATTAAATAGTATTGGCAGCACGAGACTCAATGTTTTTATTAAACTTACATGTTAAATAAATATTTCTTATCAAGCATTCGTTTACAGGAAACTATTATCTATGTGACTGTGTTACAACAATGGTCCTGGATTTCTCACACCTTATAGAGGTGTGAGATATCATTTGGATGAGTGATCAACCGGTCCTCGAGGCCCACAAAATTATAAAGAGCTTTTCAATTTGTGACATTCGAAGGCTCGAAATTAAGTGGAGAGGTCTTTCGGCATACTAAAGATGAGATAGGCCATTCTCCGGAGTCCCGCATTTTATAACATCAAATCTCAAAATAGGACCATCATGACATGTTGCTTATTACATAATTTTACTCGAGGTACAATGGATGTAGATTCAATAGAGCATCGAGTACCTGAGTACGATACGACTGATAGATATAGTGAACCCGCCCTAGATGATCATAAAGACCAGGTTGAACCTACCGAGGAGTGAATAGATTGGAGAGATTCATTAGCAATCTCGATGTACAATGATTATAGTGTTGGAGCATGAATTAATTCTATGTCAATTTCAACTTTCAAATTAATTGTGTTTTTCTATTTAGACAGATTTGTATGTAGTTCTTTTGAATCTCGATCATGTAATGGACTTGTATTTGAGGATTGTACTTTGAGGAAGTCGATAATCAATTGAATTTTTATGTTTAAATTTTTTTGGACTTACACTCTAAGTATTGAATATATGTAAGAACGTCGAGGAATCATTGTACGACTTTTGAATTAGTTTCTAAATAGTAGGACTACCATGAACTCATCAACCAGCATTGTAAAGTCCAATTTGGGACGTAGTAGCAGGCGTGTTTGGAGTGTAGAAGAAGAGAAAGTGCTCTTTGATGGTTTGAAGGATCTTGTTTTGCGAGGATGGAAAGCAGGCAATGGGTTCAAGGCAGGCTACACTATGATGCTTGAGAAGCATATGGTCCAACACTTTCCAGGATCAGACATTAAAGCTGAGCCACATATCAGTTCTAAAATACACGTTTGGAAGAAGCAATATGGATCCCTAACTATGATGCAAGAACGCTCAGGTTTTGGCTGGAACGACACAGCAAACACTATTACCGTTTGGGATGATGCCATCAGGAACGACTATATCAAGGTATATATCTATTTTATAGAAATGAACCAAAATTTCCGAGTGCTCTATTTTTGTACTCATCTTGATCTTTCAAAATATCCCTCCACAACTTGATCCCGCTACAAAGTCAATGAGATACAAGAGCTGGCCATTTTTTAAGGAATGGATAGAAATACTCGGCAAGGACAGAGCAACAGGTGTTGATGCACAAGGTTTCTACGAGGCGGCTAATGAGCTTGTTAGTCCAACTCAAGAGACTGAAAGAGGGAACACACCGGAAGTGATTCGCGAATCGTTAAGTGAGGGGATAGGTGTGGAAAATGGTTCGGGAACTCATGGAGAGAGCATCCCTAATGTATGGAAGTGCAAGAGTAGAAAAATAAAGTCATAGGAGGCATTGGAGGATCACTTATATGGGTTGATGGAGTCATTCTGCTCTAAGACAGATGCTCGTCTTGGGGTTTTATGTGAACGAATTGGATTTCACCAAGATGCAAAACAACAACGCAAAGTTGTATTTGATGCATTATGGTGTCAAGGACAAGCTGGCAGTCCCGAGAAAAACATGCAAGACCAATGAAGACCTGTATCTTTTCTTTAGCATATCCGACGAGTACAAGGAGGTCATGGTGAAGATGATACTTGAGGGTCATCTGTTGTTGCCTTATATAAAGGGGCACTACAAAAAAGCCCCTACCCGTGAACTGCAATGAAAAATACCAAACATTAACAAAGGGTGGGAATATGTTTTTTTTTTTTTTTGGAAAGTTACACATCTCAGTCTAAACACAATTAGTTTCTACCACATAGTTGATTGATTTTCAGCGTGTTTATTATATTTATTTACTGTCATTTTATTTACAAGTACATATATGTCGTGCTTAATAAACTTGATTGGGTTTCAACCGGGTGCTTTTGCATGGCAGGGAACATGGTGCTCACAAGAAATAAACGTGTTCACAATATGTGGCATGGTGTCAACTTGAGCGAAGAGGAGGAACAAGCCTGCTATGAGATGTTTTTCCACCTCTGCTCGTATGAGACGCTCCTGCATGACCCCAATGTCCTTAGCAGGATCTGGACTCACCTCGCGGCCGATTTATCCCAAGAAATAAACTGTGAGTTTACGATGGACAAGGTTAGAGAGAAGATACACATGCTCCATACCCATTTCAATATTTTTTAGGATTACGGGAACCAACCTGGTGTACGTTATGATAGAATGCCGGGGAAGGTGACTGTGCTTGCAATCTATTACAACCACATAGGCTAGGTTTGCATATTTTAGCATTATACATCGCTTTTATATTATCACATGATTATTTTGTCATTCATTTGATTTCTGGGTTTTCATTAAAATACGAGTCTGATGCAGAAGTGTGACATCCAACGCTATTTCAGAATCCATAGGTTTCCACTATTCCTCCAGTGCAACAATGTGTTTGTGAGGAGAAATGATGCTGCGATTGATTTTAGTGATGATCCGGAGGTTGATTAACCGGGCACGAATCGGGAAAACCTTATGTACATCGAGGAGTCTAAATCCGAATCGATGACCCATACTGGGATACATCTAGTGACGACGTAGAGGTTTGGATTCTTGGACCTTTTGCTCAAGATGTGAATTTGGCTGGTGGTCTCATCCGACTGTATTCTCCACCGTCTTTCACTGACGACAATGGCGGTGGGGATAACACCTCGATTGTCACGGATTAAGGGCTTAGGGTCATTTCATATGTTGTTAGTACTATTTTTATGCAAGTTTCTTAGTAGTCCTACTGTTCTATTTGATAATTGTGTGTTGATCGTTAGGCGTACTTGTTTGTAATGTGGAACAATGGGTAGTATGCTTCTAGTAGGAGTATTAGTACTAAGATCTTAACTTTTCTTGGTGTAATCTGCTCTCTTTGGAACCAACCTCAACATTGTATTGCTTACGCATGCCCGAAAACTTCACCATCCGAGCATCAGTTTTCAGTATTATTAAGCACAATTGCCTAGTGAATATGTTTGTTTAGTAACAGTGTTGTGTCAAAGGAAGACTGGAGGAATGCTTGAACAGAAATAAATTTAAAAACACGGCCAAAGATACCACCTTCGGATGATATGAAATTTGAGTACACATCTTAAATGAAGATAATACTATAATCAGGAATATAATTTTAACTAGCTAATATTTGTGGACATGCTCTAACATTTCATAAGATTTTGGAAATCAAGAATAACTAAAGTTGGGAAATTAACCCAGCAAAGGTAAATTCAAGTTTGCGTGAGCACAATCAACACATAAATAGTCAATGAGTCTTAGGGCATCAAAGGACGAAACAAATCACATATTGTTCACACATTAGACATTATTCAAGCCTCTACATGGGGAGGTGCTTGTACCGCACGGTAGGTGCTGGAGGTGCTCTGGAGGACGAGTACTAGAGGTGCGTGAAATACTGTTGTTATCAGAGAATGTTGGGGTCTGATTCACCGAATTTTTGGAGTAGCGGTCACCATGTTTGCCCGCCGCGTGCAAGCAGTGTATATAATTTAATGGAGGGGGCGTCTCAGAAGAATCTAATATAATAACCTTCCCCTTGCTAGACAGGATGGAACATTTTCTGTTCTTCCTTCCTGCTCTTGGTACATCATCTTCGCTGAGGTCTATGATGGGTTTACTAGGTTCGGTTAGGGCATCGTACATTCATCGAAAGTGCTTTTGGAGTTTAGGCCAATCAGGGTCCCCATACATGTGATACGCTAAAGCAAATGGTTCTGCCTGATGAAGTCGGTATTTGTATAAATCAGTATAAAAGGGAGTTTATTACCCTCTTCAAAAGATATAGAAAATAAAAAAACCTATGATATGATCAAGAATTGGACATGCTAGATAATATTATCCCAAACATGTTGATGTGTTGTTACGGTGTTGCTTGCTTCGTGATAGCGTAGTAGATTGATCGTGTCGTTGCAGTCAGCGTAGGTGAAGTACCTACCCAAGTCGTAGTTCAGATTGTCAGTGGCAAAGATGGTATCGGGATGGTTATTCTCATTGGGTTTGAATAAACCTTGTTGTCGTGATCGAATCAATAGTCCGATGAATCTCTTATCGACATCAACTGTCCATCGCTTTGTGTAGAAGAACTCTTCTTGCTTCATGATTTGCAGGATCCACTAGTAAAATTTTGAATGTAGACTAAAATTAATGTGAATGGATGCAAAGCTTGTCTATGGTTGTTAGCCAAGAACCGCCAGTATTAAAAATAATATATGGGCAATGTGGGAACGTAATGGATGTTGCTATGAACTGGGAATTATTTTGTCTCTCTCCTACACTGCTAATGATACCAGTGTTGACTAGCTTACCACTTGGTAAAAAGGAATATATTACATGCATGGGTAATCAAAGATATGTTGATAATGGCACAAGCACCACACAAGAACCAAGGGATATATTCCCATATATACTCTATCATGTCGATTGTCAACCTCAAGTATTGCCATGCATGTTATAAAAAGATAATTGTACCCAAATGACACGTTACTCAAAGGCCTCTAGTTGGTACGTATAAGGATACCTGTAAGAATATCCCCAAAAAATGAAAAGTTGTCCCTTTTTACAATCATCAAAAGAATCTCTCTTGCTCACGGGTGCATGCCCATATTCAACAATAGATTGGATATATTCTGACAACTTCCTGGTTCATGCCCATTTTCAAGGAAGTATTATCACTTATTCATGCCCAACCTATGTTTTATAGAGTTGGGGAAAAGAAATAAATACCACAACTTCCTTCAAGAACTACAGTGATCCACCACCACATTGACAAAAATAAATAAAATCTATCCAAAATGTTTGATCGTGGTGTCAATTAAAAATCACACTCATTACGACTTCCATGTTATGAAGAACAGTTAACCCTTACATATAACAAATTATTTGCTAAGCACTAGTACATGATTCCACAGGTAATTAAGATTCATGGTCTACATAGGATTAGCATAGAAAGTAGTGTATGGATTTAATGGTGCCGTCGCGCAGCGGAAAACAAAAATTTTTGAATAAAAGGATTTGAATCGAATTAAATTCACGACGGCCCATTTTAATTTTCAATTAATTCAAACAATATTTTAAACTGCTTTAAAATGAAACAATTTGATTTTCGTAAAATCGAACGAGCATGATACTTATCATGCGTCCGAATCCCCTACTACCATGCACAGACTTCCCACTAGATTCCCGACTATGTGAACGTTGTCCCTTTTGATTGGCCTCCAAAGAGACACAGAGACAGGTCACAACATAGCCCTGTCCTCTAGTGAAGTCACGGTGAGGTCCGGGTCTTAAGGATTAATGTTGTACGCTATACCATAGAAATCATCTACTCGATGAGTGGGGAACCACTTAGAGATTTCTAGGTGAGGGAGTTCAGTGAACTCATCTTATGAGCACCTACTTATGTATGTCGATGTCCAGACACCGTGACCGATGAGATGCGGTCCACATACACTAAGTACTAGTCTTAATGGGAAAGGCCTGTATCCTCATTATGGCGTAACCCTTTGACTAGGAACAAGTTCGATGAGTTACATTACGTGCTGAATTATCTCACGGTTCTGCTAGACCAATCCACCGTAATAAAGTAACTTCATCAGGGACCATACCTATGCAACAAGCATGGGATAAAAG